>NW_023590673.1:0-33224 GCF_014843425.1 Jatropha curcas
CAACAACCAGAATTAATCTTAACCATTTATTCAGTCCACTACACCCTCTACTATCAATAAAATCTCAGTTCTGCAGTAACATATTTTAATAGCAAACAAGCATATATAAATAAAATGTATAATGAATTAGTTATTCAACTGGGGTGTCTAATATGTCTGTAACTGAAAATCATGGTTATCTATTTTCACAACCAAAAGCCAGGCTGTCAAATGAAGCTTGCTAACAACATTCCAAGATGAGTTCAGCTTAGAACTTGATCAAAACTGTATTTCAGAAGCAATCAATGGCCAGCTTGCTATTGATGCTAACAAGTTGTGCATTAGTGAGTTTAACCGAAGATTCAAAAATATGGATATCCAAATGCATACTTGATTCACTATGGAGACAACTCGAGCCCATTCAGTTTTATCAAATGTCCGGACATCTTCTCCTGCAACAGTTATCTGACCTCTAGTTGGCTACAAAATTAAGAAATGCATATTGCTCAACATTTTTTATGGAAACAAAAACAGAAGATAACTTGTAATTCAAAACTGAAATTTAATATTTTGAAAGAAATGAACCTCATAAAAGCGTGCCAATAGCTGAACTATAGTACTCTTGCCAGCACCGCTCGGGCCCACTAGGGCAGTCATGGTTCCACACTTTAGTTTCAAATGAAGACCATTTAAGATTTCTATATCAGGTCTCAGTGGATAAGAAAAATGAACATCTGCAAGGAAATAAGGATAGTTGCTTTAATGGAATGAACTACATAAATTCAGAGGAAAAATTACAAAGTTTTAAACACCTTACAAAGAACTAACTCATCTCAAGCTGTTATATTGAGATTTCCACAATTAATTTGGAATAAACATGATATTCCATTTCACAAGAGATGCTCAACTCACATTGTAGGGTTTTGATTGGAGATATATAACAATATGATTAACGACTAAGAAAAAAAATAAGATGGAAAGGATAAGGGAAAATTTGCATCAAGGAACGTTAGAAAAATTTAATAAAAGTGAATTGCTGATACCTTCAAGGCAAACATCACCAGTCCAAGCATAGGTATGCAGGTTGCTAGCTGATTTCAAGCCTGACATGTAATGCGTGCTAAAATACTTATTCTCCCCACTGTAACCGTTGACAAAGTATAACTCAATTATCTCATCATGTTTTTCTTTTTCCTGTATTTCTCTTTCTAGACCATACGCAAGGGCTTCATCCGTTTCTATTCCAGACAGAATAGAATTAATCCTCTCAACCCCAGCAAATGCACCACGAAGGTCTCCAAATGTATTGACTAGTCCTTGAACCTGAAAAGTTTATTATATTATTGAGTATATTGAAGGAAGATGAATCACTATAATGTAGAAGAGAGTGATCAAGGACTCACAGCAAATGTCAACGTGAATGTGTATCCAATAAAAGAAGCAACAGTTCCAACAGAGAGTTCACCCTGCAAGATTTGAAACAAATTGAAGAAAAATATAAGTCATTCAAGCTTGGCATAAGTAGAATCAGGGAAGAAAGTTGAAAAAAAAAAGGAGGGTAATGAAGGTAAAGAGGATGCTCTAGTTATACCAATCTGCTTTCTACAGACTATCAATAGTTTATTGTCTTCCCCTTCAGAAAGGCATTATTGTTTTCTTCAATTTTCTCATGTCAAGTTATAAACTTCTCTAAGATTTCTACCTTGAATAAAGTCTATGAAGCAAAGAATCATATGAGCTGCCTTTTATTTTTCAGTTTTATTTTTGTCTTGTAGATATTTCTTCAACTTTCTAGACTCATGAAACAGAAAAACTGAACTATTTTCTCCAAAATTTAACATGCAAACCAACTGTTGAAAAGGAGAACTGTCTGCAAATTCTTGCTTCCAAGAACCCGCTTGTGTGAGAATACCAAGTGGATCAATAAACTAAGAATCATGATATGGATTGCATATGATCTCAGGGTAAAGTGCTTACTGCCTTCACTTTGCTACCTCCAAGACAATATAAGGCCATCAAAGAGATGTAAACAGCAATTCTTGTCAATGATTCATTCAAAGATTTGAAGGTCCCAAGCTTTATGCCGCTAGTCTGATAAGCAAGAACCTGGCAAGCTCCTTCATGTAAATGCTAAGTGAATTGTAAAAAAGTCTATGACTTCATGACTACTGCAGTATAGTGAAAATAACCGTACTAGTAGCTAAAATATTTCAAGACATAATCAAGGTCCACATCTTACCTGACTGCCAAACATTGACATTTGGCGCTTTTCACCCCCAAAAGATCTTACCTGTGAAAACATAAATTGGTGCTTCAATTATCATGCAGACAATTTTCCTACTTCACATCACAATGTTACTCTACTGGGGAATGAACAACTGACCTTGCTGTCGGTAATTAATGTACCATTAATGAAACAATGGCATGTTTCATGCTCTACAAGCACAAAAATGTACATGACAGATCATTTTTGAAGACTTACAGTGCGAATAGCAGAAAAAGTTTCTGTCACACAATCAGATATAGATGCTTGGGCCTTGCCGTGAGCTTTGAAAATGGGTATAGTTGACCGCTTAAATGTGGCTTGAAAGCAATAATTCTAGTCAGCAGCAGGTAACAGAAAACAAAGCAATAGAAAAAAGCAAAAAAATATATATATATATATATATAATTTAGATTTACAAGTGTAATCATGTTGAAAGTGGCAGAATGAATAAGAAATAAGACTTTGTGCATTTATTGGTGTCAACAAATATAGATGCTAATCAAACAATGACAACAAGAGAACTAATAATGGACCTGTATTCTAAGCCTCAGTACATGCAAGAAAAACCCTACTTCTGTAGCATTGATGAGACAGTTTCTACATGATGTAGAGTTCATTAAACACAGAATAAAGGCGCTCGCCAAACTGATGATTCAAAAGAGAAAATTCTTACCAATTAAAACAGACACACTAAGCATCAGTATGCCCAGAATTGGAGCCAGCTGAGGGGCCAGAGCAAATAGTATGCATATAGTCCCAATCACCTGCAAAAAAGTAAAGAACATGGAATATGAAAAGAACAGCAGTTTCTGGCAGCAGAATCATATATGGGAATTGTGAAAAGGAACAAATATTTGTTTTTAGAAAAGAACATATGAAAAAGCAACCATGTTGTACTCAAATTAATTCAAAGAACAGGAGAAAAGTATGCTGGTTTAAAATTTAATCAGAGATGACAACCTATATGACTAGGCAACATAAAGCTCACTTTTGGTCTAGTATAGAATGGCTTGCCTCAGAGAGTGCCCTAAAACCACGATCCCTTGAAATGTTCTCGCTGACAATATCTTTCAGAGCACCTAAATCAGATGTTAATAAAGCACTGATTTCACCAACCTGCAAAGAGTTAACAACACAAAGTCCTTAAATTCAGTTAGGAATGATGTATTCAAACAAAAAGTCATTAACTGATACTACTCGAGTTCTCAACTAAAAGCACAGACCTTGTATCGATCAAAAAACTCTGTCTGCATAAAAAAAAAAAAAAAAGAAAGGGAAAACAAAACATATGAAAAGAGCATTTAATTTTTGGAATTAATAAGTTAGAAAAATTTAATAAATTCATCAGTAAGCTTATACCTTCTGTATCAAAACTCTTCTGAATGTATGAGCTCTTAATTTTGACATTACCTTCTCCCAAATAGTGTTCATGTTCACAACAAAGATCACAGTGAAAATAGGTTCCAACGAATATAGAAGTCCAACCTTACCCAGCAGCCTCCATAGAGGGTCTGGCCTTGCGCCAATAAGCACTTCAAAGAATCGGCCTACCATCAAACACACACTAAATTAAAGCAACAGACCAAAAAGCGTTACTTACATAGTTGAAACTTGAGCATATTATATGCTAATCTACTGATTATATAATTAACACTGCAGGCCAAAAAAGAAGAGAAAAACAGGAATTCAAATAATTTCTCCTCTTTTCCTTTCCGTCCATTTTCTCTGGAACCAAACGGAAAGAATTCTCTCGATCCGCACCTGAAAATATGGGCATTGAGAGAGTACAGGTAGTACAACCAACAAGAGTCAGAAGTGAAATCCCAAGGCTCAGCTTATGATTAAGCAAAAGACCCCACAAAAGACCCCAGCTTATCAATTTCGAAGGCTGCACCTGCTCTCTTGTTGCCTCCGACGCCTCAACCTTTGGGTCCGACTCGCTCACAAACGGTGGCCCCGACACGTTAGCGCACGAAATTACGGTGGATTTTGCGGTCCATTGGTTCACAGTAGATGGTGGAAATGGCGGGAAAGGACCTGATTGGCCGAGGGGCACGGAAAGAGACAACTGCGTCTGTTTGAATTTATCTGAGCGACGCGCCTTGCAGTTGGGAAACGGAAAGCGACTGGGATTGATTTGAAGAAGGAGACTAGCAGAGGCCATGGATTATCTCGATTTAGAGCTTAGGACAAGGGACAGGCGATATAAACAGTACCCTTTTGAGTTTTGTCCAATTAAATTAGTTTGGAAAATTTCTGTACTCCCTAACGGCATATTACCAGAAAACCGCAAGCTACAAAAACGACATCGTGTATGTGGGCTATTGAAGGACATAAAAACATCGGGTGAAGTTTATAAGGGCATTTTAGTAAGAGCAAGATGATCGAAAGCGGTCCACGTGTCTCCTCGTGAATCGCCTAAAAGATCAACCATTCACGAGATTCTGGTCTCTGCCCCATCAAAGTCTTCGATATCCGTAGCTTGTTCCTTTATTCACTAAGAGTCACGCTAATCTTCTCTCTGTTTTGCCGAGCTCAAGTTCAGCTTTACTCGGTCCAGCTTGTCTTCTCCGTATATAATTTGAATTCTTGCTTCGTGCGCACACACAGTCAGTGAGTCAGAGACGTTTTCCTCGTGCTTTGTTGATTCCATGGAACCCTATCAATCACATCTTAGCTCGAACCTCCGTTGTCAGCCGTTGATATCATAGAAAACTTTAGACCCTTCTGTGTTGACTTTTTGCTATTTTTCAATGCATCGAATAGCTTGGTGTCGTTGGATATTGCTTTCTTTTTCACTCTTCTGTTTAGTGCGTGGGCTTGACGCAAGTGCTGGTGATGCTGATCCGGTTTACAAGTAAGCTACCTCTCTCTCTCTCTCTTTGACTGAATTTATGGTTACCCTTTGGCGGTGTCGTTGTTTCCCTCTTGTCTTGATTGTTTTGATGTTCATTTGTTTCTGAATTTATATATATTCGCATGCGTAACTTGAGTTTAGTATTCTGCTTGGAACTTAGATTGAACTTAAAAGGTTAGTAGTCTTTGATTCACGACCTGAGCGTTATTTGCCTGCATTTTTTGTGGAATTGAATAAAGTATATGTTATTAAGTGACATAAAAGAGGTAGAGAAGGTGGGGAAATAGAAACTGCTAAATTAGCCCTGCAATTTTAACGCCGTATATAGATATTAATGAATTGGTGGACTGTAAAGAAATCCTATTCACCATGGGTTAGAAAGAAATGCTGGTTGAATGTGCACATATAGTTATTGACGGTGAGAATTGATTGTGAATTCAAATTATCAAATATAAACATAGTGTGCATGGCAACATGTAGTTTGAAGGTACATTCTATGAATTGGGCATTTTGAGTTAAATATTTAGGCATTTTGAGTTAACTTGGTTGTAGCTTCCTCGGTCATATGCCGTTTACTAATAAAATTTATGTACTGTGTTTTTTTTTTTTCCTTTTTATATGGATTTTCTTTGGGTGGCTTGTTGGCATATTTTATACATATTTTTACACTTAAATAAATCCAAGGCTAAATGAACCCAAGGAATCAGTATTATCCACATGAATGGAAGATAGTCCAGCCAGAAGGCAAGTCTAGGATGAGTGAGAGAACTCATCCGTGATATGGAAAACGAGCAAGGGCTACATATACAATCACGCATTATGTACTACTTACTTGACCTTATTCCCTTCAACTTTCTTCGGGCTCCCGTGTATTCCCCAACTCTTTTGCATTTTCTAGTACTTATGGGAATTTTCCCTTTGAGCAATATTCTTTATTTTGCTTTTGAAAATGATATAATTCCTTTAAATTTAAATGTTGCATTGTCAATTTCAAGCAAGTTCAGCACAAGTTCGTCACTTTTCCAGCTATTATGATCCATTTTGCCATTTTCACATCAAGTTGAATCATTTAGTCTTAGCAAGAGTAATCCAGCTACGTGAGCCTCTTCCTTTTCCCTAGATTACTCATAGAAAAGCTCAAAACCTATGTTAAGACTATTCTATATATATGTTTAAATATATAGATATCTCCACACGTTTACAAAAATTCAACATTTCATTGTCATGATGTTTCACAGATGCAAATTGAGATTAGGTTCACAGTAACTACAAATATGCGCGGTTGTTGGCTGTGGGAATGCCACTTATTTCTTGTCTCTTTTTTGATCCATGGCTGAATTACTGTGAGCATAGACTTTTTAATTGGCATATTTTTCTGGATAGTTTCATCTATACGAATTTAATTTCTGATGATTTTGCTTCTGAAAGGCCTCACAACTAAGAGAGATTAGTTAGTGTGGTTGGAAGACTGCCTTGAACTTCTCTTATTGATTGATAATTAAAATGTTTTCAGGGGGCACCTTTTTAGAGTAATGAAAATGATGACTAATCAATTATTGCTATTATTTTAATGGTTGCTCATATCAGGTCTTGCGTGGAGCAATGTCAGAAAACTGGGTGTGTCGGTGGGAAATGCTTCCAACATTGTAAGTTCTCAGCTGATGGAAAGCCTATTGATGGACCTTGGTATCTGCAAGAGCCGCTTTATCTGCAGTGGAAACAATGGGACTGTCGCAGTGATTGTCGATACCACTGCATGGTTGCCAGAGAGGAAGAAAGACAAAAGCTTGGTGATAAGCCTGTCAAGTATCACGGGAAATGGGCATTTCAACGTGTTTATGGAATTCAGGTTTTTAAATATAATGTTTCGAGTCATTTTTATCTAGTTACCCCATAACTTAATCTGGTTATGTCAATTAAATGATGTTTGTGCTCTCAGGAACCTGTTTCTGTTGCTTTCTCTGCCCTCAATCTTGCTATTCAATTTCATGGTTGGGTGTCCTTTTTCATCCTCGTATACTACAATTTACCATTGAGACCAAATAAGAGAACTTATTATGAATATACTGGCTTGTGGCACATCTACGGGGTCCTATCAATGAACTCTTGGTTCTGGAGTGCCGTTTTCCACAGTCGGTAAGCAGTCATTGTAGTGGATGATGTTATTGGAAGGTGCACAAGTTTTCTTCCTGACATTGTTACAGAATAATTGATTTATTCTGTATGGTTACGTTTGAATTTCATGAGGGGGAAGAAAATTTGTCGCCCATCAGTTTTAGAGTTTTTTTTTTTTTTTTTTTTTTTTTCCTGACATTGTTACAGAATATTGATTTATTCGTGTATGGTTACGTGAATTTCATGAGGGGGGAAGAAAAATTTTGTCGCCATCAGTTTAGAGTTTTTTTTTTTTTTTTTTTTTTGGTTTGAGTTTTTTTTTTTTTTTTTTTTTTTTGGTTTGAGGTGTATAATCATTTCTTACTATTCATGATAGTAAACATTAGGATGGACAAAGAGTTAAGAGAAATGGATGTTCACTCTACTGTTCATCATAGTTAACATCAATGCCTACTTTAATACGGAGTGGCATACCTTGTGGAGAGGAAAGTGTTTCTCTTTAACATTTGTTCATGGATGCACATAATGTTTAAGTATATATGTTCACTTATAGAGAGACACACTTTATGTAGCTGTGTGTGTATATATTGACATTAGTGTAGACTTGGTTATGAACAAAATAGAATGAAAACAAAGGATTCATATAACCAATAACAACTAGTTTGGGATTAAGACTCAGTTGTTATTATATAATACTCTTCAGCATTTTCCACATAAAGTGAGTGCTCTGAGGACTTGGACTTGCACAACTGTGGTTGCAGGCCAAGAACTTGTACTATTACGTTAAGATATCACCCCTACTTACATGCATATTTGTCTTTTGCTTTGTGTTATTGTATTGTTCGACTTTTATCCCATGTGCTATGTCACTTTCAGATTTAATTAATTGCAGGGATGTTGAGTTGACAGAGAAGCTAGATTATTCCTCTGCAGTGGCATTGCTTGGGTTTACTCTTATTCTCGCAATACTGCGAGCATTTTGCGTGAGAGATGAGGCTGCAAGAGTCATGGTTGCTGCTCCTGGGATTGCATTTCTTACAACACATATCATGTATCTGAACTTCTATAATTTTGATTATGGTAATTATTTCTATATAATCTTCTTGCTTCATAATGCACCATAAATAATCCCTATCTAAGACCAACAATTGCAGAATGTTATTGAAAGTGTTTGTTCAATTTAATCAGCTTTTCATTTCAGCAACCCGCTAAATTTCTTGCTATTGTCTTTCTGCATGTTCAATTGTAGGCATAGTTTGTCTTTTATGCACATCACATCCAACTTTGAGTTGTCCCTGTTATTAGTGGACTAATTGATTGTATGCAAACAACGTAAATATTCATTATCTGTATTAAAGTTTAGTAAAATGTACTTCATTTTTACTTCTAATTCTCTTATCCTTTCAAATTCGGCAAGCATGTTATTGAGCTACGTTTGATACTATCTACTATGTACTACTATTTTCATGTGCTTGCAGCAAGAATGAATAAATTGTGTTTTTTAACTTTGTGTCACTGCCATTATAATCTCAACCCCACACTGCCAGTGTGGCCTATCACTTGAGAATGCCAATTCTTTTTCTGTTTATTGGCATTTGTCCATATTCATCTGTACTGGTTGGTGCTTTACAAAGGAATCACTTTGTCCATGGACAAGTTGAGCTTCCTCAAAATGACCAAAATACTATAGCATTTGCAGATCATTCTCATTGGACCCCACACCCACTTTAGGATTTAAAAAGAAAAAGGTAAAAATAGAAAAGCTACCAGGAATTGTGCTGATGAATGTTGCTATATTGAGAGAAGATGTTGGACATAAAAAAGTTGTAATGTGCTGTGTTTCTCTTTTGTGATGGTTTTATATGGGTTAATTATTTTGCAGGCTTGAACATGAAAGTTTGTACAGCCATGAGTATAGCACAACTACTCATTTGGGCAGTTTGGGCGGGTATTACTCGTCATCCATCAAGGTGGAAGTTGTGGGTGGTGGTGGTGGGAGGAGGTCTAGCCACGCTCTTGGAAATATATGACTTCCCACCATACCATGGATTTGTTGATGCTCATGCTCTTTGGCATGCAAGTACCATACCACTAACATATCTTTGGTGGAGCTTCGTCAGGGATGATGCAGAGTTTAGAACATCAAGTCTCCTCAAGAAAACCAAGTAGCACTTTCCGTACCCTATCCTTGAAGTAAGCGGACGATAGATTATGCCAAGCACATCGCAGGCTCAGTTATGTGTCGAACAACTGAAAAGCGTTCTTTTTCCTGTGCATGTATTTTTCGCAGATGCGTACTCCTTCCACTTTGAATTTCATTTGGTGTTGATCTATTATTTCTACGGACAATGTGGTACACATTCTGTAATGAAACTCAAATTTTGAGATCACTGGGCATTTTCCTTTTCATATGAAGAAACCAGGCTGCAGAATTTTAGTTGTAAAGTTTGTTTCTGTTGTACGGATATGTTGATTGTATAAATTCAATCACGTGGATTGGACACTGAGATATACATCCGTCAATTGTAGAGTAGTCTTTTTGTGCTACTTGTAAGATATGCAACCTCTTGGCTGGGGAGTTTATCAGGTGGCAATAATGTTTTTATTGCTGGATCATTATATGGACACGACTCATGGTGTAATTCCACTTTCTATTTTTCTGCTTCCGACCATCTTTGGATGTTTAAATTGCCGCCTTCTATGGTTCTATTTTCTTTGATATATTTTTGTGAATCGTGATTTTTGAAAAAAAAAAAAAAAAAAGTGATTTTTTGAAAAAAAAAAAAAAAAAAGTACAGTGAGCAAGGGGAGGGAATCTTCCCAAGCCACTTAACTCCCAGCTTGGTTCGCTGAGGTTGATCCAAATGAGTGGAAAAAAAAAAAAAAAAAAAGTGAGGGGAGGGGAATCTCCCAAGCACTTAACTCCAGGCTTGGTTCGCTGAGGTTGATCCAAATGAGTGGCCTAGACCCAAGAGTGAAGCTTGAAGACATTTGGGCCAGGCTTGCGAAGTGTTAATTATTTTTCTGTTTCTTGATATGTGAATGAACTAGTAACTTAAAAGACAGCTTTCCCTCTGTCTTTTCATGAAACCTTAGCTAGTTACTAAATATAGTGATATAGCCACTATGCAAATTTCTAACCGTACTAGTCAAAAATATTAAGTACGGAGCAGTCAACTACTAAACTCTCCAATTTAGTCCACCCTACTTCACTCCTTTATATGGAAAAACTCCATAATGGCACATCAGCTGAATCTGCTTCTATGTCGTCTCCATTCTCTGCAACGCACTGAGGTGGAGGCAACAACATTCCCTCTGCCATATTTGCAAGCAGTCCTGGCATTCCGAAAACTGCCTCCTCATCCATATAAAACATGCCCTCCGCCTCGGCTGTTTCTGTCGCCCTCTTGTTTTCCTGTCTAAATTCATCCCCTAAAAGTCCATCCGCCTCTACTGGCCGGAATGCTCTTGCAGCCTCTGCCGCCGCCTTCTGAATGTCCTTTGGATCACTCGAAGCTGGTACTGGCAACCGCCATGACGAGTCTGCAAAATTCAAACACGCAGACCTACCTCTAAGTGCCAGCGCCGCCACGTCGTGAGCCCGTGCTGCCATTTCCGCCGTGGGAAAAGTTCCTAACCATATTCTTGATTTCTTATTAGGTTCTCTAACTTCACAAACCCACTTCCCGGAGTTTCTCCTACGAACTCCTCGGTAAACGGGATGGCGAGTCTCCCGGAATTTCTTTCTGCCAGCCCGTTTCTTTGGATAGCTGGAAGCTAACATCAATTCTTCATCGGAAAAATTTGTACGAGCTGGAGCACTGCAACTATCCGACACTGGAGAATCGAAGCCGCCAAAAGGAAGTGGGTCGGAGTAGCAAGAGAGAAAATCCATGTCTGAAAAAGGGGGAAGTATTTGTTGTTTGTATATTTTAAGTGAACACTGAGCAGCGATTGTGTAGTATCAAGTGTTTGTTTGGGTATTTTTTAAATTAATTTTGGTGCACATAAATGTGAATTCATAGTGTTTTATATATAACGATGATATGATGAATGAGATAGTATAAGGGGACTTAGCAAATTTCGAACGCGCACACGGAGTGTGATAAGGAGACAGGCTGGTTTATCCCACGCATTTTTTTCGCCCAGGATTGGACTGGGTTTGGTAACAGCTGTTTTAAGGGCGACAGAACGTGCCGGGTGGCTTTTGAAACGGACACGTCACATTTTTTATTATTTTTATTTTAATTATCCTTAGTATTATTTCCATCTCATAATCAACCTACAGGCTTTAGCTGTCAGGGTCAACGCTCAGTATCACTATCACTACTCTGACAGTTTTTTTCGTTTTTATTAAGAGAGTTTCAATGACTCGCCGATTTTTATGTACTTTCATGGCTGTTACTCTTTTTTTTTTCTTTTCTTTTCTCTACCCTTTTCTTTACCCTGACACTCTGTTTAGAAAACACGAGCCTGGCGTCCGTTAATTATAAATATAAGCTATATCATAATATAATAGGATTTGATATTTTATAATAAAAGTTTATATATGATATTTCATTCTCATTAATTTTGAACATAATAATTTAATTTATAGATAATATTATAAAATATTATATTGACATTATCGTATACATGTAAATATATAATAAACCATACTAGTATATGTGCACTTTGAGAATGCTATTGGTCAAAATATTTATTACCACACAAATATATACATTTATGAACTCAAAATAAGGTTGAAAATTTATATATATTCGTTTTTGTCTTCGTCGGCATAACTTTATTGTAATTTTATTGTCAACATATAATAATTTTAAAAATAAAAAATAACAATTAATAAAATTATTAAGAAATTAATTTGATCGTTAATTTATTATTTAAATAATCATTAAAGATAATTTATATTCATAATTAATTCAAAAAATAAATACATGAAAATCTATATATAATAAATTAATTATTTAAATAATCATTAAAGATAATTTATATTCATAATTAATTCAAAAAATAAATACATGAAAATCTATATATAATAAATTATTTAAATAATCATTAAAGATAATTTATATTCATAATTAATTCAAAAAATAAATACATGAAAATCTATATATAATAAGAAACTTTTAGTGCAATCAAATTTCTTTTATATTTCAAGTAATCAAAGTTCCTTTACATTTCAAGCAATTAAGTTTACTTTGTAATTTTCTCTGTTCAAATTTATTTTTAATTGCAAAATTGGTAAAACGCATACTGTGGATCCAAATCCACGAAGTCAGATCAAGCGCACTTTAATTTCCAGTTGATGTACTTCACACACTTGACATGTCGCAATTCTCCAGCTCAGAATGTCAATCAGCAATTAGTAGCTCTTGTTCCTAAAAAAACCAACAAAAAGATTTGCCTTTATCTTATTTGAAAAAATAAGAAAGAAATTTTCTTTTCGCTTGTTTAAGAAACAAAAAAGGTAGAAATGTAAAAAATGAAGGAAATTAACTCTTCAATTTAGTGAGAAAATAGAAAAATTTAAAATTAACTCTTCAATTTAGTGAGAAAATAGAAAAATTTATTAAAGTGTAGTATTAAAGGAAAAAGTATTTTAATTTATTTATTTTTCATTCTCTTCTACTTTTTCTAACAAATTGCAAGCAGGAAAGATTGTGATGGAACGAATAACGATATTGAAGCTACGAAGAAGAAGAAAGGAAACAGAGGAGGAGAGGGTGGGGCGGCGCATAGGATCAAACGATACCTTTTTGGCGGTGACGTCACACATTTCCCAAAACACGGTTGACAGTTAATCCAACTGCCTTGGCCTTTGAATGCCTCACAGTGGCGGTAGCTCACTGCCACTGGGTTTTTCCGCGGAAACGCGTGGACCACGTGCATTTTATGCCAAAACCTTCTAAAGGTCCCATTAGATTTTCTACTGGGTTCCACCTGAAAATCTAATTTCGAAGCTGTGACTGGCACTTGGAAGTAAGTGAAACAAAGTAGAGTAGGTTAAAATATTGGGCCGTGGTTCAATCCAGTGACACCCAATTTTCAGTGCTACTCCCACCTATTCTTCAACCATCCATTATAATAATCCTTCACACCTGTTTTGGTCTAGACAAGAACAAAAATATAAAAGTGGATTTTAATTAACTTTTCAAAAATTTTTTTTTTTCATTGAAATGTCTAATTGCTCGAACTAATATAAATAGACTACACAATAGGAATAGTTCTCTTTTAACTCACTAAATTGATAAATTAAAATAATCTAAATGATTTAAACTTGTAACCTCACATTGCTCACGTTATTGAAAAGACAAATCAGATTAACTAAATTTTTCTTTAATTGTAAATGTGACAATAGTGAGATTGACTAATTTTTTAAATTTCCTTATAAATAAATGTACACAGATCGTACAAAGTATAACTGTGTAATTGTTATTTAACAAAGCTCTTTTTATTTATACAATCATTCACCAATTGGTTACTTTTTTTTTTTAATAATTAATTATAATTTGGTAGATAGATACACTTAAGTATAGTCAAATCATTTTTCTTTCTCAGACAAGGTCACGAGAAACGAAAATATTTCACTGTAGCACTGGCTCAAAAAGTCTCGTGGTCCTCATACGGTACACTCTCAATTTAGGGTACACGATGTTTCCGCATTATTGATTATAGTATTACACTATTTTTGCAATAATAATAAAAAAAAAAATTGCATGCCAGAATTACTATTTAGTCTCCTAAGGTTAGCACTTATGTATTAAATCATTCTTATATTATTGATCTATTAAAGTATTTAAGTATTCCGTCAAAAATTTACTATTTTAACAGTTATAAAAAGGCAAAAAAATTACTCTATGACATTTAACTATTTGATCCTCACAGTTAACATGATGTTACTATTTTAATCCCTCATGTTTACTATTTTTGTTAAAATTTAACAGTTAAATTGTGAATTTTTTTTGAATAATAGTTATCTTTATATCAAAAAAGGGACTAAATAGTAATAAGAGTGAAACATTAGGGACTAAATAATAATTCTCCCAAATGGTAAATTAGTGAAGATAGATAGATAGTTAATATGCATATAAGAGGACTAGGAATTGGAGCCAAAAGATTTGGGTTATATTATTTGCAATTGATCCCTGATTTTTTTTTTTTTTAAATTAGTTATTATAATTAAACTCTATGTGTATTGAGACATTCAATAAAGTTAACCAATATTTGAGCAAAAGCAATAAACAATGAGTAAAATTAAAATTTCAAGATTTATAAAATATATAAAAGAAAATAGGATATTTTAATTTTATTAGGATAAGACTTATTTATATTCGATGTACAGACTCACTCATATATCAAGTCAATCCATGAATTATTTTTAAAAAATTATTAATGCCTTATTTTTTTCCTTAATAAATTATCAAAAATACTCTCATTTCATTTTGATCCAAAAATTATTTTTATTAAGGGACCGCAGTAGCTTCAAAGTATAGATCAAGTGGGGCTATTTATTTTCTAAGTCGTGCTCAATATCATTTTTCTTATAAAAGCATAATTACAAAATTTCCCATCGACATTGGTATGAATTAATTGAAACTTTTAAGCGCAGGACACGATTGGTCATTTTGTACGAAAAGCTTTTACAGAACTGTATATAAATTACCTGCACTACATAATTAATTAAAGACAATGTATAATTAATATTTGTGCAGTGGCGGTCCTGCTTTTCCCACAGCCGCATTTAGAACAGCGAAGTGAGTGAAGGTGAAATGAACCTATCCGACTAAATCGGAAAAACGAGAAATAAAAGTGATGACAATGTTGTAAAATATCTATGGAGTCGGTAGCTATGGCTGCAATGCATATCCCCGTAAATAATAATACTGTAACTTACAATGGAGTGTGGACCATTCCCCACTTTCTTTTCATAATCTTCTCCGATCCTTCTCTTTACGGAACGAATCACAATCATTTTACTTTATACAAAATGGAGGCCGTGGACCAATTATTTTTCTTGCTTTATATATTTGCAATTTTTGTTCTTACATTTCCATTATAAATCATGTGATGTCTTTTTTCTTTGCTCTTTTTGTCTTTTTGTGTCAGTTCGCAATATCCATTTTTCTCCTGGGTTGGGAATGCTAATGAATGATCGCTTGAGTTTCCTCCATAGCTTATAAATTATGTAAGGTTCAATTTGAAGGTATCTGGAGAGAGTTCAGGTGCATAAAAACTAATTAAGAAATTATTCATATTAATTTTTCAATTCCAACAGCATCTTCTCATCATCTGAACGTGATTTAATTAATCAGAAAAATCAATATGTTGGTGGATATTTCTTTCTTTAATCTTGCTCATATTTATATGTCCCGAAGGGAGAGAATCTCGATCATATCATAATTGGTATAATGAAGATGCATATATTGAAAGGTAGCTGCTGCCCATTACTATAACTTGTGGAACTAGACACAAGTTATAGTTGATATGTCTATTCTTTCAAAATCTCAGCCATGAAATTAACCTAGACAGTGAACACCTATCTCATTTGAAATGCTGCAGCCTATATTGAAGATTAGACCGTTCGCCTGTTATTTGAGAAAAGATTTCACATTGCCATAATTAATTTAACGTTATTTCTTATTTGACTCTTAATCACACATTGGAAATTAATGTCGGTAATTCCTCAATCTTATATAGATAATTGAAAATTTTGAATTGTTTCAGCCCTTCAACTTTCAAATCAACCCACTTTGTTTACCGACTTCCGTTTATCTTTCAACAATCAACTAAAGTAGCAACTAGCAAGTAGCGTCATACATTTCTCACAAATTTCGTTGCCGACTACCAGATTTATAGTAGTGGCACGCAGCTGGCTATATATATATATATATATATATATATATATACGACTTCCGCTTTATCTTTCAACATATCAACTAGAGTAGCAACTAGCAAAGTAGCCGATCATACATTCTCACAAATTTCGTTGCCGGACTACCAGATTTATAGTAGTGGCACGCAGGCTTGGCTTATATATATATATATATATACTATATATTATATAAGGGGAAAATTCTTTCTTGTAACCTGATATCTCTAGTTCCCAGTTTTTTCAAACTTCCAAAAAAACTGCATTCAGTATTCCACACATACAATTCAAACTGGGGAAATTCACAAAGCATACAAGTTGGGGTTGTATATATATATAAGGGGAAATTCTTCTTGTAACCTGTTCTCTTAGTTCAGTTTTTTCAAACTCAAAAACTGCATTCAGTATTCAAATACAATTCAAACTGGGGAATCACAAATGCATACAAGTTGGTTGACATTTGGAATTAGAATAATGATGATAAACCTTACAATCTTCTAAACAATCATAGTGGTATGTATCTCTTATTTCTCAAACTGTTTTGAGTCCCTAACTGCAGAACTTAAACCCTTTTACATTAGAATTTTGCTGATCGTTTCTTCAACCTTTTCTTCTAATTAATGTTAGGGCAAAGTAAGTACTTACCTAGTCATGGCGAAGAAATTAAGCAGTAAGATTAAGCTTTTAGATATCATTAAGAGCTAGCTAGAGTTTACAGGTCAGGGGCTCACTGGATGAAATAACGCCAGAAAACAGCAAAGAAAAGCATTATTATCAGTTAAAAAGAAACCAGAAAAAGAAAGGAAAAAAAAAAAGTGTTGGTTCATGCAGAGAATGATCTCTAACTCTCTCACTTCCTTATATTTACCACTGTCTACTCCTTGATATATAAAAATCTAATAGCACAAATATTGTTAGCTTTAACTTATATAGATGCAAGGGCAAAGAAAGATAGAAAATACTTGCAGGCTCGATCACATTTCTGGTGTAGTAGAGCCTGCCTAACCAACATATTAACTGAAAACCTAAGAAGATTCAAAAAGCACAAAGCATAATATCGGGAATATGTTTTAATGTAATTATTATCAATCTTTAAAATCTGAATCCCTAATTGCAGCTACTGAGAGTTGTATCATTAACATGCATTATTTGGGCAAGTAAAGAAGCCTCAGTATATGTCTGAACCGCTATGAGCACCATTGTTTTAAATTTGTACAATGTAAGCATGTAATTTAAAATCTAATACACCATTCTGAAAATGAAGAGAAAGAGAAAACGGAAAAAAAGCTAATGCACTCAAATGTAAGAGAAAGAGATCAGGATATGATTCATAACATAAGAGAAAGAAGAGAGCAGCCATTGTTCAATAAATTCTCTAGGAACCCATATCTCGAGAGTTGAGACTCAAAAAAAACTGGGAAAAAAACAAAATGAAAGAAATTGTGGCCATGAGAGCCTCTCCGTACCATAAAATATCAAACTCGTCTTCTCCACAAGGAAAATGACAATGTAGGCACGTCTCCTGCACGTCTTTTTCCTAAAAAACAACATGAGATAGACGTACACTTCCCTATGTCCTCTTGCTGAAATTAAGTGTAAAAACATATACAGCTAAGCTAATTAGCAATATGGTGCAGCAGAATCGCCTACCAGTTTGAAGGAGCTAACTTTCCTATTGACTGATAGTGATAGTTGATACTGATGATTCTGATACAGACAGCAGGAAATCTAAGCAAAACCCAAACCGCTAAATATCAAACAACTTATATTACCACTGTATCTGGATAAATGGGGATTTTCTTTTAATTTACTGGTAAGACCATAATCCTTCATCTGAATTTCCTGCCGAATCATCCGATGACGGTGTGTTTATCCTTGGTGGACTCAACAACATTCCTTCTGCCATGTCCACTAACAAATTCGGCATATTTAGAATCTCTTCCTCGTCAATAAACTTTTGACCTGATTCAACATAGCTAATACCGGAAGACGATGTGCCTTCTATTTCAAGGGGACCCGTAGACGGATTAGACCCGCTTTCTGGCTTGGGCTGCCTGGCCATCGCTGCAGTAGCAGCAGCGGCCCGTATATCGCTGGCTGACATCGAAGCTGGTATTGGATAAGATAAAATAGATTCAGGAAAGTTGAGGGCTGCGTCGGGACCTTTAAGGGATAAAGCAGCGACGTCGTAAGCGGCGGCTGCCATTTCAGGAGTAGAGTACGTACCCAACCATATACGAGTAGTTTTACGTGGCTCCCGGATCTCGGATACCCATTTTCCACTCCGACTCCGAATTCCCCGATAAGTCGGATGCCTTCCAGTGGAGGGAAAACCCGATGGAGATCGAATGGGTCTTGGTGAAGGGTTGGATGACGTGGAGCGTGGTGATTGTTGTTCTGGCGCCGCAATAGGGTCAAGGACTTGATCCGGCTGGTATGGTTGGGGCGGCGAATCAGCATTAGGACTGGCCATATAAGCCAGTAAACAAAATTAAATGGTAATAACGTAATAATAATAATCTGTATAATCTTTTTTCTCTTGTTTTATTTTACACGAATACAAGTGAAGAATTTTGTTCTGAAAAATAACAAGTTAGCCCTCCAAGACCTTTATAAGGAAATGGGCTAAACCGCTAAAGCGTGGGGAAATCGCGGACTTTACCTCTACGGACTATGGCTCTAACGCTTTTTTTAATTATTATTATTATTATTATAAAAAAATAAAAGTGTTGATGTGATAGTAGATGTGAGAGTTTACTGTGGGAACACGTATTAGTGCCCGAGTTAATTAGCTGTAACTCACTCACTCACTCACTCATATACAAAAACCTTCCAAATTAAGTAGCGGATTGCAAATAAAATATTATTATTTTGTGGATAAACCATCTAAAAATACCTCCACTATACGAATTACAATAATTGCACCTCAAAAAATTTTAAATTCAATTAGTCAAACTTTTTTAACAACACTGTTGCACCTAAATTAGCAAACAGTAATCTTAAGGAAAATGACATTCCGAATAAACTCCTTTATGGCTTCATAGAGGAGAGAGAAAGCAGATGATCGACGTATGGAAAGAAAAATTACAACGTGACATTTTATTGGACTAGTTTAATCTACATCATTTGCAATATTAAAATAAAATAAAATGACAAAAAATTTACCATAATTTGAAATTAGAATACAATTAAGACAAACAATTAAAATTGGAATGTAAAGGAAAGTAAGATTTGTTACAATTTAACCATTATTCTGTTATTGGTTATTATAAAAACAGGTCATGCTCCTTCCTTTTTTTTCTTCTTCATCTTCTTCTGTGTTTTCCATTAATGTCTTCACATTAATTTTGTTGGTGCGATGTACTGATACCCAATTTAAAATAATTGGTCCAGTTCCACCCATGCGCTTTTATGGTCAGTCGTCCTTTTTCGTTTATATGTATACATTTCTTTGTATTCTGTAATTCTGGTAGCTGCTTGAGGTTTTTCTTGGTCCCAAATTCTCACAGTGTTTTCAATTAAGAGCATCAATCCAAAAGTTTAACTCAAATCAATCGGGATTAATTTAGAGCACATTTGATATTCATGTATGTTGTTCAATAATTATATAATGTATACGTGACTAAGCGCGAGTTAAATTAAACGGTTTCTGATAATAGGATTCGGATATCGGTGATCTAAAAGAAATATATATTTACTAACTTTTTTTTTAATAATAAGTTTCAACATTAGGTTAACTTTTTTTGTCATTAACAAAACATAAAATTGAGAAAAAAAAAAAACTTTCAAAAAGTATTTTCAATTTTCAAGCAAACAATGGAGCCCAAATAATTTACAAATGAGCACCACATCACTTGTGAAAAAAAAAAAAAAGCATAAACAGATAACTAATTGAAAAAACAGAATTAGCAAAAAAATTAATAATTAAAAATCAGCATTAATTAGGGCTTTTCACCGACTTCATTCTTGGAGGCAAGTTTCAGGATTCTGGGTAGTAAATAATTAAATATGATACATCAAGTGGCGCAAGATTGTCTCAAAAAGCTGAGGCAAGAAGAGAATGGCAGAGAAAGTCATAGCTAGGACCAAATAATTTGGGATGCGAAAATGGGTGGTTCAGTCTCGAACCAACCGTAAAAAATCGAATTTAGTTTTGCTTCGAAATCGAGCCGTACTGAAGTAAATTCATAAATCGAACCGAATTGATGCATTTGATTTTTTACTAAGAAAAATAATTATCTTGTAATAATTTATTCGAAAATCAAAAGCCAAAATTATAGAAAATTAAAAATAGTTTAGTTTTGATTTTTTTTTTTTAATATAATCACCTCTACAATAACATTGTGTTACTTTACCAGAAAAAATTAATATATTGTATCTCAAAATTTACAGAAATTTATTGTACCCTTAAAAATATTGTTATCAGAATAGTTGATATTCTTCCTTAAAAAAGAATATTAGGCACTGTGAATATGAAATGAATATTAATTATTATTACCAATAAAGACAGTATTAATAAACTATTTTTCCATCGTAATTGGGTTTAAATATTCTAAATTAAGTTAAAATTGATTCTCTTTTTATTTTATTTTACAAAAATATTAAGATTGCAAATGAGTTTAAAAATTAGACCTTCCTTGTCATAATTTAATTCAGATATTTCTAATTAACTTAAAATTATTCTTGATAATGATAGTCAATTTCTAACTAAGAGTTTTCCCCTACCATATTAATGTTTATTTATATTAAATTTTAACTATACTATTAAAAATACCTATTAAGTTTTAATAAATTAACCTTTATACTTTTCTATCGAGAGAGGAATTAACCCCTCTTGATTTTATCAGAAAAAAATAATTATTAAATATTATCAATTAATATTTCTATTTATACAGTATTTTAAAATAGAAAATAATATATTTGTCTTAGAAAATATATTTTTATGGATAATTATGAAAGTTAATTATAAAACATAAAAATTATTGAAAAAATTTTCATTAATATTTTTTATTTAAAACATATTAAAATAAAAAATAATATATTTACTTTAAATATTAAAAATGTATGATGCATGATAATTTATAAAAATGATTATAATTTAATCGTTTTTATTTCAATAACAGAAATCTTTGCTAAGATTTTGCTAAGCAATGTGTTTCATTAGCTACTAACTATTAGTGATTGACAATTAATCATTAATAGTTATTATCAGTTATTATAAACTACGTACTAAATTAAATAGATCCTAAATACAATTTACCTTTTTACGTAAAATGATATATGTAAAAGGAATAAATCTAATATAACACAGAAAAATATCTTGTCATCAACATTGAACGCCCAACCATACCAATAATGGAAACTATGGAATGTAGATAAAAGGCCAACAAGGATTGTCCTTGTAAGAAAGAAAAAGAAAAAAAAAAAAAAAAAAAAAAAAAAAAAAGAAAGGAAAAGAGGAAAAATTTCCTTGCCCTATAGGGATTTGGGTATACAAAAATTATTTGTTTCCAAAATATTATTTGCACTCAAAATTCTGACAATTTCTTTTTCTTTTTTTTTTTTATAGAATATGAAAAGTTAAATTTAAGTCATTTTGAGTTTTTATTATAAGAACTTGAGTTTTCTTTTAAGAAAAGGATTTTTTAAAAATGAAATAAGCTCGATTTATTCTTTAATTTATAAAAAAAATTTGACTTGCTTAAAATTAAGTTTTTTTTCTTCAAAAGAAACAAATTAAACCTACTTGCAATTAAAATTAAAGAATTCACTTGCCTTAAATTATGGTAGAATATAAATTTTTTTTTCTTTAATAATATTTGGTGGTTGAGACTCCTTCTCCTTAATTAAAGAAATATAGGTGGTTATAAATTCAAAAAAAGAATTCTTTTTTAATTTTTTTTTGCTAGGAGTACATGAAGGAGAATTAAGAAATATCAGAAAATATTTCCAATGGCCCACTGCATTCATTTAGACATTTACGCATTTACCCTCAAGACATATTGCAGACAGTCAGAAAAACGGAGTATAATAATAAATGAAACAAATAAAGGAAAGAATTTAAATTAAATATTTTTGTTTTTTAAAAAGAAAAGAAGCTCTGGCCACTTTTGTAGCCGTTAAAGGTAGTTAATTACTTGACAGAGGGGATTAAAAAAGTAGTTATTATCTTACAAAACAAGGACACATAACTCAACACCGATAAACACATAAGCCTTTCTTCATGGAAACTTTGATAAAATCAACAATCCCTTACTGTGCTACCAAATATGTAGAAACATCACCTAACATCAAATTGTCAAACCCGCGGTTAAAAGTTTCAAATAAAACCTCCGGCCGCCAGACTTTAATTTCAGATGCGGAGATATTGTCAACAATCCAGAACGCAACAATTGACCAAATCTACCATCACAATTGCTTAAGACTTGGCCGAATACAGTAACTTAGTAGTTATAGAGAAAGCAACTTTTTCGGTCCTGTAACCGGGCCTGGATGAACGAGGTTTGTTTTTGAAACCAGACGCCAATTTTGGGTTAGTCGGCACCGACCCAAGGGCTTATTTGCAAGTGAATCCGCCGCAGAAGTGGAGCGCGTTGTGCGGGCCCGTGAGGCCCTTGACAACGTCGTAGTTGAGCTGTGTAAAGCAGGCAAATTTCCTCTTCTTTATTTCTCGGCTTTTACTTAGTTTTGAGTTCTTATTGAAAAAACTGTAAAATCGGTAGCCGAAAACTTTTGTGGTATGCTGAAGGAAACTGATTAAACTAATTTTCTCTTGGGAAAATCGATGAATGTTGTCTATAAAAAAGGTATTATTGTCTTAAATTTCAACTTAATTGCAAGGAGTTGATTTTTACAGAGCTGGGATTATGTATACTGGTATTGAAGATGAAATGGGCAACCAACTGCAGAATCAATATGTTTTTATTTGAGTGGTACTGGATTTTTTTGGTGCCTAGTTTGGTCGAAGCATTAAATTTGGTGTAAGCATCCAAGCAACTTAATTTGGTAAGAACTAATTTCTTTTGTATTCGTTTAGTTCTCAAAGAAAAGTTTCGATGATGAATTTAAATTACAGGAGGTCAAACTGCTCTAGCCTTACGTTTGCTTCTAGCAATTTTCTCATCAAAAATTAATCTTCTGTATGTCAACCGCCCCTTTGGGGAGAAGGTAGTTTCGTCAAAATTCATCTTAAATATTTAAGCTCAAAATAATTAGTAATTAAGTAAAATCCTGAAATCGGAAATTATGATTTTTTTTTGCCCCTTAAAATTTGGCAGTTTCGTGCCTGCTCTGAAAAGGTTTCTGAGGAAATTGGTGCCAAATAGTGTTGGGAGATCGGCCGATTGAAAATAACAGTATGCGATATATATATTTCTTTGTGATATATTAATATGAAATAAAAAAGACTAAAGTAGTTTCTATTAAATCTGTTCTTGTAGCTTTGTCGGCGCTTGGAATGCTCTGAAATGGAAATGAGAGCTTAATTTAGTGAAATTCATTGTAAATGGAAATTACTTCACATCTGAAGCATCAGGAAACAAGTTTAGAGGTTTTTTCCCCCTTTCCAAAATTTAGTGTCATTCAATAAATTGGGGATTCGTGTTAATACAGTATAACTTCCTGAATAAGCTAAAATCCCATTACAAAATAACAGGTAACAAGCAACGAATGAAAGCATTTCAAGCTGTATGAGCAACTGAGCATTTCATATCCATCACTCATGCAGGCTCTCATACAATGAAAGAGACACTGTAAAGTAATATTATCATATACATAAAACTGATAAGCAAAATAATTTTCATTTACTAAAATTTGGTTGCAATGATTTGATTAAGTACTGGCATGGGTCTCTGAACGAAGCAAAGCGTGAAGAACAGCAAGCGAGTGGTGGGGGTTTATTGGGAAGGGGCATATGAAATGGAGTAATATATGCACTACATATCAGATCAAGGGTAATTTGCGGTTTCGGATCTTTGTAGGAAGAGAGGCCATCTAGCGATGGTTCGAAACGGTTTTTTTTTAATGAATCTTGTTTAAGGAGCTTTTGGTTAGAAGACACTGTCCATTAGTGTTCCGCTTGGCAATGTATGAACAGGTTAGAGGAGCCTTTATAGAATGTTAAATTGGCTTTTATTTTTAATTTTTATTTTATATTTATTTTAAATGTAAAGTTTTGTATTCAGTGGCATTTATGTACTGTTTATTAATCCTATTTAATTTATTTAAGAAATGCTTTCGGTGTTAATAAGAGATTTCTTCCTTATTTTTTATTTTTAATAAATTTTTTTTTTTTTTTTTTGAGAATGTCCTTAAACCCAAATAAGTCTTGGTCATTGGGAAGAGAATTAATTTGGTCCTTATATGGTTATAGAATAAATATACATAAATATGTCTAAAGAAGAACAGTCATTCAAGCCGCCTCCTCCAAGAAAAATCATACAACAACTTCCTAAAAAATAAAATATATATAAATGTAAACTAGTTTATTTATTAATTTGAACATAATATATTTTTGGGTGTGGCCTATATTGTTTTTGGCAATAGTGTACCAAGAAACATTTGCGAAATGAATATCTCATTTAAATGATAAGTGTCCCAATTTTTATTATAAAAGAGGAAATTAGGATTTAAATCAATATTATATTAAAGAACAACCAATATTTATCATGTAAGAAGTGTATCGGGTTGTGAAATAGTAAGCGTGTCTCAATTTATTAAAATTAATTTATTTTATCATATGATTTTATGGCAAAACTAATTAAATGAATATGACTATTCCATTTTAATTAATTAATTTATTATTAATGATTTATGTATAAATAATATGAATGTGATTCTCCATTTTAATTAATTAATTAATTTATATTAATTGAAAAAAATTAATTACTATGACTAATGAATAATAAAATTATATAATATCCTGAAGATGTTTGGAAACTGACTACTTTTTATATTTTATTAAATTTTATATTATATATTTGGTTAAATAAACCTAATTACATTGCACCTATATCCACCTCATACATATATGATTTAAAATTAATTATTTAGACCGACATCAGGGATAAAAATTTATTGAATATATTTTTAAATTTGAAATTTCAAATGAATAACTACACGTGTATTGCCAAGTGAGCTCAAAATGAAAAACACAGTTTACAACTAAAAGCAAGCGGTTAAAATTGGTCTGAAACTCTGAACCGTCGCAGGAAAGCACAAAAAATCTGGCTGTAGTAATAAATGCAGAGATAAGCAAAACTTAATGAACGGTTCTTGCCCTTTTATTAATGGCTTAAACTGAAACCAGACTTTGCTAGCTCAGTTTGACTATTCTTTATTTTAGATAAACAACGAAGCTTCAGATTAACTTAAAATTAATGGGGAAAAACAATTAGGTCATAATAAACAGTAAAGATTAAGACAAATGCCCATTTTTGTCATCTCTTCCTACCAATTCAATTTCAGGCAACCTAACCAAGCTGGTTTTGCTATATAAACTGTGGGGCAGGAAACGCGGTTTTCCTTACGTCAGATGAATTGGAATGTAACATACGAAGAAAAATAATCCTTGCTCCTCAACATTACACCTGCATCATAAACTATAACTTCCTTTTATTGGTATGGGGAAACAATGTAATAAAATGCCATTAAATACAGGTTTTTATTTTGATGTGTAAAGCCAGATTTTCAAATAATAAATGAAAAATGAGAAAAAACTGAAGTCTTCTTCTTTTACAAAGTCCTATCAACTTGTCAATCTTCAAATGGCACCACTTAATCCTGCGATGTGTTCTCTTCTCAGCCTGGTTGCAGGTTTCTTGAGACAATTGTGATAACTTGAAACTTTAAAAAAGTTTCCCTCCAAAATGCGGTCAAATAGTTGACCTTCAGTTAGATTGGTAAACTTAAACATAGGAGGTCACTTAAATTTTGACATTCTTAAAAATTTTAATTGTATGAATTAGATATTCACGTACGATAATTTACATTAAGTTCCTGTTAAAAAAAAAAAACAAAAGAAACAAATTCATTTAATGGAGGCTAATGCACATAAACCTTTCCTATAAATTTTAAGTATTTGAAGGGATATGTAAAATATGTAGGCAATAAAAATTCAACGACCAAGATTATTTTTTCACTCCTTCATCGTTTGGAAAATTTTGATGAATAGTGTAATTACTGGCCTCTAATCTTTGTCCATAAATATAAATTATTTTAGAATTTTTTTTTGTCCAGTTTTATAGAATTATTTTAAAAAATTACTAAGGAGTAAATATAATGATTTTTTCAATTTTACAACACACTTTAATTTATTAAATGATGTTAGAATAAAAAAAAAAGCAAATTAATCAAAACTTTTTACTCTTTGATCTAAAAAAATTACTATTTTCTTTATATAATTTATATTTAAGAAAAACAAGAAATTTAGTTTATCTCTCAAGTCAAGTTTACCAACAAAAAGTCTCAACAATAACCGACAATTTAAGACTAAAATGGCAATGATTCCGGTTTTTCAACGTTCGTTAAATAACGGTTATATTGAACTATCAACCGTTTAACGGTTACAATTTGAATTAAAGTTGTTCAACGAATATAAAGTTAAATCTAAGTTGTTAATATTAATAAATGAAGTTATGGGTAATGTTTTAACTTACTATATTTTTTCTAATCATTTTGCCTTTTTAAATTTTTTTTTTGGTGTATGAATATTACTAAATCATTCAATATCATATCTAAATAAATTAAAAATTTGAACATGTTTGAAGTTATTGTTAAAATTATAATACAGTTTGCTTTCCAATAAATTGGATCTTTTTTAAGTACAATATAATTAACAAACACTTTAGATACATGTAAAAATTAGCAACTACCGGCTTAATAAGTTTTTTTTTTTTTTTTTTTTTTTTTTTTGGTTTTGGAAAAAATTAATTTGTAATTTCATAAGAAATTAATTCCTAAAGAGGGAAAAATTAAAAATTTACAAGAACAGATGGAACAAAGATTGTGAGATCTTCATAGAAAGAACTCTTACTTAAGCACTTCTTAGATTTTGGTAACATATGCATTACAATGTTGATTTTAACATTAGCATCTTTCTCCCCTCTATAATTAGTTTCAAAATATTTAATTAGTGTTATCTGGATGCATTTCCTATATAAAGGCAATATATATTTTCAAAACATAAATAAATAAATAAGAGAGGAAAAAAATAGAGTTTCTACACTGGCAATCATTGCCTGACTTTTTATATATAATATAGTACTTGGGGTGACCAAGTTGTAGATGACCATTCTGAGCGCCTCGTATTTGCCATTGCGAGGTAGCTCTTCAACTATTAAAACATTGTGTCGTCACTCAAACTCCCACCTCTTTCAAACGTCAATGGGCAGTGAGAGTCTTCCTCCAAAGCCAATCTCAAAATCAAAAAAACACCGTCGTTCGTTTGAGACTCCATATTTTGATGTAGATGATGATTCCTACAACTCTTGCTATTGTCCTCGTCCATGGCTAAAAACTAACTGCACTCTCCAAGGGTATTCTTTTGAGATCTTCCTTGGTTTAATTATTTCTTCTAGCTCCATTGCAGTCTCTGGATTTTTGTCTGATAGGTTTAAACTTTGTAGAACTCATTTGTGTGCCTTCATTTTCTACACTAAAATGCTAGTCTTTTTAATACTGTTCTTATCCAAAAATATCATTCAAAATATAGTTTTTTCTTTATTATAATTGCTGAAACGTGAAGTTTTTGAAGGTATCACAGAGTTAATTTATTTTTTTTGATTATGCTTAATCTATTGATAAAAATGATTTTTTTTATTTTTTTTTTTTTGAGTATTGGGGGAGAGGATCTGAACTTGAATCTTATTTGTCAGATCATTAAATAGCAATTACGCAACTAGGTTATGTCTTGGTGTGCGAATAAAAAAATAAACACTTTTTAGGAATACTGAAATTTTTAAATCTTTATTATCCAAGAATTTTCTCACTAAACAATATATAAAAATTGATTTTCAAAAGTTCTTTTTTTCTAACAGCCCTTTCTTTAATGTCATTTTATTTTGAATCTTTTTATCTTTTTTTATTTTTCTTTTTTGTTGATTCTTTTTCTTTTCATTATTATTTATCTGAATTTATGTAATATCAAATGAATCACACTAATCAGCAATCTCCGCAAATTGGACTTTTTGATGGTCTATGATAATTTTCTAATTGATTTTTTTTTTTTTTTTAGTACTATGAGAAGAATTGGTGGTGCACCTTTGTGGAAATGTCACATGCCATGGCCATCACTCTCAATCTATATCCATCAAAAAGGATATTGAACTCTTAATCTTATCCCTCAAAATCTCCTTTCCGCTTTTGATAATAGTAAGAAATTGATTTTTTAAAAAATTCCCATTCTTCATTATCATAATTTTATAATAAGTTCTGTTGAATTTCTTTAAGTATAGGCGGTTGATAATCTAAACTCTCCGAATGGATAGTCATTGTCTTAGTGATGTTGATTAAGATAGATATTAGACTTATGTTTTCAATTAATTCAGGTGAAAGGCTCCATTTTTAACAGTCTTCTTTGGGGTACCTATAAGATCAAGTAACAAGTAAGTCTTACTCCAAAAATCAAGATTATCATTTTTTGCCTACCTCCTTATTCGGCTACCTATACAAGAAATAAAAGTCTGTCTTACTATTATTTGTTGAGTTTTATGCTCTTGGGATCTAAGAAGCAGTTTTGGAATGATGTTTTTTCTGCTTCAACAACAAAATAAAGAGATTTTGGAATCGTTTTTTAAAATTGCATTTTTCATCCTTAACATATCCTTTTGCTTTTGTGGTCTCATGTAAGATTTCCTTTTTTTCCTTTTTATTTATATTAATAATATTTGGGAACTTTTCAGAACACAAGACAATGCTAATATCTTGTCTTTTTTCTAATATGAGGCATCTCTTAAATTTTTCATTTATTGTTGTTATGAACGAAGTGAAGTTCAGGACGCGAGAGAGGTGTATCCATTTAGGGTTTTTCACAACATATCTTTCTGTTTGGGATTAAAAATGGAAGACCGCTTGTTCTACATTTTGAGTGAAAAGACAGGTACCTTTCGAAGTTAGTTAATTCTGATTATGCATAAATTGAAATTTTATCTCAATTGTTAATTAGTTAACTTTATATAATCAAGGTCTGTAGTAAGAAGATCAAAGATGCAGAATATCAAAGTGGTTCTCGAGTTAAATGCTTCCACTTTTTTCCTTTAGGAATTATTTGCATCCCTAAATGTCTAGAACTAATTATTTTTTTTTTCAATTGATAAAGATCGCAATGATAGAAGCTTTCAAATTGTGTGTAACTAATTAAAAATCCATTTTTAACTTGCTTTGGAAAAACTTCAAGATAAAGATGGAGATTCGACTTGGTTATCAACTGAATTTTGCATATGACTGAAATGAATGGTTTTGGAACTACAAAAACAAGTGAAAGAAAAATTCAAGGATTCCTGTTAATTTTAAGTGACCCGAGTTAATTTTAAAGAGTTTAGTTTATACATGTAGCAAATTATCTGATTGAAAAATTTGAATCTTGGTTGGATGGAGAATGCAGTAAATCAGTAAGAAGTGATAAGGAAGTTGTGGATTCTATCAGAAGAGTATAATTAGAAGAGTGGGAGGCTTTACTTTAATATAGTAAATTCGTAACCAGTAAATCAAAGGAGACCTTAAAACGTAATTGACTGTGCGGTGGCAGCTAAGAAAGGCAAAATCAATTGCCTACTGAAGATAATAGACAAACTTTGAAAAGGGAAACTCATCTTCATCAAATGATTGAAAAGTTATTTGAATGGCGGCAGATTTCCTCCTCGTCAGCCAGCATCGGTGAATGGAGATAAATTCGCCAGGAAAAGAAAAATGGAAAAAAGAGAGAAAGAGAAGGTCCAGATAGGAAGAAGATGCTGGCTGCCTGCTCCAAAAAAGGCTAAGGTTTTGTTTGGACAAATCACTTCATAACCGCTTCTGGCAAGCTATAAACCATATTGGGTTGGAAAAGTAAGGAAATCTTTAGTTATTAATAGAAAATATTTTCTTATAAATCAATATATAACGTTATTCCTGGTGGATCATTTGTGTTGAATTCCTGCAGAGGCTTGTTCCCAAGAGAATTCTTGAATTCATGGGTGTGCCAGGGCTAACTAGGGAAAATGTCAGCCAGCCCATTTACAGGGTTTTGAATTAACTAAAGAGACTGGGTTTGTCTTTCTACTTTGTTAGGGTTTTTGCAAAAAGAAATTATATACATATAGAAAGTTTTAAATTTATTCAAAACAATTAATCATAGCATGTAAACCAAACGTTTATTCCGTATGCATCATCTGGTGATTGTTTTTCTTCTTCCTTCGTTTTTTTTTTTTTTTTTTTAAAAGAAAATCCGGTACTCATCTCTTAATAGTTAGATTGGTTTTTGTCTTTGTCCTCATGTAATGTCTTCAATATTGTTTTTTCTTTTAAAATAGTTTACGTTTATGCATTTTTATATATTTTAAAATACACAAGCAGACAGCTATCAAGTTGCCTTTTTTTTTTCTTTTTTTTTTTTTTTTTGGAACAAGCTGGATGGGTCAGTTTCAGGTGAAAATGGTTCCCCAAGAAATATGAGTTTAGTCAAAATATTAATCTCTAAAAGACTAAATAGCGAGTGAACTAAGCTGTTCCAGAAATACCGATTGTTCCTGAAAAAAGTGGCGGAGAGAGGAACTTTGGTCATCGCAGCTATCAGAAAAGGCATTTAGGTCATCTTTTTGCATCTGGGTATTGCTCTTCCTTGTTCAAAAAACGCCCATCAGATTATATGATGATGGGCGTTTCCATACTGGATATGGAGGCAATAGCAATTTCCTCTGGTTTTGGTTCCAAGCTCTGCCTTTTGGTTTCTCACTATCACCCTCGCTTTCCTAATCATAATCATGAAGCTTCAAGTAGCAACTCTGCTGTTCAGCTAAATGCCATCCGAGTTTGTTTGGCAACAATTTCACTAATTTCCAGCGACCATTACTTTCCAGTTCAATCGTCATAATCCTCTTTAATCAAGCCAAATCGCTCAAAATATGCCGGAACGACCGGCTGTCGTTTGAATAGAGCTTCTACCTTTAGGGTCTTAACGAGTATATGCCCAAATGGCCTCATTAGTGGTCTCAACAAACAAGCAATTAGAGAGATCAAATCCTTTCAAACAGTGACAACCCCTTTCAAATTTGGCTCTTCCAATCATGCTTCAGGCTCAGGAACTGTCCAACCAACTCTTAATCCTTTTCTTAATCCCAACAAATTATGCTGGAATTCCGATTGACTATGACGGAAGAGCTTACGGATCAGACCAAATAAGGATTCTCAGGGAAAAACCCTTTCAAGTGGTTCCAAGTTTGATGACAATTGGACTCGTAATAACGAATGCATCATCGACCGGCCACGCTGAATGGGGCTATTTGGGTTATCAAGGAGCGGCTTCTTCTGCTGCTGCTGCGGCTGCTCCTCCTTCCCTGCTCCTGCTCACTGGCTGCTGCTTCCTCCTCCTCCTGCTACTGGGTTTAGGAATGAAACCATTTCTCCATCGACTTTTTTTATAATAATCAAGAACATAATTCTGTCTCCATTTGCGTCCAGCAACAGATCGAATTGATACAGGTCCTATTGGAAATGATGGAGGAAACAATTGCAAGACGGTTGCTCTCAACTTTGATAATGCTAATTCTAAAACATCAAACAGCAACAGCTTCAGCTTGGAGAAGGCGGAGGAGGATGATCTTGCTGAACTTCTCTTTGGGCCACGCCTTTCCAGGCATACTTATTATCTTCCATTTAATTTTTAGTTTAAATTTTTTATTATTACGTGATAAAATAAGTAATGAAGGCCGTTTATGTATTATATGGTGGTTTGATGCTCCATATAGCAACAAGGAAATGGTTGGAGCTGTTAATGTTAACTCTCTACCAGTCCATAATGATGCTCAACTCAGCTCTGCCGAACGTCCAATGAACTCCTCAATGAATGAATTTCTGCTGGATGTAACTCTTAACAGACAAGGCTCCTTGGACTGAACCACCTCTTAACCCAGGATGTCACCATTATTTTTTATTTTAATTTTATTTTATTTTTAATGAACGAATGTTAATTAATCATAATTGATTAATTCTTAACAGTAACCTTCTCATTTCTTTACTCTTCTTGTTAATTCCTGTGTGTTTAGCCGCAAGTCATTCATGGGGAGCCTATTCATTTGAGCTCAAACGGCAATGCGCATTGATGACAATGCCTTCCACATCGGAGAATCAGGCATGTATAGATATAAATTAAATTAAGTTGGTTTCTTATGACGGAAAAATAATTAAGTGAGCCTTCATTTTTAGCAAAATTTTTAAGTAATTTTAGCACTAACTAAGCATTGGTTTGGATTTAATTGTGGCGGTTTGGGGAGGATTTCTTGGACTTCCTGCCTTGGAATGAACCCTACTTTATACAAGTGACTGGAAGCAAATCAAGGATTGAGTATAAATCCAGTCATATTTATATGATATTAATAATCCAGTCGAAATAAGTAGACTTGGTTTTGGTTTAAGTTTAAATTAAGCCATAATAAATCTTCCGAGACTTTAGTTTGATTTGGGTTTCTTTTGATTGGTTTGATTTGATTTGAGACTTAATTTATAATAGTTTTGTGAAAGACTTAGTTTGTTTCCTCTTTAAATAGTTTATAATGTGGCATTTGGTGTAAGATGTAATAGTATAGCATGTTTTAGCTGAAGGTTCCTGCTCTCTTTTGTCTTTCATGTTCATTTAATTAATGATAGGGTAGAAATCAATCATCATATGTTTTTTGTTTCCAACGAATAATTTCATAGTTTATTAAACTTAAAATTTCATATGTTTAATGTTAGGACCCACTACACTTTTTTAGAAATTTTGAGAAGAATGTGTGGGCCTTTGGAGCTCATCCATCTTAGATTGAATTCATGCTGAAATCTGAAGAATAATTAAGAATTATAACATGGATTCTTTTCTAATTCTTTGAAAAACTAGCCATTCAAAATTTTTAAAAATTTGCCAAAACCCAATACATATTTAATAGTAAATACATTACGACCTA
>NW_023590674.1:0-150488 GCF_014843425.1 Jatropha curcas
AAGAGAGAGGATATTACAAGAAACTGTAATACCAAATAAGCGCACTTAGAATTGAGAGACCAAGAAGCCAATCCCGTTATGAACTTTGTGCGTAAAGAGACGTGCGCTTCCTCCGGTTGCTATTTGTATTATACCAAAATAATAAAATAGAATAAAAGAAAAAGAACAAAAAAGGAAAAATCAGATCAAATTGGAAAGATGGATCTATTTCTAATCCCTTTTAGACAGTAGAATTCTTTCAAACCGGATAGGGAAGTCCACATTCACAAAGGTAAGGATGTTATCCGTTAAGGCTAACTCAATTATTTTGTACTTTGTGTTCGGAAATATATCATTGACCTTCGTGTTTTGAAAATAGATTGTGGTTATGGTATTTTGGATTAATTTTTTATTCTAACTTTATCAATAAATGTTAAGGATTTAAATTTATAATTACATACTCTGATCCAATTTTATACTTTAAAATTAAAGAATTAAAATATAAATTATATTGTACTATTCTCTATATATGCGCCCTTGAAACGACCCGGAAAATTTAATTTCGTAGAATTTTCATTTAAAAACTAAATTTTTATTTCAAACCCATGGAGATTATACCAGCTAGTATTTATTATTGCTAGCTGGACCCCAGTTAACCAATTTGATTTTTTCTCGAAAACCAAGCGAAAAACTCGAAAACCAAGCAAATTCGAAGCCGAATCAATTGAATTAGACCCACCGGTTCGAATCCGAATACCGGAATGGTCAGAAAGCCCCCCAAGATTTTTTTTTTTTTTCCTCTCTTTCTTTTCTTTTTTTTTTTTTTTTTTTTTTTTTCTTTTTCTTTCTTTTCTTTTCTTTTTTTTTTCTTCTTCTTTCCTTGCCCAAGCAAGTTTAGCGCGCGACCTCCTCTCCCCTTTCCTCTCTTCCGTTTCCGGCACCACGCGGAGAAAGGCAAGGCGGCCTCAACCATTCACGCCACCCCAATCGGCGTCTCTCGCTTTTTCTTCGCGCCGAACGGCCCCTTGCAGTGGGTAAGCCTCGAAGCTGCCTCCTTCGGCAACTCCCTCTTCCTCCGGCCTTCCAGCCGACTGGCTGATCAACAAGGTGTAGCTCGATTCATGACTTCCTAACCTCCCTCTTGGATTTAATCTTGTGGTCAATAGATAATTAACTGTGGATTAGGGAAATTCTGGAAGAATTTGTTTAAGGTTGTCCAAAAATTAAAATTGGGATTTCATTAGATAATGGGCAATGATTTGTGTAGAGTGAAGAGGATGATTTGTAAAAATTTTCCAATGGAAATATTAAGCAAATTAGTGGCCGAAAATTGCTTTTGATCCCGGACTGCCGCCTCCCTCGCCCCTGTACGGCGGCGATGCCGGCCCGGCCCCAGCCGGTTTGTTTCGGCCGTTGAAGCATGGGTATGGGCAGTAATGTTTGACCTTTTTATGTAGATTACGAATATACAGTTAGTTTTGCCAACCCGCAATTCATTGACCTTCAAATAATTATTCGAACGCAAATTTAAGAAAATTCGATGTTATAGCTGAAAAATGTAAGAAAGTTTTTTTAGATTTAGTGACCTTAGCAAATTTATGTGGATTAATTATCAGTAGGTACGATAAATAATAAGATTTAATTATTTAGATAGGATGTATATAATAATAGAAGTTAATTAAATACAAGAAATAAGAATTATGGGGAATAGTCTATATATAAATAAGAATATTTTTACTCTTCTATAATTAATTAAATTTGATTAGTCCTGTGGTATTTGCGGTAGCCGGATATGTTTAATTAATTGGTTTAAGAACTTTTAGAATTTTTAAGTGCTTAATTAGATATTGTACTCTTTGAATAGGAAGTCAGGATTTAATAGTTTTTTAAATATTGGCGGAAATGGGGTGTATGAACTTAATTTATGTTTAAGCCAAGAATTATCAGTTATAGCTTTTTTCGTTGGGATTGATTTAGAAGATAACATTTTATATTGTTGAAGATCGTTAGAAGCCTGGTTATACTGATGAATTAAAAGGTAGAAATTATCTTGTGTGCGCATTACATGAATTTTGAATCAGAGTGTTGAATTCTAGGCGAAATGAGAAATGCAAAATAGTGGATGATTTATAATATCAAGATGGTTAGTTTCTATGAGTTAAAATAAACTAATAAGGGTTAATATTTTAAGTAATACGTATTTTGAAATGTTAAATAAGGATTTTTAAAGTGTAATTTGTTTTATATATGATATTTGTTAATGGATGATATTGAGTTGCTTAGAATATAATATGAAATTGGTAACGTGTGACCTGTTTGTGTTCTTATAAAGCAAGCAACTAAGGTATAAGCAGTGCCATTGTATATAAGTTATATGTGTATGGAAATGGTCTTTGATTGTAGACCTGTGCAATATATGATGAAATTATATTTCTATGCAAGACAAAGGAAATTCCATAAAGCCTATGTTAGGAGTGAATCAAGTTACTTAGTAGCATATATCTAGTGCTTTGGGATTTATTACTTAGGCTTAGCAATTGATTTTTTAGTGGCTAGTTTAGGAATTTAACTTTTATCATGCAAGTTTTATTTGATAAGTCGGTACATTTATTTGATAATTAGTTAAGAACAGTTAAATATATTGTGGAAATATGCCTGAGGTTTATTATAATTTGTAAATTAATTGGTGTATGTTGATTGTTGTTTGGAAGGAGTGGGAATTAAGTTGACTGATTGCCGACGGATGGGCTATGTGCATTGATTGATATACTATCATATATGCAATTGTGATCTTTGAGCAAGGTAGAATAGTCCCAATTTTTTAGGGCAGATTGCTGTCGAAATTTCGGACAGAACTTGACTAGTTTAATTAACATATTACTTAATAGTTTTTATTTAGGAAGTAGTTATCAATTTGTTACATAATAAATAAAGTACTCTAAGTAATTTTTTATTGTCATTATTATCCATTTAAGCATTCTAATTCCATTTTATTTATTTTCATTATATGTTTTATTATATTATATTATTTATTTTTTATTGTTTGTTTATTGTTAACGACTATTTACTTATTATTTACATTTGAATTTTGGATGTTAATTGTGCATTGCAAATTACGATGTTTATGACTAATATGCTGCATTTAATTGCCAATACTTGATTAAATTGTGTTGTGATATGCTGTGTTTGGTTGTGTGCGAGTTGGGCATGAAGGTGGGTTCACCATGGGGTTTTGTGAGGACGGTTGGGACCGTCGGCCGGTAATGGGAAGATTCGGCGCCTCGTGTGTACCTACCGTGTGGTTTGTATGATATGGAAAACATAGGTTGGGCTTCTTTTATTGGGCGCACCTTGATAATCTAGATTTGATTGCAGCCCGTAGGGTGGCTCCTTGTTGTGAGCGCCTGATGATCTAGATTTTGATGGAGAACGCCGGGTTTGCCTCCTGTTGGTATGTAAAAAGAAAAGAGAGAATGGAAAAAAATGAGAGGCTGGTCCCAAGTGTAGGATTTAGACCGCTCGGCAGTATGGGGGATCGGCTCCCGGGTGGCACACGTTATGAGAGGATGGGCAGTGGGAGACGGCTCATCGGGGTTTCGGTGACACGGCCAACACCATTTTGTCCACGTGATGTGAATTATATGAGATGTTAATAATTGTGAGTGCTTGTGATAATGCTATGGGTGACTGGTGTGTGGCAATAATACCCTAAGTAGGATGACTAGGTTGATATATTTATCAATTGGGTGTGAATGCGTGTGTTGTGCCAATAATTATTATTCATATTAAACTCACAATCCTCCTTTTGTTTAAAATCTTTCAGGAAAGTAGCTTTTTTTAAATCCACTTAACTCTGTCATCCACTTTTAAGTATTGATCAATTAATAAGATTAAATGTTCCGAGAACTTATATGTATACATCGTCAGTGAATCCCCGCAGTTTAGAAATATTTATACTTTTAAGTTGTGTATTTTTAATAGAATGAAATAATTCCGGTAGCCTGTATTATAAATATAGTATATTTGTAAGCACGAGAATTTTGGGTAAAATGTTTAAAATTATATTGAGATAGCAAATTTGTTAGTGTTTCAGGCTTAACTACGGGCCTCGGGCCTTAAGCTCCCCTGGCCTCTAGTCCGGTCCCCGGCCCTGTGGAATCGGGTCGTGACAGCCCTGCAGTATTTTAAAATCGAAGATATAATCAGAATTCAATCGTGCATTCGGGATACAGGTGGTTATAAAAGAAAAAAAAAAAAAAAAAAAAAAAAAAAGAAGGCAATGGCACCATTGAAAGTGGTATACTTCATCTTGGATACTATTTTGTTCAAATGATATAAGGAAAAAGTAATGTTAGGGATTTCATACGTAATAGCAACTCAGTGAACGCAATTCTTGGACTTGTTTTACAGAAAAATCAACTAAACCCTCAAGGAATTGGGAAAGTCAAAATGGTTTTAATTAAAAGAGGCCAATTCCCCCTCCCTCAACATGTCATTACGCAATATTGAGGTACATAAATTATTTGCCTAGATGGGTTATACCTACTTTATGAACAAATTAAATTACACATAAATTTTTTAAAAAAGTTGTTTCGCGAACTTTTTTTTTTTTCAGTGTATTATCAAAAATACCTTCTTTTATATTAAAAAAAATCTTACTTTTCATTTGGCTTTGGTCATAAATTAGAGCATGCACCGTTTATATCAAATTTGTTTCCCAAGAAGCACCTATCTTAGGTCAGCATTATTATATGAATAAACTTGCCATATTCGATGCATGTTTAACAGAGTAATATAATTGGATAGTGAATGTATAATTTAATTTTTGGTTAGAATCAAGGCATATAATTCTATTTTGGTATATTTAATACAAATTGATTATTAAAGTCACGAAGATTATATTAATAAATTGAATACTTCCATTCGTTCATATATATAGGTTACCTTTTTTTTTTTGTCTATCTAAATATAGTCTTATTTCTTTTTTTTAAAGATCACTTATTATCTAATTTTTTACATATATCCAAAATATTTAGGCAACCGTTTTGTTTCCGTAAACATCCTTATAAAAATATATATTTTTCAGACAATTTTTCCTTTGTTTGAAGGCATTCAGGTAAAATAAGTAAACAGAAAATATTTTTATGGTTAAAGGAAAATAGTCACTTTTTTTTTAAAGAAAAAACAACCCTTTTTAATTTTCGAGGAGAGTTGAAATATTTTCGAATATTGACAAACCTTAATAAATCAAATTTTTTTAATTTATTAATCATCATATTCTACCACCAGTTACCATTTTATCATCGACCACCACCACCAGCCACCGATGACTTTCATAATTTATATTTTTTTTATATTCTTTTCATTATAATAATAATATTTAATTATAATTATTTATTATTAATATTTTTATGTTTATCAGGAGATTGAAAGACTTTAATATTTTAACTATTTTCAATATTATACCGAAACAATAAAAAATAAATAATTTGAAAAATTTTCAAAAGCAAGTTTATTTTATGGAACACAAGCGGAGCATTAATGTTATTATCTATAATTTTCCAATTGAATGTCATTACTATTTAATATTTAATAAAAGGATATTTTGGGAAAAAACTAAAACAACAGTATAATTCGGCTATATTATTATTTTTCTTAATATATGTGAAAGCAGGTCCAAAGAAGTTTTTTTTTGAGTGAATGAATATATATTAAAATATTACATTCTACACATCATCAAATCTATATTAAATTTATGCTTTTTCTAAACCAATTGCTTGAAAACCCAATCGGGAAGCCAATCATGGTATCCTGGAGAATATCAGTAAGCAGTAATACTTTTTGTCAACATGCAATAATGCTTTTCTGAGCAAATGAAGACTTTTGCCCAGATCCAAAAATGTGCAAGTAGCATTGATGGTGTTTCTACTCATTGCACTGTGCAAAGCCCAGGCTTCAAAAACTATGGATATATTTGGGGTCATAATATCGGCGTTTTGATTCAAAAATCGGAAATCAAATAGACTCGTTTCAGTTTTGATTTTTTAGCTTTTTAAAAGATTCATCAACTAAATGCAGTTTTGAACAACGTAATAACATTTCGAATTTTCAGTTTTTTCGTTTCGGTCCTTACATATAAGGCAAAACGCTATTAATTTTTTATGTAAAAATATGTGAATTGTTGATTTCGGAAATAATCAACACAAATTCAAACTGCTAATATAAGTGTTCGATCCGGTTTCGACTTGCCTTGAAACTTCATTCTATTTAGATCGAATTAAGACAAACTCAATTTCGCTTAAACTGAATGTTGACTCCAAGATATAAGTCAAAAGGAGTATGCATTACGTTTCAAAAACATGGAAAATATGGAGCATGTTTTTCTAAATTATAAGAGAAATCCTTTTTATAACATTCCTTTCTTTCATTTGGCAGGCAATAGATATGAAATCGATAGGCCAAATTTTTCCGTCAAATTCTCAATTTTGGATTTCGGTATTTGGTGTAAATTAGTCGTTTTAGTCTGTTTTGACTAGAGTAATGTTTAGAAAGTTGTTTGAAAAATATGGACTACTAAATGTCCCTTATTGTGATACATTTACCTGGATCTGAAAATATACGGGAAATACCCTCATAACAAAAAATACTTTTTTTTTAGTACTAAATTTAAACTTGAATCTAATAGTCCAAATACAAAATGCCAGTTACCATTAGACATTGTTCTTTTAGCGTTCATAAAAAAAAAAAACCATTAAAGACTAATAACGAAATATAAATAATACGACTAAGTATATATTACATTCCATTGGATTACAAATTATACCAAAATTACTCAAATTGTCAACTGTTTGTAACAAAGTCTTTTATGGATATGGCATCCTTTGATGAATAAAGCATTGCCATGATTGCTTTGCAAACTTGAACACCATGACCCAAGTGGTGAGGAAACCGTACATTACAACTGTTACGTCTTCTTGCAGATATTTAACAAAGAACCATTGAATATGAAATTTCTTCAACAGCTATCAACTAACTTCCATTTATTCCTAGATTTGGCAGCAGGAAAGATTTAAACAAGTTATACGGTTTTCTTGCCACCATGGTCACATGAATTGCAGGTGAAAGGCATCTTTACAAGTTGGCTAATTAATGAGTAATATCATACAAAATAAAATTCAAGAAGTAGCTGCACATTAATGAAGCCCAGAAAAAGCTTGCTTAATGAACCGAGCAATAGGTTATTTTCTTAAGACCTCGATCCAATCTTTTCCTTCCCTTCTTTTTCTCCATGCTAGCATCCCTATGGCTTTCGAGAAATAACTTTCAAAAACTCTTGTTCTAAAGCCAGTGTATGGAGGTTATTTAGCTCTCTTTGGCGCTTTTAGATTGGTTTCTAGCAGCTTATTTCACTTGCCTTGGCTGGCATTTCAATCTCTGGCTTTCTTTCTCTATCTGATTTTCCCCTTCTAATCCAATTCGCTGATAAACTCTTTTTCCTTCTTTGGTATGTAACATTTCGCAGTTCTTCTCAAAATTTTCCAATTCTTTTTGCAAGTGCTAACTCAACTTTCGCTATTCTGCCAACATAATTTCTTGTTGCTTCTTCATCATATTCTTCTACCAAATCACTCGACCTCATGAATCTAAGTCAAAACTTCCATCTCCAAAATCTTGGATCACATTGCCTTAGCGACTCACATATCCTGGGGAGACGCTGTAGTCCATCAAAAACTTGTTCCTTTACCTCAAAAAGAAACAGCCAGTAGTTTGCAATATAAGGAATCATTTGCATTGATGTCAATGAACTGTGAAGACAACCTTCGGATTTTGTGAAAATACTCAAAAAATATGGAAATAGACACTTCTTCCTCCATTCTTAACTGGACATCTTTCACTTCTTTTGGCCAGGTCCTATGTTCCAAATTTGTTATCCTCTTTAGCTCAACAGATTAGGCCATGCCCAACTTCCCATGGGTTTTCTGGAATATTGCAACATGTGTTTTTTTCTGCCTTTTAGCAGTGGCTAGTATTATTCCTTTCTTAACTGCAGTAAATGTTATAACTCAAACTCTTCCTTACCCCAAGCCATAAGCAGAAAGGCAGTTAAGGGTAATGAGAATTAAAATTCTTGGGTAGGTTATGAGGAAAATAGAAGGCTGTTTTATCCATTTCCGATCCTAGGCACCAAAAATGTCTGTGTGGAAATCTGTATCACTATAATAATAATCTGGGATAACATTGCGTTCTAGAAATAGTAGTATTATTTACGGGATAATTCATGTGTCTGTCAACTGTTTATTATGGAAGCATCTGGTTAATAAGTTCTTGTTTGGAACTTAATGTTAACCAATTGGCAGGTTATCTAAGTTGCAAAGCAACATATACAAGGTGTGTAAGCTTTTGCAGTTAGACAAGCATAGGATTAGCAAAACTAGCAATCATTAAATTCATTCACTCCATCTCCATTTTCATATGTAAATGTTTTTTAGAAAAGGTTAACACATTCCATATCCAAGTGTGTATTCACTTAGGCCAATTAAATCCTAAGGATATTTTTTTAAAGAGTTTTAAGGACCTATATTTATTGTTCCTCTTCCTTCCCTTTCCCCTTTCCCTAACCCCCAAAGAAAAATGTTTTACACAACCCTAGTGCAAATAGCTTAGCAGACCAATTCCAGTTCACCTTCAAGAAGGAATTGCATTGAAAGAAACATCATTCCCACCTAATGGTTAGTATGCAATGAAGACAACGAACACAAAGGTAATTAGATACAATTATAAATATCTTGGCAATTCAGTTAAATTCTCGAAAAAGAAAAAGAAGAAAAATCTAGCCTTACTTCATTTTTTAGGTTGGTTGGGAGCAACTGAAGCGAAGTGAAGCGCATTGGCAGGTGTACTACTTCCGCCCAGGATATTTTCCAGGAACATTCCATTTGGAATGCTCGAAGTGGGAGCAAGAAAAGAACTTTTCCTGCAAAACCTATTTTTATTCTTCATCAAATGTTAAATCAATGACAAAATTATGACACTAGATATTATATAGTGGAAAATACATTATTTGATTATCGTAGACATAAATCAAAAAAGACTAAGCATAAAAAGTTGCTTTATGACAATAATATGAAATATTGCTCACAGATCAAAGTGATAACATTATAAGGACAATTTATGAGCAGTTAAAAACAGCTCTTTATAAGGATCATATAAACAAAAATTTCTAAAGACCAAGTGAAGCAATATGATAAAGAAAGGAAAACAAATATCAATATATAGCAAACGCATACAATAAAATTGCAGTAGGCCAGAGTTTGTATGTTTGAATATGAAAACCATTGAAGTCACTAAGTGCGGCTTCTTATACTCAGCATGGCAACATCCAATCCTCCTATAACAAGGCGACCAAAGCCCTTAATCCAGAGATTGGAAATCCACTTAGAAACAGAGCTAAATTAATCCCATGGCAAAATGGAATAAAGGTTTATAAACGAACAATACATTTTCAATTTTTTTTTAGGGAAAAAAGAGGTTTTTGGGGAAAAAACAGAAATAAGAAACGTTAGTACCACCTAACGAAATTAAAACTCGTAGCAAAATAGTAAATAATCGCGAAAAACATTATGAGCCAGAAAGCAGACAATCTCCCCTTGAAGAAATAACAACAGATTCTTGGTTAATCATAGTGGATAACCAGTAACCTCCCACCCAGACAATATTCTATGGCCCCCAAGAGCCCTATGAGAATAGACTCTATCCAAACGATTGACCATTTTGCAAGCAATTAAAATAGTAACGCAAACACTTTTAGCGTCTGAATATCTACATTAACTTGTTCCTACAAGCTTTTACGAGGGCTGGAATTCTTCATTACGCATCAAAGAATCATGAGGGAATCTTCAACTAAAAATTTAACATGAACAACAACAAAAGAAGAAAAAAGACAAAAAAAAAAAAAAAAAAAAAAAAAAAAAGGAAATGCGAAAGAAAATGCCAACGCAAGCCTGCAAAATAATGCATGATACAAGCAAGAAAAAATCAAAATAAATAGTAAAGCAAGATAATAAACCCGTTTTAATATTTAAGATCCACCATAATTGTAGAAAGCGTATCAGACGAAAATTAAAAGACCCCAAACAAGGAACCAGGGAAAAAAAATTTTATCGTAATTATTATCATTAAAAAATAAAAAATAAAAATTCACCTTCGATAAAAAACAGCAGCAGCATCCGCCCGTCTCAAGAAGGCAACACATGCCAAATATCAACAAAAGTAATTTAGTTCAAACTCAGAGAAAGAAGGTGAATGCAATTGTGGCAGCGCAGATTATCGCAGGACATCGTCTCCAGTTTGGGTGAGTTGGGGAAGCCAACAGCTTCAATTTGATTTGCTTTTGAAAGTGAAAGTGTTATCCAAATCAAAAATCTTGATCAAACAATCAGGGTTTTCCTTGTTTCATGGCCCAACCTCCATGCCTTGCCCAAGTTTTTCGCTTAGTTTGTAGACCAAATTAAAGATTTACTCTTTTGGGCCTTCATTCGCTAAAACTTAGCCCATTTCAATATATTCTATGCGCTTATAAACTATAAATCTTTTCTTCGTGCTCTGTTCCCCGCCTCGATCTTTCCTTGATCATGTCTGGGTGACGCCGCCTACATATGCGTCGTTTCTTCTCTACTCAAAAGGCTCCGAAACTTTATCCATTTTCCAAACTCTCTTCTTTCCAAATCACCAACCACGATTTATGTCTCTGTCTATTTCTCCTCTTTCAGCCTGAAGGATGTGACCTTCCAATCCTCTAATTAAAAGAACACGACTCGAACACGCTAGAAACCCAATTCGAAACGTGGACCCAAAACCTCAACCCGGGGTTCACTCCTGTGTCCACGCGCCTCCGTGCAACAATCAGACCCAGATTTGCCTCTCCGCGACATCTCCGCTGGACTGCCAAAGCAATTACAAGCACAATCATCTCACATATCTCACCATGATCAAAATCCTAATCGACGGTAGGCGAATTCGCCATGGTTGAAACTTAGTACGAAGAGTAATCGGTTTCCGGTGCCTTGTATGTGAGCGTTCCCCTCTCCAATTCCCATGATTCGTTTTTTTCTGTTGTTGCCGAAGTTTCTGTTTAATCGCGCTTTTTGATGTGTACAAGAAAAATGTTGAACATCGAAGATTGTAAAGCTACACTTGAGAACTTAATGCAATGTTATTTTATTCGGTTTTACTTAGAATTAATAAAGCAAACGTTTGGTTATGTCTTTTACATGCGGTTAGGTCTTAAATAAAGCAAATAAAGCCTCTGGTGTTATAAACCAGAACGGCTTTTTGTTGTTGAATAATGATTATTAGGTATGCCCAAATGTTAAAGTTGAGGAGGCAATTAGGGTTTTTTTCAGTGAAATGGGATTGTATGGATGCGAACCAACCGTATATTCCTATAGCTTAGTGAAGGGGGTTTTTGTGAGAAGGGAAGAGTAGGGCAAAGTGGTTTAGGGTTTTATAAGGAAATGAGGGGAAGGATTGGTGCATAGTGGAAGTACTATATGACCTTGATTTGGTAGACCCCTTGCTATGGAGAGAAGAATTTGGGAGCAATTGAGGTTGTTTTTGATAATGTTTGGGAATTCAATGTCCACCAGGATTTGTTGACTCAAAGACTGTTTTTGGAAGGATTGGTGTAGGAAGGGAAAGTGATGAAGCTTTTGAGTTTAATTGAGGAGTTCCAGAAAGAGGGATGGATGATGAAGGCCAAAAGACATACAAATTGTTGAAGGCATTTGCATATTAATTAATCAAGAATAGATAAGTAGATTTACACTCAGTTTGATGATCATATTCAACTGTTTGTTAACGCTCTAAATTTCAAACAGTTTCAAGATACTGTTAAAAACCGAGCCGAATGTTTAGATGCTCGTTAAATTCAGATCAAAAAGCCCTGATTTAATCTTGGGATTATTGGTTTGGCTGATCTATATGATATTGAGGCTCAATGTGGGGCTATATATTGTGTTCCGGGGTAGCCAGAATTGCCGTTGCAGTTAACTTGGTTTACATGGCGGGGTGGTGGCAGTTGGAAGGAGAGGAATAGACTGTCCGGTTTGCAAATCAAACTGTGGTATTTCAGGAAGATTTAGCGGAGCTTAATCATTTGTTGTGGGAAAAGAAAAGCTTATATCATTCATGATCGCATCATTGTTATGGGAAAGAACAAAATATATGAATGCTCTTCTGATCCATTTTTCATTTCTTCTGGGGTTTCTTCGCTATTGCTTCTTGACTGGTTTACTTATTGGAAAATAAACCTAACCTAGAACCTGGCATCATGTTTCCACACATATGGACCAACAAATGAGATTAAAGGATTTTCTAAAAAGAGTTTCGGGTGAGTTCATTTTTTTTTTTTTAAAAGTATACTGATCCAGAAATGTCTGTTAATCAAAACTATTGATTTCATTAGTGATTCTATATTGCAGGTATTGACTGGGTCCAAGTAAGTATAATTTTCAGTTGGCATATACATTAAGTTCTTAGAGCACTGATTATTACGGGGACTTTCGTTGAGTGGTTTATTGTTCTATTCCTTTGTAATGATGATTTAAATTCTTAGAGAGTTCGGCATATTTTCAAACTAGCATTTTAGCCAACTCTCAATGTATCTTGTTTGTTTGTACCCTAGGATCCAACCTATTCCACCTAGTAATTTATATCAGAAAGTTTTCTAAATTAGAAATAAGTATTGACCAACGAGAACGCAGAATTTTTAACTTCTTCGTGTTTCCAACTTTTGTTATATTCCTTTTTTTTTCAGAAAAACAAATTTCAATATAATAATAATATTAATATATATATATTATATATTAAGTAATGATTTTCCTTAGTGTTGCCAATTAAATGTCATGTTTGTAATGCTTATGATTTATCTTATAATTTATTTAGAATAATTAATTTATAATTGGGTTTTTTGAATTTGAATTAAATGTAATTGTTAAATATATATAGAGCGTTTAAGTAAGTATAATTAAGTAATAATTTAATATTAAATTTAATGGATATAAATAAATTATATAATTATGAATTTTAAATGATAATGGCCAGTTATTATTTTATATTAAAAAATAATATTAAAAATAAAAAATTATTTTTTATTAATTAATTTATGTTAAATATAATTGATTAATTATAGTGTTAGAGAATTAATGACATGATAAGTTGATGATTTATACAACTTTTAATTATTTAAAATAAATTATTTATTCATGAATTTTATAGTGAATTAATTATTTTTTATATTCATTTTAAAATAAATAAGATTAATGAATTTTACTACTTTTCATTTTATTTATTTTTTTATTTATCTCTATAAATTTTAATATTTTTAATCTATACTCTTGAACACATGAACACATGGTTATCTACTAACTTTTACTCTAATAATTAAAAATCATGGTTATATGTATATATTTTTTTACCATTGATATATCTTTATAATATTTTTTAACAACATAATAAAAGAAATTTCATTCAATAATCTATATATATATTCAATTTTACTTTATTTTACCTTTTTTTTTTTTTTTAACCGTGCATAGCAAAAGCGGGATTGGCTAAACATGAGTGGTAGCGATATTAGTTAACAAGCATTTTATATATAGATATATTTCCATTTTAACTTTTGTTATATTTCTTTCATTACCTTTTTTTTTTTTTTTAACCGTGCATAGCAGCGGATGGCTAAACATGAGGGTAGATATAGTTAACAAGCATTTTATATATAGATATATTCCATAACTTTTGTTATATCTTCATTTTTCATCCATCATAAATTATTGTCATGAATGATATTTAAAATTTATTGTTTTACTTTTATTTTATATGTTTCTTTGTCAATAAATATAATGGTCAAACCATTATATTGTCATTAATTAAATCATTATGTAAATAAAATAAACACATAACCTTTAATTTGTTAATAAAATTTTATTTAATCGAATGTTTGATTAATTTCAAAAATAATTTAATATGAATTATTTAATTTTTATGGATACTAACATAAAAGTATATTAGGAAAAAAATGAAATTAATTAAATTTTCTTAATCAAACTACAGCACATTATGAGATGCATGAGTATTAATTTTCAAACTTAAATAAATATTTTGAAATAATTTGATGATGATTAAAATTTAAATATTAAAAATTATAAGATAAAAATAGCAATATACAATGAACTTTCAATATTTAATGATAAATAATTAATATGATTAGTTTTTTAAAAATTAAAATTATTTTAAATAATAATTAATTATTAAATTTAAAAATATGTGTTTAGTAGTTCAATCAAAATATAAAAAAATAATTAAGAATTAAAAAAAAATAGAATATTGGAAATTTCTAACTTCCTCTTTCTTTCGGAATTAATTTATAGATTTACAGATATGTCATATAGACATCCATGATTGATCCATTGAGATAGATACAGGTATATCAATATAGACACAGGGCTGGAGAGATTTAATGGGCTTGGCCTATGAAAACGGGGAGGCTTAGAGCCTGGAGTTATTCGAAATAATACAACAGAGTCTTCCTTCTACAAGGCTGTGCAGTGTCGTGTATACAGATAATCTCGCTCTTACCATCTGAGAAAATGAATGTCAGCTACGCTTCGAAGGCGGCCATAATTTTCTTCTTCCTGGCGCTATTTGCCTTGGGTAATTGTCTATTAATCGATAATGATTGATCTAATCTCTGGCTGAGGTGTGTTCATTTGGATCCACTATTATTGTTGTTAATGGGTTATTTTTGTATTTAATTTCTCAGTTTCAGCTAAGAAATCAGGCGATGTAACTGAGTTACAGATCGGCGTAAAGGTAACTCGCTCATTTTCCCTGTACCTATACATTTGCTACATTTATAGAATTTGAGTGCCCGAACGACCTAGTGTTACGGGTTTTGCTTTCTGATTTCGATTGCCAAATTTAATTTAATGTAGTGATTTAGCTGTGTCTGTTTTTAGTTTCCAAACCTCAAGTTTTAGGAGAAGAGGAAGATGGAAAAATGAATTTTGATTCTTTTTCTAGTCATCAATAAGGGGGGCCTGTCATTCTTGAGTGACTTTGATTTTCACCATTGTTTTATCTCTTGTACATTTTTTCTCAATACTGGTCTGAATGCTCGATTTTTGGAATTTATGGTAAATGCTTAACCTGAATGCTTATTGGACTTATTTGTAATATTAAGATTGATATGAATTTATGGCGAATGCTTAATGTAGTTTCTTGTATTTTCATGTATAAACAAATGTTTTTCGTTAGGATTTGGCTATTTGATTTTTAATTTATTGAGAACTGGCGTTGGTGTTTTGGTATTTTGGGCTACATTTGTTTTCGGCTTCACTTACTTGTTTCACAAAATTAAGAGAGTTCACTATATTTGTTGCGTTTCTTTTCTTACCTATATTTTGTTTCTCTTGTTTTCTGATACAGCATAAGCCCAAATCTTGTGAAATCCAGGCTCATAAGGGAGACAGAATCAAAGTACATTATCGAGTAAGTGTAATTGCAGCTTTGGCTGAATCATTAACTTTTCCGATGTATGTTATTGTTCTAAATGCTGAGAAAGCCTACTTGCAATGCTGAATATTCAATTTTCATACAAGCAGTGTAACACATGAAGTTAAACTTTACCACTGACCATTCCATGTCTGTATTATGTTTGCTAAAATTTTGGTTTTAGAAACTAAATGTGGTTTTCACTGTCTTATTTGGAATTGAAATATATTTGTCTCTGAGAATTTTGGTAGTCGGTGAAATACATGCTTGTAGAGTTGTTTGTAGAAGAAATAATTGATGCAATATCATTAAAGTAGCCTAATGGCATGTCTAAAGATTGTGATTTTAGTCCTAGAATTTATAAGCCTGTTATATGCCCTAAAGTTTCGGATTATCCTTTCTTTTTCCTTTTATCTATGAATTGTAATTGGTCATGGTCTCTTACAAATTATATAGATCCTGGGACCCCTGCCCCTAGGCTAAGATTGAAATGGATATGTAAACACTTCTTTTTTGTTTTTAATTTTCATATAACATACCCTCTTTATAATTCTTGTTCTTGCTCTAATTATGCTCAACACATCCATTATTTTTATTTATATTACAACACGAATTATATCTTTTTGTGTTTTTGCAGGGTAAACTCACAGATGGAACTGTTTTTGATTCAAGCTTTGAAAGGGGTGATCCAATTGAATTTGAGCTTGGTAGTGGACAAGTTATCAAAGGTTTGTAATGCACCAGCTAGTTATTACTTTTGTAAACTCTTATTTCTTTATACATGTACATGTACAATAATATTCATATAAGATTACAGTTAACAGTCCACTCCCCTGTTATATTCCCTTCAAATTGATGTCTTCAGAGACTCTTGACACTTAGAATCATACTCCATGTTGCAGGATGGGACCAAGGACTATTAGGAATGTGTGTAGGTGAGAAACGGAAGTTGAAAATACCGGCAAAACTTGGTTATGGGGAGCAGGGTTCCCCACCAAAGATTCCAGGTAATATGTTTTATTTAATATTTTCTAAACTTCCTTAGCAATCTAATCAGTATGTTGGAGGTTCCTTTATTATGTGATGATGAGTTGAGTCTTAATGGAAGGTGAAGCATGTAATCGTTAAATTTTGAAGAATGGATGTATTTGGTTCTACATAATGTAACTTTAATGCAGTGATGAGTGATCATTGAATTTGATGCTTGGGTTGGTGACTGATCATTACAACATTGGTTTGTCATATTATCACTTATATTTCAAGATGTAAGCCAATGAAACTTGTGTAGTTTTAAACAGTTATGCTTGCAGTTGTAGATGCTAAGGGTCCTGTATGCAACTTTACTATAAAGCTGGAATTAGTTGATATACCAAGCTCTGTTTTTCTTTGTTGACCCTTTTTTTTAATATACAATGCTGCATTTTACATCAGTAAAAACATTTGCGATAAAAGTAATATCCTTTGTTTGATAATTTCAGGTGGAGCGACACTGATATTTGACACTGAGCTTGTAGCAGTGAATGGAAAACCATCGAGTGGAGGGGAATCGAGTGACAGCGAGCTATAGTCATGAAGATAGAGCATGGTTCTTGTCCTTTTTACTTGTTACAGTTTTCGCTGGTCACTTTTGCTGGTCAGTAAAAAATTGTTTTAGATGCTAAAAAACCAGACAATAGTTGAATGTTGCATTTTGAGGTATCAGATGCTTCTTCTAGCAACATAAACTAGGCTGTTGTTTGTTTAATCAGAATCTTTATGGAGTTATGCTGTTGAGAATTGAAACAGTGCATTTAGCAATTTGTACTTGGTTGCCATCTTAAAAAATGCTAGGAGAAGATGCTGATACAACTGCCTGAACTTGAATAAATAAAGATTGATTATTATTATTTAGTCCCTACATATTAAAAGAAAAAATTACAAGTTATCACTCCTTTGTTTTTCAAAATTAATTAAATTGTCTTTCTATTTTGTTGTTCAATTAAATAGTTCTTCTGTTAAGGTTGCGATTTGTTTTTTTGTCAACTAAAGAATGTAAAGAAAAGACTTTTTAGTTCGACATTGCCCTTGAAGAAAAGAAATTAAAATTTTATTTTGAAATTTTATCTAATAATTAAATCTAAACATGTGTGTATATTATTATTATTATTATTAATGTGTTTTTTATTATGAATTAGGATTAGTGATATTTAGGATAAAAAAAAAAAAGGTTCAGAGTTGGGTTTGTTGATGGTATATACAAAAGAAGATTTTGTAATGTTTATGCAAGCATTTGCTCTCTTTATGGCTAAAGGGGTCCACTGGTTCTACGGTAGGTGCACGTGGAGGTAAACAGATAGTGTCTATTTTTGGCTAATTGTAGTTAGGGCCTTATGGTAAGTGTTCTCAAGCAAGTTAATCATCACTCAAACTCCAATCGTCTCATGAAAATACCCATTAAAAAAAAAAAAAAAAAAAAAAATAAAAAAAAAAAAAAAAAAAAAAAACGAAGAAGATAAAGCACCATTATAATCTCTAATTTGTTATTGTAAACCCAGTGGTCAAATAAAAAAAAAAAAAAAAAAAAAAAAGAAGAAGATAAGCACCATTATAAATCTCTAATTGTAATTTGTAAACCCAGTGTCAAATATTACCTGTAACAGAATCTTGGCACCACCGGCGAAGACAATCTTGGCCACCAGATTTTGAAGTCTCTTTTAGAGATTCAACAGCCACACGCACCTCTCGAATATAAATTTGATCCGATTAAGACAATCGCAGCCGTCCGATTATTATAATGTTCACTTCGAAATGTTGACATGCGTAACACCCAATCACGTACCGTTACCTTTACACAGACACCGATGCTTCTCTCTCGAACAATCCTGGCCCGCCCTTCACTCACTCTCTAGCCCTCCAAACCCTTAACCCTCATAGAACTCTCTAGAAACCCAAATCATCTCTTCACTATAAAGGCCTCTCTTTTTCACTCTCAACCTTGAACCAGAACTCTCTCTCTGAAACTACTTCTAAAATCTCTCATAACTTCTGATCAGTCTCGAGTTGTTCACTAAAGACATGGATGAGGATCTTGATGTTCCTGCTGGAGAGGAAATGATGATGGACGACATCGATCTCGCTGACGAGAGCCCCGTTTTGAAGGTAGGGGAAGAGAAGGAGATCGGAAAGCAAGGTTTGAAGAAAAAGCTTGTTAAGGAAGGTGAAGGATGGGACACTCCTGATAATGGCGACGAAGTTGAAGGTATAGTATAACTTAACTCTTTCAATCCCTGATTAATTGTTGGCGAAATGTAAAATGATATTGAGGTGGATTCTTTTTGTTTTCAGTCCATTATACGGGAACTTTGCTCGATGGAACTCAGTTTGATTCTAGTCGGGATAGAGGGACTCCCTTCAAGTTCACGCTTGGTCAAGGTAAGGAATCCTACTGTTGTTATTCAAATTAGTTATTAATTGTTGTGGTTACGCGCGGACTACGGATTTTTTTTTGTTTTTTCCTTGAGCTGCTATAATTTTTTTTTTTTCTTGGTTTGCATTGAATTGAAACTCGAGCTGATGATGTTGTCAGTCTGGGTTTCAAATTTTAATGCAAATACTTAGAATGGAAATTAGGGAATGGTTTTAATCTTGTCTCTTAAATAAGTTTGTGCTGCTTAATTAAATGTTGATTTAATCGTTTTGTAAGTAATATTCGTATCTTTCTGTAGATTATTTCTGATTAGAGTTTGTTACTCATGTGGTTATGGAGTGCTAGTTGTGCTATTAATTACTCAGTAAAGTCTGTTTTTCCTTCTATTTCCATTCACTGGAGATTAAAATGCATAAGTTCAGGATTTTGTACGAGTTCCGTGCATATTTATTAACATTCACCAAGTTTAACAAAATGTCACAAAAAATACTCATGGAACTAACCAATTGTTGTTCTTAGAATATCATTATATGTCTAGAAAGCATAATGGAGAACTGCGTTTCTAATGCAATTTATATTTATTGTTCCAAAGTTGGCTTCTATATTTATTTTGGATGGGTGGATTTTAAAATTTTAGTTTCTCAATGTGATGAAACTAGAATGAATGCCTTGGAGATTTTATGTTGATGATAAATGTGCATAGCAAATTATCTCCCTTTTGAGTCTTCCACTAAAATGATGCACGAGATTGAGGATCTTGCTTCCTTTTAATGGTCGTAACCCCTTCTTCATCTATCTACAACTCTATTCTCTAAAAAAATTGGTTATCTGCAGGGCAAGTGATTAAAGGATGGGACCAAGGTATCAAGACAATGAAGAAAGGTGAAAATGCTATTTTCACCATCCCTCCTGAGCTTGCTTATGGTGCTTCTGGCTCACCACCAACTATTCCTCCCAATGCCACACTTCAGTTTGATGTTGAATTACTGTCTTGGTCTAGTGTCAAGGATATCTGCAAGGATGGTGGTGTATTTAAGAAGATTCTTGTTGAAGGAGAGAAATGGGAGAATCCCAAGGACCTTGATGAAGTTTTAGGTAGATCATTCTTGGTAACAATGGTCACAACTTTAGAATACCAGGTTATTGACTAAATCCTTACCTATTATTATTGCAGTTAAATATGAGGCTCAGCTCGAGGATGGTACAGTTGTTGCCAAGTCTGATGGGGTAGAGTTTACTGTCAAGGAGGGTTAGTATTCTGTGTTCCTGTCTGATGATGATATGAGGCCTTTTGAGTCCTTATAATTGACTGTTCCTTTATATGCAGGTCATTTCTGTCCTGCACTGTCAAAGGCCGTCAAGACAATGAAGAAGGGGGAGAAGGTTCTTTTAACAGTGAAGCCACAATGTAACTTTTCTTATTGTGCAGCCGGTCATGTTTAAAGCAACCGTGTACATGGTATTCTTCTCATTTGTTGTTGGATGTTTGTTTTATTTAGATGGATTTGGTGAGAAAGGTAAGCCAGCATCTGGGAATGAAGCTGCTGTTCCACCAAATGCCACGCTTCAAATAACCCTGGAGTTGGTCTCATGGAAGACTGTGTCAGAGGTGACTGATGACAAGAAGGTTATTAAGAAAATCCTGAAGGAGGGAGAGGGATATGAGCGTCCAAATGATGGCTCTGTTGTTAAATGTTAGTGTTGAATTATCTGAAGAGATATAGAATTGTATTTTCCTTTGACAAGTGTAAGCATCTAATGGTTCAATTATTGTGCTTCATGCAGTAAAATTGATGGGGAAGTTGGAAGATGGTACAGTATTTTTTAAGAAAGGACATGATAATGAGGATGAGCTGTTTGAGTTCAAGACAGATGAGGGTAAAGACAACCACAGTTTTTTCTCCATTTCCTTGTATCCTAAACTAGGGGATTAATCTGTCTTTGAAACTGATTTTTTCTTTGTTTATTTATATTTTTTGACAGAGCAAGTAATTGATGGGCTTGATAAAGCTGTGGCGTCAATGAAGAAGGGTGAGGTGGCTCTAGTGACTATTGCACCAGAATATGCATTTGGATCATCCGAGTCAAAGCAGGAGTTGGCTGTTGTTCCTCCTAACTCAACTGTATACTATGAGGTTGAGCTGGTCTCCTTTGTCAAAGAGAAGGAGTCATGGGACATGAACACCCAGGAAAAAATCGAAGCTGCTGGTAAGAAGAAGGAAGAAGGCAATGTTTTATTCAAGGCTGGAAAATATGTAAGGGCATCCAAAAGATATGAAAAGGTAATTTTTGCATATGCTTTGCCTTTTGACTGCCTCCTGGCTTTGTAGTTTTTGTAGTTTGTTAAGTTGTCATTTGGCTTTTCAACAGGCTGTTAAATATATAGAGTATGATTCCTCCTTTAGCGAGGAGGAAAAAAAGCAGGCCAAGGCGTTAAAGGTTGCTTGTAACCTAAATAATGCTGCGTGCAAGCTAAAACTGAAGGACTATAAAGAGGCAGAAAAATTGTGCACCAAGGTGAGAAAGCGGCATGGTTTCTTTATACCTAGTTAAAAATTAACCAACTTCGTATGCTATATGGATAAAACTGTGGTACTCTACTGGTATTGTGCAGGTGCTAGAGTTGGAGAGTAGAAATGTAAAAGCTCTCTATAGGAGGGCCCAGGCATATATTCAGTTGGCAGATTTGGATCTGGCTGAGTTTGATATTAAAAAAGCCCTTGAGATTGACCCTGACAATAGGTATGACAGTTAATTTTTACTATTGTGAAACTTGGAATGGTAAATTCAGGGTGTTGCTAGTTGAATTCAAGAGTTGGTTTAAAGTTGTACTAACATGTGATGAAACCAGGGATGTCAAGCTCGAGTATAAAACTTTGAAGGAAAAAATGAGGGAGTACAACAAGAAGGAAGCCAAATTTTATGGCAACATGTTTGCCAAGATGAATAAGCTGGGGCCGCTTGACTCTAATGTAAGTGTCACATCTATCCTACCACGAGCTACTAAATTGTGCGAGTTCTATGGGCCTGCTAATGTCAGGTTGTGTGCAACTTTGGCTTAAATTCTTGTATTTGAAGACCTCTGATATCCAAATTCTGTCTAATATCGCATACTTAGTTCTATGCAAATATTACCTCCTTTTTTTATGGGAATTTTTCATGTGGTTATATTGTGTGATTAGAACTTCTGAATATACACTCTCCTTAATTTTCACACTGAAATATTGATATTTTCTGTTGCAGAAATCTGAATCTGAGGAGTCGCAACCAACTCGTGAAAAGACAGCCTAGCAGGAATTTTTAGTAGAGTGACCAACTGGAACATGAAGGAGCAAATCCTGGTCTATTCTGTTCTTTTACTGTTTTTGGTTTTGCTTATGATGTGGAGAACTTCATTATTTGGTCTTGACATTAGAAAATTGTAACGGATTCTCCTAACCAAGAGTGGTGATATTTGCCCTAAATTTACCTAGTTGGACATGCCGTTTTTATTTTTGGAGGGGCTTATAGATTAATCATTGTTTATCCTTTTGTAACGCATACTGTTGTTTGTTGTATTTGAAATGCTGGCTGCTTTGGTAGGGCATGGGAGATTAAGGACATGATAATTTACTATTGGTTAACTTTATATATTAACAGAAGTTAACAGTAAAAATTTCGAGAGGATGGTTTAATTTGATCGTTAAGCGGAAAAAGTGGAGGAAGGTCTGTACAAAAGTTGCAGACCACGGCACGAACGGTTCATGCAGTTAAGGGGTATTTTTGGTACATGAATATATATACTAATCATACCGTCAAAGATGGATGTTTTTTTATGTTTTATTTTGTAATCTATTAGTTATTAAGAATTGAGGAATTTAATGTATTTTTATATGGGAGTCAAAATTATTCCTTCCGTCCAAAATAGAAATCGTTTGTGGGGACTAAATAATTTTTTTTTTCTAATCTTATTTTTATTTATATTAAATAGGATTATCCTTAATAACCTTTGCAGCCTGCAAAAGAAATATAGCCTTTACGGTTAAAATTCAACTCATTTTTATCGGTAAACGAATCAATATACTGCCTATTTTTTAATAATTATTATTAGTAATAATTAATAAGCAGATAATTACAAAGTTTGATAGTAAATTGTTTTTAAGTGATCGACCAAAAACAAGACACTTTAAGTTTGAAACCTGAGTTTAATATAAATATTTTACTTCACAGAGAGAGTTTAAATGTAAATATTCTAGGTTGAGTTTTTGTAAATATTTTCATTTTAACGATAACTACATGGAAAGATATATAATTATTATTCACTTATATGATAATTACTCATTATATGTAGGGAAAATAATGAATTCTCTAATGTTTTACCAAACTAACTAAGTTATATATGCAGTTTGCAGTATTAATTAATGGTCCTTAAGGTTTATTTCCATTTAATCACTTTGTCTTTCCGTCTATTTTCTCTATATTTTTTCATTAAAATATTTAGAAAAAGACTAAAATGTCCTAATACATAAGAATGAAAAATAATTAATTCATTTCTGAGGTTTGATCAAACTAATCAAGTCATTCATGCAGTTTAACAATATTAATTAATAATCTGTGAGATTTACCTCCCTCAAATCATTTGGTCATTCTGTTTACTTTCTCGTGATTTTTTTATTAAAACTTAAAAAAAAAAGACTAAAATATCATTACACTTAAGAAAAAAAAGACTAAACTAATGTAGATTATTTACTTTATAACGGAATGATAGTTGAGTCTTATAAAATTTACAATTGGAATTCTGCAAAAACGTTGAATTTTTTTATTTTCTAAAATATTCTTTAAACTAATGTAGATTATTTACTTGTATAACGGAATGATAAGTTAGATCTTATAAATTTACAATTGGCATTCGCAAAAAACGTTGAATTTTTTATTTTCCTAAATTTCTTACTATTCCTATGGTCTTACTTCATTTCATTAGTTGTGTTGTAATTGGAAATATATAAAATAATTTTGGTTCTCTTGAGTTCTCTTGAATATTGATACCTAAAATTACATATCTATTATTTTTATTGAAATTAACTCGATGTATATTTTTCTTTTTCATCTTTTTATTGGTGGCTCAAGACAGTAAAGTGACACGTTATATTGATTAAAACTTTTTTTTTTGGGTGAATATTAAATAATCAATATATACCCTGACTCTTCGTTTTTGTTCCACGATAAATGAAAATCTAACCTAGGTTAGTTTAGTTTTTTTTTCTTAAATGTCAAGGTATTTTAGCCTTTTTCTTGAAGGCTTTAATGGAAAAATCTGAAGAAAATTGACGGAATAACTAAATTGTTTGACAAAGATAAATTTAGAGAATTATTAATTAATATTGTTAAACTGCAATGGTGACTTAGTTAGTTTGGATTAAATCTCAGGGACAAATTAATTATTTTACCCTTCTTAAGTGTCAAGGTATTTTAGTCTTTTTTAAATGTTTTAACGGAAAAATCTAGAGAAAATAATAAAGGACCAAATAATTCAATGGAAGTAAATTTTAGATATCATTAATTAATATTGACAAATTACTGGATAACTTAATTAGTTTGATCAAACTTCTAGGACAAATTAATTACTTTCCCTTATATGTAAAACAAATTACAGATGTTGAAAAAAAAAATACAGGCATATGATTGTACATTTAGATTTTCGGATATGTATGTAACTTAAATATTTTAATGTGGGCAAAATAGTAACTTAATGTGTGACTCAGCGTTATTAATAAACGCAGCAGCTAGGGTTTATCCGAAGCGGAGTAGCCAGAGAGAGGAAGAGGACATCGCCGCTAAGTCAAAATGGGTAATCATTCTCTCCGATCTGTATTTTTACAGGGCTTGATTTCGCTTTTTGTGGTGTTTGACATGGCTTTACCTGGTTTCTTCAGGTATCTCCAGAGACTCCATGCACAAGAGGCGTGCCACTGGTGGCAAAAAGAAGGCCTGGAGAAAGAAGAGAAAGTATGAATCTTTCCTTTCCCTCTTTTCCTGATTGCGAAGTTTCGTTGCGTTTTATTTTCATTTTCTGCTTTTGGGCCAGATTTTAGTTGGAGGTGAATGATTTTAATTTTTTCTTCATGGCTGATCTATTAAAGGTATGAGCTTGGTCGTCAGCCTGCAAATACCAAGCTTTCAAGCAACAAGACAGTAAGAAGGATTCGTGTTAGAGGAGGCAATGTTAAGTGGAGAGCCCTGAGATTGGACACAGGAAATTATTCCTGGGGTAGTGAGGCTGTTACCCGCAAGACTCGTATCCTTGATGTGGTTTATAATGCCTCCAACAACGAACTTGTTAGGACCCAAACTTTGGTGAAGAGTGCTATTGTTCAGGTTGATGCTGCTCCATTTAAGCAATGGTATCTCCAGCACTATGGTGTTGACATAGGCAGGAAGAAGAAGACTGTTGCTAAGAAGGAAACTACTGAGGTGATTTTAATTTTAGAACAACTTTATTATTTATTTGTCAATATCTATTTAGTTTCTTTCGGATTGTAGCACCATAATGTTCTTGTTATGAATTTGATTGTATTGATAGTTGGTGCATTGGATATTTCAATTTTTGAAAAGAACATTATGAAAATCAATAACTCAATCTGGCTCTCTGTCGTTTCCTTGCGGTTGTTGCATTTGATTTGGCTTGAACAATTTTGAAGGGTTTTATTTTCCCCTCGCTATTTTTTTTTTTCTGAATTGTTAATCCTACAATATATGGTGAGTACAATGTGCTGCAATATCATAACCCAGAAAGATGCTTTCAATTTGGTTAAATATTATGTGTTCAATAGATTCTGTGGTACAACTACCAGTGTTAAATTGATCAAGTTCTTTAGCTTGCATCTCTTGAATACGAGTTGAAAAGGGTTTTATTTTTGATTACTGGTGATTGCAGGAAGGGGATGCTGCTGCTCCTGCCACGGCAGAGGAAGCTAAGAAGAGCAACCATGTACAGAGGAAGCTTGAGAAACGCCAGAAGGATCGTAAGCTTGACCCTCACATTGAAGAGCAATTTGGAGCTGGAAGATTGTTGGCCTGCATCTCATCTCGACCTGGTCAATGTGGCAGAGCTGATGGGTAACTTAACTAAATAGAAATATTGGTGTTTTCTTATCATATCAAATCTCTTGTTTACCATGGTTCTTGTTGTCAGGTACATATTGGAGGGTAAGGAACTTGAGTTCTATATGAAGAAGATCCAAAAGAAGAAGGGCAAGGGTGCTGCCTAAATGTTTTAACTGTCAAGATTTTGCTGCCGACTGTCTGGTTTATTTTAGTTTTGGTTTCTTGAGTTTTAGAAATACGATATGATACATTAATGGTAGAATGCTAAAATGATGCTCATTCTGTTTTGGAGCCATTAGAATCAACTTTAACGTTTTCTTTTTCCTTTTATATAATCTATTTGTTTTGCGGTTGTTATTATTTCCATGGCATTTCTTTAAATGTGCTTTCTTTTAATGTATATCTGTTGGTTCTTAGGGTATAGTGATTAGTCTGTTTCTTCGCAAAGCTTTCTTTTAATGTATATCTGAGTTCATAGGATATAGTAATTAGTCCGTCTATGTTTCATCCGTCATACTCATACACACGATGGGTATATTTGTGTTTTTTACTTTTGAACTATAATTGGTTCTCCACTTAATTCATCTGAGAAGAGGAGCCTTGGTTATGTTATTGTCATGTACGGCATTGTTAGATAAATGTAAAATGGGTTATGAGCGAATTGATTTCACTAGATGATTATTTGCTTATTCCTAGGTGAATTTTATAGGGAAATTGTTACAACTCGTAAAGCTGTGTTCTAGTTGGAACAAAAGGAGCATGTGATGAAGTGCAATGCTCTTTTTTGTTGTGTTTGGCTCTTAAATTTCTTTAGGAGGGGAAGGGGAAGGAAATGGGGGTGGCCATTGCTAAAAAGAGAGTGAATTTTTTGAATTCTACAAAAAGGGGTGGCCATTAATAGTATGATTTAATAGTATGCTTCACCCCACAGATAGATCTTTTTTTATTTTCACAAATTAAAAAAATAGTTAATATAATTTAAATAATGATGTCTGAGAAATACATTTCTCATACTAATGTCACATTATTTGATGTCTTTTCTAATAAAGAATTAATGGAAAGCCACAGTAAGACCGCATTTGGACGTATTATCAGATGTAGAAAAGGAAGTTGGATCTCACTTTAGCAACTGCTCTGTTCCTCATGCACAGCTTTAGGCTCTTCTTTGAAGGGATGAAACTTGCTTGGTCCTTGGATATCTGTAATCTCTGCATTTTATGCGCATATTCTTCATCAACCCGAAGATTTTTGTTTTTTTGTTTTTTTGTTTTTTTTTTTTTGGGTGGGGGGTAGTGTCCTTTTGAACTCATCTCCCAAAAGAAAAAACAGTGAGAGAAAATTTAGTGGAAAATTGTTGATAATAATAATAATAGGGATACATTAGAGAATTAACAAATTGATTATACTGCAAAAATAAAGTACCATATACTTTAGAACACGAAAAAAAAAAAAAAAAAAGCAAGGAAAAAAAACAAGCCTGCGAAAGTATATTACAAAAACATTAATTCAACAAGGGCATTGGTCATTAACAAAAAAAAAAAAAAAAAAGCCTGGAAAAAGTATAAATTACAAAAACATTAATCTCAACAAGGGCCATGGTCATTAATACACCATTTCAAAAACTCTCTGAATGATGTGAATCCATTCCTAATCGTCTTACATAGAATGACAAATGTTGTAACACGAGTGAAATTTTAACATTGACACTAAGGGTTTACATTGCTTGTAATTTGTAAACTATGAAGCTTCAAAAAAATGAAAAAGACATGTAAGATGACATTTGCAAGTGTACACTTCTGTAACTCTATGCAACTATAAAATGGACAAACATGATAGGAAAATCAATTTTGACACTTACCTCGCCTCCAACATTCTGAAACAATTCTGCAGTAACCAAGAATATTGTACTACCAACAACCACGATGACACAATGGTCCTTCAACCAATGAGTGAATAAGTAAACTACAATCTTTTTTGCGCCGAGCATAAATGAATGAAATTGCTTTAACCCAGTGCTAAGAACCCAATGAACATGTTCCAATGGTGAGGTCTCTAATATACAAATTGTGGGATGCATCTATACGAGTAATCATAACGGTGACTGCATCACTGTGCAAGTCCAAATCCCTCGAGAGATCTTTCATGAATATTAGAATACTGGAAACTCATTGTTAACTAACCTGTTCCCCGATCAAATCAAGACCGACAACTAGGAAACTGATCCCTTGAAATAGTAAGAAGTAAAAGTGAATTCCTTGTGCAGATAATAAGCTCCTCACTGAGGCTGTTAATAGAATCAATGCCAGACCAAGTTCTTTCCTGTACAAACGATTTTTTCTCTTTTTCACTGCTTTCTTGGTGGACTCCAGCTTGTTCAGCTCATTCAAGCCAGGATCTGAGGAAGATCGGTGGAGACCACTAGTTTCAACTAGAGGATCTGATTCCTTTTCTGCAAAGGCAACCAAGTCCGCCTCTGATGATCTCCCTAACTTCTTTGTAACTATCCACTCGTAAGAACTTCCAAATCGAAACAATCCCGATATCATTGCATTGAATTTGGTCACAGACATGGTGTTTTCAAATAAAAGGTAGGGGACTATAAATGGGAATGACCGTGGTGCTGGAAGGATATTCAAGATAGACATAATGCCCGGGATATAACAAACAACCCAGGCTGGTAATTGAGCTTCTGGCATGAACATGGTAAGTGGTAGTATGATGCAGAAGAGTGTGAAGGAATAAAAAGGTAGGATAAGCTTCCGTAGTAGGAAGAAAAGAAATATCAGATTTGCTTTCTTGCCAAAACTAACCTGGAATTTGAGAGAAAAAAAAGTATATCAGGAAAAAATGCCATGTGCACTTAAATGTAAGTTGATGCTGATAAAAAAACTCATAACAAAATGATAATGAGCAACTGAAAAACTTCAACCACATCCTGGCTCCAAAGCAAGTCCCAACAAGGATAGCATAGTTTAGGTACAAATGAAAAGTGGCCAACAAATTTGTAACAAGAAATTTGAACAAGGAGACAAGAAGATCAGACTATACCATTTGAACAAGAAATTTATAAGATCCATCATGATATCTAGCAGTGAACTATAGGTACCAAACAGGTACCAAAGAATAGTTTTGATTCATTGCCTAAGGGCAATACTAATATTACAAGACGTGTTCCAGTCCTAAATTCTTGTGGCCTAACTGACTGCTTGAATGCCTTGTGCCATCCAAGAAATGAAAATAGTGAAATAAATAAATATCAGCAGTATTCAAACTTTTTGCTAGAAGTCTGATGTTCAAATATATTCTTTTTCATGGTTTACTTTTGTCAAAAGCATTAGCTACATACCTTTCTTTAATACCTCAAGATAACATCCTAAATACACTCTTAATTTCATAGAACAATAAAGTAATTGCACAAAATTTCATTCTTACCTTTGAGCGAAGTATGTCAAAGAAACACAAGCGAAACAATTGCATTGGACCTGAATGCCAGCGATGCTGCTGTTTTTTGTATGCTTCATAGGACTCTGGAAGTTCACAAAGGCACTGAAAAAATAGGAATGAACTAGTGTTAAAACTATTCTGTAAAATACATTTAGACTCTAGAAATGGTGAATAACAGGACACACCTTAACATCATTCAGATATATAAACTTCCATCCACAAAGGTGAGCGCGGACAGCAATATCCATGTCTTCAACAGTTGTCCGTTCCATCCAACCACCACATTCCTCAAGGGCTTTAGTCCTCCATACACCAGCAGTTCCATTAAAACCAAAAAAGTTTATGAAAACACCATTGACCTGTTGCTCAACTTCAAAGTGGAATGATAAGTTTATATTCTGAAGTCTGGTCAGCAAGTTCTCATCCTTGTTTACAAAGGTCCACCTTGTTTGGACCAGTGCTAGATCATCGTTTCCCTGAAAAAATTAAAAGGAAAAAAACAAAAGCAAAAGAAAACAATTTCTTATCAGAAAACAAAATAAGAGTGGCTATATAAACTTAACAAAAGCAAACACAGCAGTTCCAAAACATGCTAATGGACTTATATAAAAACAACGTCATGCGTGTGCATATGCACACACAGCTTGCGTATGCTATAGATCCACTACTTGCTCATGTAGTTTATTGATGTACATACATTTATTACAATGCAGACACTTGATGCTTCCCCCACTTCTCTCTCTCTCTCTCTTCCCCCCACCATCCCTTTTTCTTCCATTTGCAATGTTAAGCTATGTGTCCAAGATGACAGGCATGGAAATGAAACTATACATGAAATTCACTAGGGTAACAGGGTAAGTTGCTTTGAGAAAAAGAAATTAAGCACCACTTGATCATGAAATATCTCTTTCAAGTTGATATCTATCTTATCCAATCAAATTTAAAGTGGAGTTGAGGCCCATAATCATGCATAAATAAATTAAAGCCTGCAATTCATCATAACACTACTTGAAATAGAACTAATAATCTTTTAGTGCTTCATTTTTTTATATTAAATATTTATTTCACCTAATAAATTTGTTGCAAAAGGGCTAATGAGTGTTTGAGACAATGAAGAAAGAAGGGGTTTTCTGTGTGAAAAAGATAACATAGTTAAGTCCATTTGCAACAGGTGTATATGTGGTTGATCATTGTCCACACCAAATGCTGAGTGGTTAGATTGGTTAAATTGTACAAGCAGATTGTAATGTACCTAAGTACAATTTTCTGTCTTTGTGGCAGAATGATTAATGTATTTTTTAACCATTGATGAATCATCAAAACAGATCCTTCTCTAAGCCCAAGCTTTGCAGCATAATTTAAAAAAACTTTTTTGCAGCAAAAAGTAGGCAGATGCAAAATAACTTCATTGAGTCTATACATGGAAGCCCATTTCATTTTCAGACAGGGTCAGACCAATGAAAGCTTTAATGTATTTAGATTATGAGGTTACCTTGAAGTAAGGAATAGTTTTCTTCAAGAAATCAGGTCCTGGCTGAAAATCTGCATCAAAGATGGCCACAAATTCATAATCTTTTACATAGTCACAGCTCATTGCAGATTTGAGGTTTCCTGCCTTGTAGCCTGTGCGTATAAGACGATGTCTATACAATATGTGCACACCCCTTTGTTGCCATTTCTGCACTTCTGCCTTGATAAGGAGTTGAACATTTAATTCATCAGAATCATCTAACACCTGTACAAGCATTCTCTCCTTTGGCCAATCCTGGATACAAACTGCCGCAATAGATTGTTGATAAACCTGTACAGCACCCACTCAGTATTAATAATTGAAAGAGGTGATAATTAATGTAAAACAAAGGCCAAAACAATGTTCCTATGGTGAAGCTAACAAAGCTAACAAAGAACTAACTTCAGCAAATGAATAAAATAACTATTTAAAAACTAACGAAATAGTTTCAACTAAAATTTGAATTGCAGTTTCTTCTTTCATTTATTTATTTATTTATTTATTTGATTCTCTCTTGTTTCACCTGCCTGTGAATGTGCTAATGAAACTTAATAAATTGAATCATCCATGGAAGCAAAGCTAATTGAATCACCAGTACCTATGTGTACACAAATGGTCTCATCCCACGAAGTCACACATTACTTGTACAATCCAAAACATAAACTAAAACTATCTAAAATGATTTAGAAATGAATTTCCAATTAATACCGACTCTATTAAAGTTTTAATATACTCCTCAATGCATTAAAAAAACAGGCACTGCTCTAAATGCAACTTAGCTAAAAAATACGAAGGGATTAGAAACCTACATCTGCTTACCTCCCTCTCATTGCACATAGGGATCTGCACCAACACCATGGGATAATCCTCCACATTCTCTCCATTCACATTCCCATACTCCACTGTCGCTGCCGGCTTCAATTTCCTAACCCTGATCCAAAAACACCCCAACACCAAAACGGCACGATCCACCGACTGTATCAAGAACAGAACGATGCACACATTGGCCAAGCTCTGCAACGGCGGCGCCAAGTAATTCGCTCTGATTTCCAACCATTTAGCGTACACTCTCTCCACCATAAGCTCCGCGGACTCCACTGACGGCGGACTGAAATGCCATCCTTTAAAATACGCAAGCAACTCAAAACACAGTAACAAAATGATAAGAATCAAGAACACTCTAATGATTCTATACAACCGCGAGGAGGATGAATCAGAAGGCGAGTCATGGCTAGCGATCCTCCGATTGGCGGTGCGGAGGAGATAAAACAAACCGTTTGTTAGCCACGCGAGGGAGGTAGCGAGTTGTTGGAATTTAAGAATCCAAAGCCAGGACAATTGGCGAGCGCTACGGGTGTGGTCTTTGTCGACGGTAGTATCGACTGTGGCAGGACTGCGGATCTCGACGGTGAGCAATGCGTTGTCGTTTTGGTCTAGAAACTGGCGTTGTTTGTTCCACCATTCTTGAAACTCCTGGTTTTGCGATGGACTCATAGAAATGTAAGATTTGCAAATAACAAAATGTATCTGTTTTTTACCGTTTCTTGCTTCTCAGATCTCTCTGCTTGGCGGTGAGTGTGTGATAGGGAGACACGAGAGGTTGAAGCTATATTTGGCAAGTGTTTTCAACCAATTTTTTAGCCATGTTGTTTTCTTGTTTTCTGGTACAAGTTTCTTCATTTCAGTGCTGTAAGCTCGTCTGTATATTCACCGTTTGATGAAATGATGAAAATGTGTGGTATCGTGATGGTGGTGATGCATGCATGTATCGTGTGATTTAATTCACTGAATCAATTTTTGCGTTTGAAGTGGAAACGAAAAGACAGGCCATGTGCTGTTTCAGAGGTTTCTAAATCTAAATTTCTGAATACCACGCACCAATTGCGGCGAAGAGTTCCGTGGCGCGTGCGATGGGATTGGAAGCAGTAAGGAAATATCTTTATTTGTTTTGGCATGTTTGGCAAAATGATATCGACAATGTTAAAATTGAAGACTTTACAAATAAAGTACATTATTAGTGTGATTTAGTTTAAAAGGTATAAATAAACCTTGGAGGATCTCAGTAAGGGTTAAATATATAAATTCACTTCTTCTTTTTTTCTATATTATCTTAAATTTTGATAGGATCTGCAATACCTCTAACGTTGAAAATTTTAATACTAATAACAACAACATTTACGATTTTTAGCTTTTTTTTTTTTTTTTTTTCTCTAAGACACATAGGATCTGCCATACTCTAACGTTGAAAATTTTAATACTAATAACAACACATTTACGATTTTTAAGCTTTTTTTTTTTTTTTTTTTTTTTTTTTTTTTTTTTACATTGATTAGATATGTGATTATTACAATTTGTAAAATAATAATTTTTATAATTTTTTAACTATACGTGATTAAAATTTTTCAAATTGAAATATTCTATGAACGAAGTTAAAATACTTATTATGTATAATTTTATAAATTAAAATATTTAATAAAAATAAAAATTGATGTCTTATATATTTGGAGCATCTCTAATGCAACCATGGATTGTAGCTCATGTGTTTTAATAAATAGATGTTATGGATGATGATGTAACTGAATGTGTATTTGTAAATATTAGATTCTAAAAATGGTTCTCTAATGCACGAAAAAAAAAAAATCAGTTTGAGCGCAAAAATAAGTTTGAGCCCAAATAAAGGGGAAGGCATAAAATAAAATAAAAAATAAGAAAAAAAAATAAATTGGAAAAAAAGAACAAAAAATTGAGTCACGTTGTCTAACAGACCCTCTGAAATAGAGCGTGTGATAGACCGTGTCTCTTTTTTCTTTTTGACACATCAAGCTCACAGACTAAAGAGACAATAGCATTGGAGAAGGTTTTTGTTTTTAACTTTTAATTTTTCAATCATGGCGAATAAATTAACACAATCAACAGTTGTATTGGAGATGCTCTTAGCCTTATAATCAAAAAGTTTATATTTAAGTCAGATGTTGTATGATTGATCTTCTCACTTAGGTGAGAAATGAGAAATTTCGAGTTTGAATTTGAGTACTCCCAACCATTACCAATTTAATGAGCTAATGGAAGGACTATTCCTGTGATATATAACTTTTTAGCTAAAATTTACGCCGTGGGTATTCAATTAATTTCCATTTTCATATTTTAAATTATTCAATTTGAATTTAAATTGTAATTAAGAAACATGGAGTGAAATTAATTACCTCTCATACTTTTTTGGATTAATTATATTATGGCGTTCAAACCGTACAATTTGTTTATTTTGATGTCTCAATTGAAAGTATTTATAATTAAATGTTTAAATAAATTGCAAATACAATTCAACGGGAATTTCTCACGGAAAACTAAAATTAACTATTTTACTCAATTAATTTACTTTTTTCCCTCTAAGTTATTACATTTTTATATTTTTTTAATTGAAAGAAATTAGAAGAAATTTTTTGAGACCTTTTCAAGAAAGAACAAATATAAGACAAAAAAAAATTTAATGAAAAAATGAAAAAAGAGAGGTTAATTTATTGAATGTTTAAGGATAAATACTGAATTTTATACATTTTTATGTTTGCGTCAATTGAATAAAATACATTTTTTATTTAATTTATTTTTTAAGATTTATGATAAATAAAATATAAATAAAAAAATCATTTACAAATAGTCTAACTTATTAGAAAATATATTTAATTCTATATTATTAAACTCGAAAATTAATTATTTTATAATAAGATCCATCGTTTACTTTTTGTTTATTTAGAATTACTGCCATAGTTCAACTCTACAAATTTTATAATACTTATTAAATGATTAAAGTCAATAAAATAATACACGAGAGAATATATATATATATATATATCAATAAAATAATACAACGAGAGAATATATATATATATAATATATAACTAATTAAAAATTCTATATATATATATATATATAAAATTAAAAATTCTATACAAACAATTTTGTTTTTGTTGCTATGTTTTTTTAGTATTAGATAAGAGGGATTCAAATCTAGATTTAGGTCATAAATGCAATTGGTATTAGAGTATAGTATGCTTATTTGTTGCCATTCTAAAAATGAAATGTCATCTCTTAATTAAATAAGTCAAAATCTATTCTTAGCATTTGAATTCTTTTTTCATTATTTTGATTCGAAAGAGCTCCATTTAATTAAGATATACTTACAAATATGCCAATGTGTCAAATTTTAAAAGAGAAAAATCGTTCAAAGTCTTATTAAAACAGATTATTCCAAATAAGATTAATTAACTCTTATTTGCATTACTTTCTATACTACTGATTTACTTCGTTAAATTTTTTTTTTCAAGGTTAATTGGTTGTGGGCTATAGATATAACAGGTGGAAATTCACCAAATTGATGAAAATTTTGTGGTTGAAAGGTCTCAAATATGAGATTTCTCATTCTCTGCATAAATAAAAATATCAATCAAAACACACCTAATTGTTATATCGTTAACCTTTTTATTTATCTTTATAAAATTATTCACAAAAATAATAAGAACAATGTCATTTTTTTCTTTTTGGCATTCAATATTATATACGATGAATTTTTTTACACTCTGAACTATCGACAGCAGTTATAATAATTTCAAGACCGATCAGAGCCAGTATATAATCCATTAAAAAGCTCGTTAGGAGCGATACAACCCTCAGGATAGTGAATTACATGTTACATTAACCCAAATAATAAGAACAATGTTCCATCATTTACCGAATACGCACTTAAATGCTAGTTACCAGTACGCGTTCCCACATACATCCCCATGACCCCATTGGTGAGTTCATGTGCTCACATGGCGAATTAGGTAAAATCAGAATTTCTGGTTTGATCAGGCTTTCAAAACGGGTATCAAGTGTCACTTTAGAAATTCTTTTTATCTCCCTTTAATTATAATTTTAGAAAATTAAGAAAGGATTTTTTTTTTTTTTCAATTTTATCCTTTGTCTCTTGGTATCCCATCAAATAAATATTGAAAAGGGAAAAAATTTAAAAGAAAAGGATAATAGAGATTGAAAGAGAATCACAAAAATAGGGAAGAGAGGAGAATTAGGGCAGAGAAATTCAAATTTAGAAGAAAAAGACACATGGAAAGAGAGGAAAGAATCAAAGAATAGAATCAGGAATTTGAAAAAAAAAAAAGTGCAAAAATAATCCCTAGGATTGAACTGCTTTGATACCACTATTAGGATTTTTAAGGAAAAAAGATGGAAAGATACAAAAGAAAAGAGAGAGGGAATACTATTCTATTATTTCATTGTCTCATAAACAATAACCAAAATATATTATTTATACTAATGGGCTTGTATTCACAGTTACATCTAAATCCTAGTATCGCCTATTCAGCAAAATTAATTGTTTTTGTAGTTTTTATTTGCTTTAGCCTTGTTCAGCAGCAAGGCTTGAAGTAGTGAGTCAAAACACTATCTTAATTAATTATCGCATTCGGTAATACAGTATCTATTGTAGCGTTTAGAGTTTGAGACAATATTTCATGAAATGTTATCTTTATCAACGTTTAACGTTTTATAATTTTTTTTATGACACATATACCCATCACTTGTCTCTACCTTGTTCCTCATTTTCATACTCTTTTTTATCGTTTTTATTAAACAACTAATCCAACAATTATTTGTACGTTCACTTTTATTCTATTCAAACAACAGCTAACCATTAGTAAAACAGCTGGTAAAACAACTGACAACTAATAAAATAGTTAACAGCTACTATTAGAACAGTTAAAATCGCCGAATAGACCCTTAATAGCATTTAGCTGTTGTTAGCTATTTGAATAATTTTTCATAAAATGCTTAAAGCTAAATGTTACATGGACTAACTTTTTATAAAATCATATTTTAACCTCTAAAAGTTAGTTCAAACATTGTGTTATCAAATATTATAAAAATTTAGCAGTAGCTACTTCAAAAGTTATTGTCAAACACAAACTTAACCTATTTTTCCAACACAAGCATTAATTATTTAAAAAAAATTAAACAAAACAAGTAATTTAGTCAATTAAAGTTATTTTTTCTAAATTTTGATATTATTTAATATTTATAATTCTTATATAATTACTTCAATCGTGCTTGAAAAAGGATGGTTAATAATGTTTATTTGTAAGTCAGAAAGACTAGTTCAAAGTATAAGCAAATGAACTAGGATTATCAAAGTTAATGGCTGTAAATAAATCGCTGTAAAATAGAGTGTGCCTGCAAACGGACTTCACAAGTTCATTATTTCGTCAACTAAATTAAATCCATCAAAATGCATGTATTTCATATTTTGTATTTTGTTTCTTTTTAATAAATTTCTATTTTCTACTTAAAAGAAACTTGAATTAAATTCTAAATTTTCTCTCTATATTTTGGGCTCCAACTCTAATAATTGATTCAACCTAGCCCAAATCAACGGTACTAATTAATTGTCGGGCTTGGGCTCGCGTTGGTTAGAATGGACTTTGTTTGTTTACTTTCAAGTAGGCCTTAATATTGCCAGCTCACGCAAGAAACAAAGCTGGGAACAGCATATTCCCCAAGTGTCTTTTTTTTTTTTTTTTTTTTTTTTTTTTTTTTAAGCTGGGAACAGCATATTCCCCAAGTGTCTTTTTTTTTTTTTTTTTTTTTTTTTTTTTTTTTTTTTGACGGTAAATAGATCACAATTATAAATCATGAGAATAAGAGTTGCAATACATTGTGGGGATCGAGTCCCCATAGAACGGAAACAAGGGTGGTAAGCATGCCACACGAGCTAGAGCGTGTGGGCAGGCTTGTTGACTTGCTCCTGGCCCAAACCATTCACAAAGATGATAATTGAGAAATCAGTTGTTTAAATCTCTTGAGTAACTGGTGCCGCAAGTCTGAATAAGGTTCAAAACCAGTAGTTACAGCTTGAAACAGTCGCAGACAATTCTGTTTCCACTAGAACCCTTTCAATATTTCCTCATGAAGAAGCCAAATACAATACTTCCCCTAAGACCGATGGCCTCTGCAATGTGAGGTTGCCAAGCACTCCCTGCAATGACCCGTACAAGCTATCAAGAATTGCCCAGCTTCATCTCGCGATTAAGGCCAGCATAAGAATGAAGCGAACCTTCAGTGGCATGGATTGCTGCATCAAAGTTACATTTCACAGTCCCAGTCGGAGGAGGACCCCATGTCGGGCCTGAGGCTAATGGTAAAGCAAGAGGAATTGGCTTCGATTAAGCTGCGCATTCTTCCATTCTCTAAGAAAGCTAAGTGGCTGCCATGACATGGTTGTAGGGATCTACATTAAATTTGTTGCCAAAACTCCGTCGATTTCCTGTCAAACCAGATGAATAAGCACAAACACACTGAAAGAACGAGCACTGCTCAGTACTGCGCCGATCGATTAACCCGTAAACAACATAAAATCACGAAAATCAGTGGTTGATCGATGCAATGGAATCCCTGTTTAAAGTCCAACACAGTCGAGCTTTCTACAAGAGAAAATAGCATGTGCATTGTTGTCTCGATTTCACCGGCAGAAAGGGCAATGGTCATCCTCTATAATCCGCCTGCCAAGAGTGTAGCTTTCGTTGGTGGATATACGAACGCCCCACAGCCAGTGTTTTAACCTTGGTGGGAAGCTAATTGCCATAATTTAGCCCAGATTGGCGAGTTATGTTTGTTTTCAGGCTCCACAAAGTTAGGTAGGACAGTTTTGTAGCCTGATTTAACGAGGTAATTCCCTTGAAACTTGAGAAATTCCATTATTAGTTTAATCTGCTGGGTAGCCCGAGTAAAGGGGATAGATAGAACCTGTGACACCTCCTCTGGAAGGAACAGTCCAGCAATTAAATGCCACATTCCAACCATTAAGACATCCTTAAGAATTTCCAACTGACAATATTCTCAGAACCTAGGAACAATAGGGCTATGTGAGATAAAAATCATTATCATTTGGTAGCCACAGGGTCATTGCCAAATGCTATAACGCTTGAACCGTTACCAATTCTCCATCTATACCCTCTTTCTTAGAAGTGACTTAGCCGGACCATCGCTGCTCCTCCATATAAGACTGGGAATTATGCCCTAAAAGGCGCGCATCCAAACATTCCCCCCTGGAAAATATTTTGCCCTGAGAAACGGAACATAGAAGAGTATTTGGCTCGGTGATTACCACGGGTCATGCCAAATGCTAACGCTTGAACCGTTACCAATTCTCCATCTATACCCTCTTCTTAGAAGTGACTTAGCCGAGACCATGCTCCTCCATATAAGACTGGGATTATGCCCTAAAGGCGCATCCAAAACATTCCCCCCTGGAAAATATTTTGCCCTGAGAACGGAACATAGAAGAGTATTTGGCTCGGTGATAAGTCGCCAAAGCTGTTTATTTGGACATTTTTTTTGGTCAAATCAAAATCGGCCAAGTGCATAAATTTACTGTGCTTTATGGACAAAAAAAAATTTATAACACCTAAATTTGCGACGGACTTATCACCTATTTATGCATATGAAATTACAAATTTTGATGATATTATATTCATCTTCATACTAGTAACTGGTGTTTTTAGTATTCATGTGTAAAATATTCACTTAATGTGATTAGTATAATCTTTAAAATAATAAATTTTATATTTTTCAACTATCTAATTAGTGTTTAATGGATCTAATTTTATAAATTTAAGTATTCAATAAAATATTATTTACATATTAAAGTATTTAATATATAAAATTTTATCATATGAAATATTGAATAGATCAAAGTATTATTTACACATTCTCTCCAAGTATTATAACTACACAACGAGAATAATTCTAAAATCATAAACATGGTTGAATTTAGCTGAAGATCTAACATATATGGTATCCAGCCATTACATAGTTGCAAACAGCAATAGTTTGATCGGTGATGTTTGGATGTTAAGCAAAAAATATTCCCTTGAAACATAGAATTTGTGATACTCCATATGATAGATTACAACATCATTTAGGTACAAATAAGAGTTGCCCTAGAATATTAAGATAAATGGCCTATAAATTTAGGGTAGGGGACCCAAATAAAAATCTAAATATTATCCACCACCGTCATAAAGCACACAGAAATCTAGAAATGTGTTGAACATTTCCAATTCCTTGAGGACAACAACCTACACTCTACTACATATGTATAGAGTGAGTTAGTTTACTTTTTCTTGGCACATGAGATTAATATTATCTTTTCAGTTCCAAATTTAGATGGTATTGTGCTAACCATTTGTTTCTTTGGCTCCACAGGTCAACCAAGCTTTCGTTGCAGGTGCTTCAGATGGAAATGTGAGTTGGCATTTGGCAAGGGAAGACATGCTACTAGATAGGCTAATCTTAACCTACACCACTTATCACTTAACCTAAGCATTCCAAGATAACCACAAAATTATATATTATTCCCTTTTTTAATTCTTTAATCATTAAAATCTTTGAAAGAGAAGTTCAATATGAATTTGAATTCTTAATATATAGATATATATGTACACAATTCATGGAAGATAAGTATGGAATGATAAAATCTCCAATATTAAAAAAAAGTATGGAATGATACACCCATGTATAGCTAAGTGATAAATACATATACGACTCAACGATAGATCTGGATTCGAATTTTCCTCTTTCAATACTAAAAAAAAAAATAAAATGGTAAAATTACTCTATTTATGATTCAAAAGTCATGAGTTCAATTTGCAAAAATAAGAGAAAATGTTATGTAGATGAAAGCTATAAAAGTTGGATGCTTTATATATTAATTCACCCTGCATGTATGCACCTATTTGAGTAAGGAACTGAATCACCTAAATTATAATAAAATACTCCTTAATTTGATTATATTATTATTATTATCTCACTTAGGATCTATTAGCGGTTAACTAATAAATGTTAGTATTTGATATAAATTTTAGTGATAGTTGTCATTAAAAAATATAATGGTAATGAAGGGTTAATTTTTTTATATATTATATTGTATAATTTGTATATATTTTTTAATTTTTAAAGGTGAATATATTATTTTTTATTTTAATTTTTTTTATATAAATAGAGAATACTAATTAATTTTTTTACTATAATATTTAATATATTGTTATTATTTTTCGAATAATTATAAACAAATTGATAAAAACATTATTTTTTTAAAAAATAATTTTATTACTAATTTTTTTATAAGGTCAATGAGTTCAAATAAAATATAAATACATCAGTTACAAGTTAGAAATGAAAAAGCCAAACACATCGCTAATGTGATTAACAATAACTAAAATTTTTATAATTTATCGTCTACTGATTAAAATCCTTACAAAATACCTAAAATCTAGATATTAGATGCAAATCATCTATTGCTACACAAATCATCTAAATCAAATATCTTCTAATACTTAAATCTTAACAATTCTCTCTCTATTAATCTATCATTCAGTCACTTATCTCTCTTTTTGAATATTGGGAATTGCCTAAGAAAGAGAAGGAAGTCATAAGATAGTCTTTAGAAAATTATAGACAATAATTATTGTATTTAATAAAAAGAAAAGATAAAATTGAAAAAAACTAATAAAATTTTTTGACTTTTAAATGTACGAATAATTTTGAAGAAAATATTTAAAAAAAAAAAAAAAGACAGATGGACTAGATGATACTTTTAAATTTGAACTAAACAAAGGAAAAGTCTTCAAAATTCGACTAAATTTGTTATTTTCTTTAGGATAGTCTAAAAGACAAATGGAATTATTTTTATTCTGTCTTTAGACAATTGATCACATTCGTTAATTTTAAAAGATTGATCATCATATTCCTATTAACACAGACAGTCAAATCCACTCAGGGGTTTAGACCTTAGAAGCTACTGATGTTATTGGTTGGCGGGCCCAGATACCGCGTCTCACGTGTTGAAAAGCTCACACGCGTAAAGTTATTTTGTCCCCTAGAAAACACCTATGAACGACACTCCAAGTCACCTATTACCCAAATCGAAAAGGAGGCTAAAACTTTCCATTGCCAAAAATAAATAATAAATAAATCAAAAGTTCACATGATTATGAAAAAATGATGATCATATTAATAAATTGTTTTTTTTATTTTCATTAACTTAGAACCGATTAAGTTATTATTGAGAATAATATAAACTTAAATATATTAAATTTTTTAACCTAATATATCTAGACTAAGTTTGGATTTAAGAGAAAGCTGATCGGATAAGATCAGTGCTTAGATATATTAAATTTTTCATGGACAATATATATAAACAGAGTAAAATTATCTTTATTGATAAAGAAAATATATGGTTTGAAACTAATACATCTTTCATTTTCAAAAACAATTGAAAGACAGGGGATTTGAAGCTTGGAAGTCTGGATGCATTAGCTTTTTCCAACAATCTGAGTTTCAGGATTAGAAGTTTGAATATGGTCAAAGTAAGGCTTAGTTTGAATATGGAAGAGTTGGATTTAGAAAGAAGATAATAATAGTAATAATTTGGTAAGAAAGAAAATATGAGAAATGGAAGAAAAAGAAATTGATGGTGAGATCCTTTGGAATGCAGAAAAACCCAAACACGCTTACAGTTGCAGAGCATGAAATAATGCAATGGTTGGTAAAGCAAATGATGGATTCTCCACAGCCTGTTTTTTCTCCCCTACAAAGGAAAACACCAACCAACCCAAAGGTTAAAAATATAGACCAATATAAATAAATAATAGACTCCGTAGGGGTAAAAGAAAAAAACTCAAAAAGAATAGTGTCAATAATATTTTTTTTTTTCATTTTCTTGAAAGGGTTTTAATTTATAGGAGAATTATTTTTTACCTTGAGATATTGATGTCTTAAATTAGTAGTGCCACGAGTGGTTGAACCACTACAATTTATTAAGTAAAATACTAAAATGAATCGTTATATAAAAACTGTGGGCCGAATACAATCGTTATATATCTTTATATGAATTTCATCTATAAACTCAATCGTTACATAAAATCAATAGAGATATAATATGTTTTCATACTAATTTTATTTATAAAATCAGAATTCAAAATTTAAAGTCGTAATTATTCAAAAGTTTTATCTAAACATAGTGTTCGCTCTATAAAGTAAAAAAGAAGAAGAAAAAAAAAAAAAAAACATATGAAGAAGGAGGCGATAATAATAGTACTATAGTAGCAACTTGTGAGTAAGAGGGTACCTACCCTAATGATTACTAGGAAACCCTACAAAACAACCATAGTTGATAGTCCTTTGAAATCTGTCCTACTCATTTTAGCTTCTTCAAATTGGTAGGGCCTTGTTTTGGTGGCAAAATATGAGGAGACTAGAAAGGCTATTAAGGACATGGATTTCACAATTTGATTAAGACTATTCAACTATAAATTCCCAGGTATAAATAAGAATGCTAGGACATTTTATAAGACAATAATGCCACTAAAATGTAGGGAGAAACTTTTCTAAGTAAATAAACAAGAGGACAAGACAAAATAACATTTATGTGCACCTATCATATTATTATATAAAATCTATTTTGTACAAATTTATTTTTATATAATATTGTCCATATTTTTTAATAAAATTATTTTTGAAGAAAATGTTCAAAATAGATGAATTATATAAAATCTATTTGCAAGTTCCTAACTAATGTGCTTACAACCTCAATTTTTTATTTTCTAAAATTTGTTTAACAAAATTCTACCACAAGCATTAGAATTTACGAGTTTCTGAAAACTATAATGATTTACTTAATTTGAAATAATATATAATTAAATGAATGAAAAATTCTTTTCACTTTTACTGAAAATACATAAAAATTGAATTTGGAGTATCAAAGTACACCAAATTTCAACCCTAAGTTAGTTGGCATCAATTATATAAGTCTCTTTCTTTAATATGTTCTTAATAAAATTCTAATGACAGTTTTTTTTTTTTTTTTTTCCCATTATCACTTTAGGTAGGATTTCAAAACTGAATAGTGTCACTGATTGTTAATTAGACCCCACAAGAGCAAACTAATAGAGTAGAATTTACTGATTTTGCAACCAATTTTAAGTAAAAAAAGAAAAAAAAGTCAACTTTAAATTCTAATTAGAGAAACACAAATATTTATAAAGTTTGTTTCTAAATATGAATCCAATGTTAATTCACCAATCACTTCAATGTGGTTAGAGTTAGGAGCCATTATTCCTCAATTTACTAGCAACAACAACAACAACGTGGAAGCAACATATAGACACTAATGATTAGATAGAATGGTAAGCTGAGTCGGGCAACAGTTTTTTAAGTAATCTTTAATATTTTGATTAGTCAAAATATTAAATATTATTTTTTTTTATATTGTTAAGTAAGATAATGTGCAAAGAGGTTAAGATGATAATTTATAAAAAATTAATTCCTGTAACGTTTAGCTTTTAGCGTTTTTTCAAACAGTTAAATTATATTAATAACTAATTTTATCAAACATGTTGTTTTACCAAACATCTCCCAAGTAATAATGGCATTGATACATGACCTAAACTTGTAATAATGATTTAAAGTAATACACAACGGGATAACTCGGTTAATAAGAATATATATATATTTTTTTATTCATCGATCAGATGCAAGTAATGTCTAATCAAAATGGTTAATATGATATATAAATTTAAACGTTACTTAAAAAGACCGTTAAATGTATTCTCATTTCTCACTGTCTGTTTGGAAGATAGTGCATTTACTAATTCAGTAATTCCTTAACAAGCACAAAAACAAGTAAATTAATTAAATAATTCGAAATAAGAAGGGAGCAATTTAGAAAGGTCGAGGCCAATGTCTTATTATGATTGGTTCTCCTTTGAAACTTGATGGGGACAAAACTGTAACATAACCATTTCTTAATTGTAATCAATTTAATATAATATTATGAACAACTTCTGCAACTGTTCTGTATACACCACCACCACATTCATAGCATCTTTTTTGCTAATTAAATAAATACTACTAATCTGCAAACCAATAATGCACAACCCTCATTTAATTAATTAAATAAATAAATAATTTACAAAGGTCGCATTCAGCAAGACCTTGAATTAGAGCCTTTCGTTTAAATTTTACTTGTAAAATTAAAAATTCAGAAGGGCAATTATTAAAAGATTTTACATGAAAAAGGCTTCCAATCTAAATATAAATACATGTAAAAAAGAAAAAAAAAAAAAGTCTTTTGTTGAACCCAAAAATTGGAATTTTATTAACAACCGCTAAATTTGTTTATTAAAACAATTAATCTAATTCTTGAAGGGTATCTTTCCATACCTGAACTCCACTACATTAACCTTTTTTTAATATATATAAATAATTTTAAAAAAAGTGGATGAGATTGTAAAGCTTTATGATTCATTGGGTCTAGTCAGAATCTCACCACTGCCAACCTGGGATTCTTTTGATGTTGTTAATTATTGTTTATTAATTTAGTAATTAAATAATTTATTAAAAGGGTAGTTCCAACTTCCAACCTCCAATCTTTGCTTGATTGATTTTTGTATTTGTACAGTAAAAGAAAGTGTAAAGAACAGAAGCTTCTGTTTTTGGTTAATCAAATGAAAATTACAGGAGCTGAGTGTGTGCCAGAAATCATGCAGAGGCTGACCCCAAAACCCAGCCCAACCCAAACCCAAACCCAAAATAACTCAAATATAATAATAAACCAATGTCTTAATCACTCAAATTAGACTTTTTAAAGAAAGGACCCAACAAATACAGCTGGTTACAACATTATAAAAAAGAATCAAAATCCATAAGATTACATGATCTACCCTTGCTTAATTGATGTGACCCTTTTCCAAAATTAACCAAATTAAATCAAAATTAATATATTAATCATAATCAATATAAAAATAAAAATTCTTCATTATATCTTACATAATTGGTGCTACAATACTTTGCAGCAGAGTACATGATTGGTGCTATAAGATTTTACAGTGGATAATTGCAAGAAAATTCCACAAGAAAATAGGTAAAAGAAGGGGAAAGCTCCTTGATAGGAAAAAATATATATATTAAGACCAAGGAAAAAAAAATATTATCTTCTTAATTAACCTAAAAGATAAATGGCTTAGCAGTTGATTTGCTGGTCCAAATTAATTTTCTTGTATATACAATATCCTCATTTTCCCTTTTCCCCCCTGTCCACCTGGACCTTCAATTTGGGAGTAAAGAATGGTAATTAGGGCTCAATTTTCATATGAGAAGCTTGACTTGAACCTGCATTTATTAATTCAATGCTTTTCATTAACAAAAATTTCATAGAAATTAGAAACTTTTGCACTGTCAATTTGATCATCTTTTGTCTCTTACCAGGGAAGTTCTGTGGCTGCAATGGTAATTCCTGGTTCGAATTCGGATTCTGCCTGAAACCCATTTGAACAATGGTTTGTAGATCATCCTCAGAGAATGTTGGATACTGAAAATAATTAGAGAAGCAAATTCAGATTTTCTTCTTCTTTTTCCCAAATAGATTGCGAAGAAAATACACTTTTAAGTGCTAATTAATTTAAATTTAAACTAATTACCTGAGGAATGGTATGGTTAAATGGGTCAAGTGGGGGTAAGTGCATATTGAAGTTTTGGCATAGAGCAGTATCTAATGGGTCCCCTACAGAGCATTGAGGTACTGTCCCATTAGAAATGTTGCTATGTAATGGTGGATTTTGCTGCGGTTGGTGGCCAAATATGGCTGGTGCCGAGGAATCTAATGGGAATATTGGGGATTGAAAAATCTAAAAACACAAAAATCCAAAAATTATAAATAAATTTTAAAAAAGAAAATTGAAATGCTTATAGAGGTGACAGGCCATTGACTAATGAGCAAAAATTAAAATAAAACTTACATCTTTTGGAATGAGAGTGTCCATATTGAAATCCAGCCTGGTATTTACAGAAGCCAACTTCATGGAGAGAAACTGCTCCAAGATTAATTAATTAATTAATCAAATAAATAAAGTTAAGTGTACAATGATTAGGCATGCCAACTTTAATTTGCAAATTATGATTATGTATGTTGATTAGTTACTAATGATAATAATAACATTTTCCTTTTTTACCTCCACTTGGCGTTGCAATGACTGGACATAATTTATAATTTCATCAAGCATTAGAGCCTTTCCCGTGACCTAATAAATTTGGAAATACCGTACAATTGTCAATTTTATGTTCGAACAAAATGTAATCAAATGCATTTCTAGTAAATTTATGTTTTCACGTACCTTATTGCAACCTGGTACAAGATCTTGCAGAAGCTTCATTCTTTCACTAATTTTTTCTCGACGGACCTGCGATCAAATTAACAAATGTTAATCCAATAAATTTGATTGGATAATTTTTTTCAATAGATTTGGATTTGAATTCTCACTCTTTCAGCTAAACTGTGACTATCAGTAGCTTGACCTCTTCTTGCTCGAACATGAATATAGTCCTTTGGAGGTTCAGGTGGCTTTGAATTATTATTATCCTTATTTTGCTTCTCATCTTTCTGCTCTTCTTCTGCTTTAACTGAGCTCTTTTCATTTCCACTCCCTTCATTTGACTTGCTTCGCTTTGAATTTGAAGTCTCATCGATTTCTGCATCCTGAGAAAAAATTCAATTTCTATGTGAAATCAAGAAATGGGAAAATTGGTAGCGTTATTTGTTTAATGATCTTTCTTTTTACCTTTGAAGCATTGGCTGGTTGAGATTCTTTTAACTTTCCCTTGGAAACAGATTTCCTTTTCTTGGAATTTAATTCATTGGGAACCTTCAAAGTGGCAGCTTCAGCATTTGGGGTTTGTTCAGATACAGAGGAACAATTCTCCTCTTGGGAAGAATTACCCAATTCAGATCGATCAAACAGTGGAGAAGAAGAATAATTCTTATTCCCCTTCTGAGATCCAATTGCTTTGAGTGAGGGACTACTTGAAACCCTAGGCAATTTCCCATTTCCCATCAATGGGTTTGGATGATTATTACATTTAAAAGCAAATTCTGCATTATTTAACCCTAACTGGCTTGTTCTGCCATTAAAACTCCTGCTACCAAAACAAGAAAATCTTGCTGCTCTTTCTGCAAATCCAGGATCAGCTGTAAATTCCGCTACGCTAGAATTCAAAGCTCCCAAATTAGGGAAATTCAAACTCTCCTTAGGAGGAAATCGATTCAACTTAGGCGGTGAATTTAAAGGAGTACTATAACAAGAAGTGTTGGTGCTGTTATTGCCGCCATTATTAATATTATATGAAGCTGCCAACATAGGCTGAGAATGCGGTGAGATCTCGCCGGAGTTGTTGCCGTTACCAATATTCCCTAATTTCCCGATTAATTCTCTGATCATAAAGTTGTCGCTTGATATGTTCGAGTTGGACGCCGCCGGTGATGAAACCATTGAACTCAGAGCAGAGTCAAAGTGAAGAGATTGATCCGTTGACTTTTCCCAGTTGGCATTGAAGAAGGAATTTGGGGTTTGTTCAGAAAAGGAATTGAGTTCATTAGTTTGCGTTTCAATGGCAGAAGAGAGAGTAGGCCAAGTGGGTATTGTTGAGGTTGGCACAAAATGCAATGGCGGTGGAGGAACTCCTGCATTGAGAAAGAACTCACTCTCCATAATGAATTTTCAGCTTAAATTTGAGTAAATAACAAAAAAAAAAAAAATTACAGTTAAGGATTTAGCAGAGAAGCTCTGGAATTCTTGTGTGCAATGAACATAAAAAGAAACCAAAATGATTGTTTAAAAACAGAGCAAGTGATGGTTGGGTGGAATGGGTGAATGGTTATGAGTTCAAATTGATTGCATTAATGGGAAAACAGAGAGATTGAGAGAGAGAAGTTTGGTATGATGAAAAAAAAAACTATGTTTGGTGAATAAAAGTTAACAGAAAGAAAAAAAAGAGCAGGAAAGGGGGAGAGAGAGAGAGAGAGAGAGAGAGAGAGAAAGGGGAAGAAGATGAGTTGGGCTATGAAGAGGTTTTATAGATGATAAATAAAATAAAAAAATAATTAGTAATACAACTTCAGGAAGTTTTGTTGGCAAGAGGGTTTAGTTAATTTAATTAAAAAAATTTAAATTTGGAGCTAAATTAAAAAGAAAAAGATATTTTTATTTTATTTCGAAATTACATAATATTAAAAGATTGTGTTGGGCTCAGTCAAAAGTTAAATACCAGTATTTTTTATAGTGTTTGGTACAGTAAGTTTTATAGAAGGCTATTTTTTTATATTGGTTGGCAAAGTAGCATTTTATAAAAAATTAATTTCTTATGAAAACTATTCAAACAACTAGTAGCTACTTAAATATAGGCATGAGCAAATGTCGATTCGGTTCAAATCGAATCGAAGTCATAAACCAAAATTTTTTTTATAATAAATCAAACCGAAACTTACATCTGAATCAAATTAGTTGGTTGTAAATCGAATTGATGAATTTCTGTGTAACTGAATTGAACCAAGCAATAAATTTGATTCAGACAAAATGACTTTCTCTTGGACACTTGATCAAACCAAACCGAAATGGCTCGGTTCGATTTTTAATCGATAATTTTACTCACTGTTATTCAAATAACTAAACACTACTAAAATAGCTATCAGTTAAACAGACCCAAAGACGATATTGGTATGGAGATGACTCTCTTTTCAACAACAATTATTTTAAGTTTTTTATTTTCTTACGAAATAATAAAGTTTATTTGTAAATACAGTTTGGCTAATCCAACTCATTATTGATATGAATTACATAGCCGCAGTTAAGGTTATTTCCTACTACTTATATGTATATATATATATTGGTATGGAGATGATCTCTTTTCAAAACACAATTATTTTAAAGTTTTTTATTTTCTTACGAAATAATAAAGTTTATTTGTAAAATACAAAGTTTGGGCTTAATCCAACTTCAATTATTGATATGAATTACAATAGCCGCATTAAGGTTATTTTCCTACTACTTATATGTATATATATATATATAATATATATATAATATATATATATAATAGTATAATGTAGGTTTGACCCATTGTAACTTTTATAAATAAGAAAAAGTAGAAGGTTTCTCCTATTCCCGCAAAAGCGGAGGGAGGAGGTATTGCCGGGCCTTGGGGAACGTCAAGCACCTAAACGGTCATTTATATAATGTAGGTTTGACCCATTGTAACTTTTATAACTAGAAAAGTAGAGGTTTCTCTATTCCCGCAAAAGGCGGAGGGAGGAGGTATTGCCGGGCCTTGGACGTCAAAGCACCTAAACGGTCCATTTTTCCCCCTCTGATGATTCTTGAAATACTAAACTCTTGTTCATATTTTTCTTTTTCTTTCTTGCATGAAACCCAACAGGGACATGTCTCAAAAGGCCTCCAATTTTCAACCCAAGAGGGCATGGTCTCGGGGAGGAAACTCTCTGTACACTGTGTTTGGATTGGACTCCATTATTCATTACCGTGTCATGTGAGAGCAACTTGTAACCAAGTGCTATCAATTTTTCTTTTTTTTTCTTTTTTACTACTAGTCTTATTTTATTAGATTAGGTGTAACATTAAATCAACATTAATTGGTACTTGTTATTATTGGATTAATTATTTACTGGTTTGAGATTTATTTATTAGGTTCTTTGGCATATAACATTCTACATAACATAACGTTGTCTTTGATTAGGATTTTCTTTTCCCTTGTGACATACCTTTTTTCTATAGAATATTTAAATTCACTTTATAATTTTATGAAAAATTTTACGGTGTCTCAAACTTTATTTAAGCTCCTGTACTTCTAAAATTAAGAGTTTTGATAATATTATATACATCTCCCATATTAGCAATAATAGTCGTTTTTTGTAGGCTTAATCATCAATTTTACCATGAATTTTTCAAATAGTTACAATCGACCTTTTGCAGGCTTATTATTTAGAAATTTTAAATTTTTATTGTTGAGATGTCTATTGAAAATTATAAAAATATTAAAAAAAAACATCAAAACCAAAATTGGAATGTTGTAGAAAATATTCCAAAATATAACTAAAAACTTTTTTTTTTCAAAAAGAAAAGGAGGAAAATGTTTAAAATCGGAATAGGACGAGTTGGAGGCCGATAATATCAACTCATATTCTACTTTAGGTTAAGTTCGTAGCAGGACGCATGAATATAGACTTTACTTTTTCTTCAATGATATAATTTTCTGATTCGAGAGAGAAAGCCTAAAACGTTAAAAAAATTTAGGGTTTTGGATCACATCGAGTCCCAAGGAGTTGGAGGCATTTTACTGCCGCTGCAAATGCCCTAAGCAGAGACTGGTGCACGTTACAAGAAAGAAGAGAAGAATAAAATTGAAGATAGGGAAATTGATCTCACAGTATGGGCTTCTCAATGAGCAACTCAGAAACTCTAAAATGGAAGTAAAAGGTTCATTCTTCAGCTCACCATTTATCATTCATTCATTCAGTATTAACTGACTCTTTCTTCTCATGATTTAACCCTTCTGTTTACTTGCTATTTATTTTAATATTTAAAATTTTTCTTTCTTAGGGCTAGGGTGATATACAAGAAACATAACGTAATTAAAAATGGCAAATTGGCAATGATTGGAGTCAACAATAAGATTTGGGCGGATTTATAGTATTTTTTATTGGGCTGTTAATTTCTTATTTCTCTGTGGTGGGTAATTAAAAAAAAAAAATTATCATTGACTATATATTAAAATAGGAAAAAATAAAAAATTGAAAAAAAAAATATTAATAACGTGTTAGGCATAGTCAATCATTGCATTAAATTCCCATACCACCAGTTAACCCGGCTTTGGTCGGGTTCACATAATATACCGACTGCCTTGCAATTACTGAGCTCACCTTCTCAGAAACGCAATAAAAAAAACAGTAGAGCATTAAGTTATATATTTTCCCTTTTTACCAATTTTTTTTTAAAAGCAAGAGCTTTAATCCCTTCTCGGACCGTGGACGCCAAAGATTTTTGAACCTATTCGAAAATCATACTTGTCATTTTTACCCTTCGTTATATTGCACATAGGATTATTTATGTAAAAAAATAAAGAGAAAATTACAATTAGGCCCTATTGTATGCGAAAATACAACTAGTTCATCTTTGATTTTTAAAAATATATCAATTTGTTTATATATTTTACTTCCGTTACGCTTCTATGTTTTTTTATCAAATTTTTATATCTTTTTCGTTAAGTTAACAAGAAAATACAGAAGTCAAAGGAAAAATATTCAAAATTTTAAAATAAAAAGAAAATTACAGTACGATCCATGTAGTTTGCGAAATATAATTAGTCTGTCCATATCTTTTTTAAAATATATTAATTTATTTCTATATTTTGCTTCCATTATACTACTAGGTTTTTCTGTCCATTTTTTTTGCATCTTTTCTGTTAAGTTAACAAGAAAATATAGAAGTCAAAATGAGAGATACTAAAATATTATACCAAAAAAAATTACAGTACAATTCTTATAGTTTGAAAAATACAATTAGTCTGTGTTTTAAAAAATAAAAGGGGTTTTTTTTTATTTTATAAAGTACTTAACGGAAAAAATGTAAAAATTGGACAAAAGGACTTTATAGTCTGACGAAAGTAAAATATAAGGATATTTTAATCTATTTTAAAAAAGATAGGGACGGACTAGTTGTATTTCGCAAACCACGTAGATCATATTGTAATTTTCTCAATTTTTATATGAGATAAATTATAGTACAATTCCTATAGTTTGAATAATACAACTAGTCAATCTCTGTATTTTTTAAAATATACCAAAAATTAAAAGTGATAAAAATGATATTTTTCATTATTTTATAAAGAATTTAACGGAAAAAATGTAAAAATTAAATAAAAAGACTTTATAGTCTGACCGAATAATTACATAAAGATTTTAGTATATTTTTAAAAATACAAAATCTGACTAATTATATTTCGTAAAATAAAGACACCGCGCTATATTTTCCAAAAAATAAATTGGATGGTTTTGAACTTGACTCCTGACCTATCACAATAGGAATTAGGCAACTAAAATACTATTGACCAGCCAAATAGCGTCCATCATGTATAGGTCAGGTCAGGTGTTTCCTACCCATATGGCATGCAAGAAACAAGATTTTCTAAAAATTTAACACCCCACCATATTTGGTTGGGCAAAATGGTAACTTAATGATGGGAATGCAATTCCAATTACTACTTTCTTGAATACAAAACACCAAAAGTGCCAACTGAGTATAATGGTTTCTTGGGCAATGCAAGAAATATCATATAACCATATATGTACAATCAGATATTTGGCAGAAAGCATGTAAAATAAATATGCTGAGGGGAAAAAAATTAATAAAAATAGAGAACATATGCATATGTTTACTTTATGTGTCCCCTTAGGGTTGTACAAGAATCTTTAATATTAAAACTTGGTTCTAACTATGGATTAATGATAATTTTGATATTAATTCTGCTAATGTGGATGCCTTAATTATTATAATACATATATGGTTTGTTTAATCATTATAGACCATCATAACAAAGCAAGATTATAATGGAATTTTAAACCAAACAAAGGAGTTGTTGTTATAATTAAAGGCATTACCTAATTTTCTTACGAGAGAACGAGAGTATTTATTTACCACTATAAACTACTCTCTCCGTCCCATAAAAATTATCCGCCTTTTCATTTTGAGATATTTCAAAATAATTGTCCACTTTTATTTATAGTATGCATTTGAAGTTTTTTTTCTCATTTTACCCTTTAATAAATTCACATTTTATGTGTAGTTGCATTTAATTACATATATAAATTTGGAGCTAAGTTATTGTGTGAATAAAGGTAGAAAAGGGAAACACATAAATTATCACTACATTAACTGTATTTTCTTAAAATTATAGAAAAGAAGTGTGACAATTTTTGGGACAGGAGAGAATATATTTTAGTGTGATTTTTTAATTTTTGAGTTGTATTACATTCTTGAAATTCCGATTTTAATTATATAGCAACGATGCATATTGCTAACTTTGTTCTTAAATATTTATCACATTTAGAATTTCATGTCCTTTCAAAAAAAACATTAAATTTATCTAAGTTACAATAAATTATTGAGTAGATTGACTATATCAGCTTTAATTTAATACTATATTTTGGGACAAACTAAAATAAAAAGATGAACTATCTTTTTGAGATGGATAAAATATATTCAAACACCATATTTTTTAAAAAATGAAGCAATAATTATTAGTTATATATAAATTTATTGTTACTTGAAACCATAAATATGATAAATATTTTAAAACATAATATTTTTATAAATATAATAAATATTTTAGAAAGGATGCAGTAATATAATTGGATGGATGTAGTAAAATAGTGTTACTTACGGGCAAATGCGTGTATTATGGAACTACATAGAGATTCAATTTCAAAAGTTTGAAAATTACCCTAAAATTTAGTGGCTCTCCCGGTAAGTATTTTCCATTATTTTTAATCCTAAGTGCATGCATTTGATGTCTTTTTTATTTTCACTTATATCCTTACTTTATTTTAATTTTTGACTTTCAAGGTCTGTCCTTAGGACTTAGGAGCAACAAGACATATCCATTATCTAAATCATACTTCGTCGTATTGACCAACGTGAATAATTATCGTCAAGATTCAAACATGCAGCCTTTTAATTTTGAACACGATTTTAATGTTTTTTTTTTTTTTTTTTCAATTATTACTTTCACACTTGGTTTGTTTACAAAATTATTTTAAAAAAATGTTTATAAAATTAGTTTTATTTTAATTAGTTTATAAAAAAAATTAGTTTATACTCTAATTTTTAAGGATGATCAAATTGGAATCAAACAATTTATAAAAAAGAAAAATATCCTACTTGATTTTAATTAATCAACCTGTAGGATTAAAATAGTAGTCAACAATAAAAATCCATTAATTCAAAAAAAAAAAAAAATTGAAATGCATCCAAAATTGTATTTTAATTAGATCACCGACTTGGGCAGTGAGACATGAAACAATATTTATATTTAACGTTGACAAATAGATAAATATTTTTTATTATTTGATTTTATAACAAAACAAACTAAAAATTAAACAGATTATTATTTTTTTTTTTTTTGAAAGAAATTAAACAGATTTTCAATATCGGGGTGTGTAATTCTAAACACAGTGAACTGTGACTTGACCTATAAGCTACAAAAAGAGTAGATGTATTTAGAACATGAAACACGAGGATCACCTAATAATTGGTGCGTGCCAGAGACTGATTTTTGTATAATTATAACAGAGAGGGATAACTGGCACGCTGACAAAATCTTTAATTTCTTTTTTTTAATTGAACGATTGATAAATTCGCTTTTATAATACATTAATATATGAAAATACAGGTAAAAATAATAATTGAATAGAAGTTAAAAAAAAAAAAAATGTATCTGACAAAAGTCAGGCTCGAGACACCCAAAACAGAAATTCCTCTTAAATATTACCTACAAGAGTACGGTTATTAACCGAAGGCCCGACCAAAAAGATTCATTTTGATATGGTTTTATTAGCTGTTTTAAAAAATATTATCTACCTTTCAATTTAATCAAAACATTTAGTTTTGATGCTGGTTATATATAATTAAATTTATTTTTAAGTTTAAAATAGGTAATTTGATTCCAAATAATCAAATTAGAAAAATTCAATAAAAAGAATATTCAGTTAGACCGAAATAGAATTAATTCAAATTGGTTCTATTCAATTGACCCAACCATTAACCCTTCCAAGACATGAATCCAGTCAAAAGACATACAATAATTTTCTAGCAGGCCATTGGTTTGATGATGACAAAATCTTGAATTAAAGAAGTTAATTGGTTGCAGATTCATTCCCCCCTCGTTGGTGCATTCTCGAACTATATATATATATATATATACACATTCATACATGTGTGACAAGTTCCCAAAATAAAAGATAGACTATGATTTTTCTCTTAAAATATAAAAATTCAAATTTCTGTATATTTGAATTCATATTAAAATAAAATCGCCTAAAAGTTTCTAGAAATACTTCTAAATTGCATTTTATATTTTTTAAAAATTAATTAAGGATAAGAACTAAATATAAAATTATATTCCTCTTTGTTTATTTTTGTTTGTTAATTGACCTTTAAAGCTTGTAGTTTTACAAGATTAAAAATTATTATTATTATTATTATTATTAAGTGCAAAGTATTTCTAAAAAGTGAAGTATATGTTAATAATAAATTAAGTTCTTCATTTTGTTTTAAGAAATGTAAATAATGAATTCTACCGAATTTGAATTTCTCATATGTTACAATAGCATTTTCACCAATTTAATGAAAATACTTTACTACTTTAGAAATACATGTAATACTAATATGAATACAGCACATGGAAAAAATACGGATATACAAAAAAGTAATTTCACTCCTTAAAATATAAATATCATATGTGAATGCAACATATGACCGTAATTTCAATATATAGAGATTAAAGGATGATATAGTTCAAATCCCATAACTGTATAGATATACAGTTGGAGTTGGTAGGCATAATATAGCTGTTTGTTTATGCATATTTATTTCATTTTTTGAAGTTGAATACGTAGCATTTATGTGGACAACAAATTAGAAATATCCATAGTATAATTAAATTACGATGGTCTGATAATTAATAGGAGTTGCAGATTCAAAGGAAATCCATGGCCGACCTGACCGGGCATTCCTTGCTTCATGCTTCGCTTTTGTCACTTTCTTTTAACCCTTTCCATCAATGAGCTTAGCCGTCCATTGGTTGGCCTTTGAAAAAAAAAAAAACACGATTCATTTATAAATATTATAATACAATACAGAAAATATTATGACATGAGTATATCATAATATTCTTATAAAAATATAAATAACTAAAATCTTTTAGTTGGAGATTATCTCCCCATATAAGATATATTTTTTGAGTAAAAAATTCAATAACGATAATTCACCATATATTTTAAGTACCGAAAAGAATAACAGATCACGAATATATTAAAAAGAAATTCAATAACGATGAACAATTTCATAAAAGAAGAGAAAATACAATAAAATGTCACTAAAAATTAATGGAATAAATTCCACATTCTCCAACTAAAATAAATCATGAACATATATAAAAATATTGTTTAATAAAAAAGGAAAATTTTCATAAAAGGAGAAAAAATACAATAAAACCGCACTAATGAGGGATACCCTTTTCAACAATTTGGCCTCATTAGTTTCTCGTTTATCAGTATTTTCTTTAATTGCGATTTGTGAGAATTGAATCTCCATACCTTTGCTATATAGTACTTTATTTGACATCTGTTAAAGCAATGTGTATGTTTTACTTAGGTTTAGCATATTATGCACTATTTTTGTTTGCATTAAGAAAAGCATTTGACTACAAAAAAACAAAAAAAGCAGTAATCTCGTGGTTCAAATTACAATTTTAATCATGTGCTTTTTGCTTCTTTTGAAATTTTATAATTAAAGTATTTTAAAAATATTATTTCAATGCAATTGGGTTTGACTCTATGCTACCATAAGAAATTTTCGCCATAATCTAATTAAAATGAGAGATTAAGCTGATGCTGTAATTTAATAATATTAATGTTTCGGTCCATTCAATCTTTAAATATGCAAAGTTTAATTATCACAAGATAGAGAAATTATGAGTATAGAAAAATATATCTACATCTACAATATCGAAATCATAAATGGTGTAAATGAATTTTTTAGATTTTATGACCAATTATTATTATTATTATTATTTATGACCAAAATGCAAGGTGGTAGCTCAGATTTCATTCTTATGAACATAAAGTTTGATAGTGATGAATGAAGTAGCAGAAGATACGTAATTGCATGGGTTTGAGTCTTTGGTCAAAATTCCAACTAATTAACACTTTTTGTTCATTCATTCAATAGCATATGACATGGCTGACTGGGAACCTTCATGCAATTTCTCCTGTTCTTCTAATCCTAAAATTAAATTCTATATCAATCATAATTTGTCACAACCGGCCTTTTTAAAAAAAAAAAAAAATTAAATTATAAATATATAATATTTTAATTCTACACACTCCATTTATTTATTTATTTTTCTTCCATTTCCTGTCTTCATCAATAAAATTTTTAAAGGCCCACCAGCTGGAAAAAGGACATGAATCCTAATCAATAATACATTATTGCCACGTCACTATCTTATGTTGCAAACCTATTCAATAATTAAAAAGGATATTTCATTCATATTTGATATTTGATGCCACATTCTATATTTTAAGTTCAAATACTTGATAATTAATTATTCATAATATCTTTCTATTAATTATAATTTTAATTAAATTTCATTTTGCAATGATCTAGCACCTCATAGATGAAAGACTGAATCAATTTCAAAGAGCCAGAAGTATTTAAATAATTGGTTATTTAGTTTTGCAAAATACTATAACACATAAAACAAAATAATTGTATGAATAATTTTATAAAGACCTTCACTTTGATAAACTTCTACTAACTTGCTAGATTGTGTTGTTGTGATTATTTCTTCTAAGGATCTCTATGTTTTTATTTTTCTTTAGTCACATTTTAATATAATAAAAAATAAATAAAATTGTACATAGTGTTAGGAGTGGCCACGGTTCCGGAACCGCCGGTTTCGGTTCCAAAAAATTTGTAATCGGAACCGAACTGAAAATTAACGATTTCGATTACGGTTTGGAACCGAATGGTTCAAAAATTGACGATTCCGGTCAGTTCTCAAGCCGATTTTTCGACGATTCATGCCGGTTTCAAACCGGTTTCGGACAATTCCGGCCGGTTTCAAATGGAACTAGAACCGTCGGTTTCGACTAGAGCTAGAACCACCAATTCACGGTTCCAAAACTGGTGGAATCAAAACCAAACCGGTTTGGACTGGTTCTGATTCTGGTTCGGACCAATTCCGGTTCTCATCGGTTCGGAACAATTGGTTCTAGTTCCGAAAACCGAATTTTGGCCACCCCTACATAGTGTATCTACATGATTAGCTCATTACATATTAGAATAGTCTAATACGTGTGTGTAAAAATGGAAACATGATAAATATTTTAGGATATCTGTCTTGCTCCCTTGATTTAATTAAGATGCGAGGAATTATAAATAAATTTGGATTGAAGACAAACAGTAAAATTATTACTTGTGACAAATATAGGTAGGATACGAGTTTAGGTCTTTGGGTGTCTACTGTATAAACCGATTTGGTTGTATAGACATACGTGGTGCACTACTCATTATTAATAAAAATTTATCTTAAATAAATATTAATGACATCTAATGAACTTTTTAAATATAAATACTAAACAATAATGTCAAACACACTCTTACTTACACGACTCAATAAAAAGCAAATTAATATATAAAAAAGTATTATTAAACAGTTATATGACTTGATTAATAATTGTGATTAAAAGTTAAGATTCTTAATGCCATTGTATAATTGCTTTTAGAAAGAAACATCTAAAGTTCAAATGGGTGAAATTAATTTTGATGTAAAGCCAATTCAGAACATCACTCCAACACATCAGGCACAGTGCAGGCCAGCTTGTCCAGTCACAATCTATTTTTCCTTAATTATAATTTTTCTTTATTGTTTTCAATTTTTAATAGTTTTCTTCTAATGTTAGATCGTCATTACTGTTCTTCTTTTTCCATTAAATTTGTAGGTTTTTGCTACGTATGAATATGTTCTGTTCTGTTCTGTTCTGTTCTGTTCTCCCTTTTGTTTTGGTCTGTTCTTTGTCTTGTACTTTGCTCTACACTTCAATAAACTAACCCTATTTTTAAATCCTTAACCAAAAAGATTAAGAAAAATAATAATAATAATTACCTTTTTTTAAAAAAATTATTCATTAAACAACTGCTGCAATTCAAGACAGAGACTAATTTGTTAATTGACTAATCAATCACAATTGAACGATAATGATTTAACGATTAAGCAATCGTGCACATGTAAGGTTATGTTTGGACAAGTTTTCTTTTTTTTTTTTTTTTTTTTTTTTTTTTTTTTTTTTTTTTAATTAAAAACTACTTTTCCTTTTTACCTATACATTATAGGGAAAAGTCAATCAATCATGATCTTAGTTCATAATTTAGTCGGTTTTCTCGCTAACACGAAAAGTGAAAGGTTTTAGATTTCAGTCTTTTCTACTATAGGAGTTTTTATTGAATCGCATAAGTCAATAATTTTTTAAATCTCTAATTTTTTAATATTTATAATCAAGTGATATAAGGAGAACACGATCCAACTAATGTATTTGAAAAAAAAAAAAAAAACCTTAGTGAATATCCAAAATATAAGGAAAATATTTTTTTTTTCTTTTCAATTTTTTCCCTCTCTTTTATTATGCCTTTTATATTACTTTCTATCTTTTTCTCTAATCCGAACATAGTGTAAATATGCATAGACATAACTACTCTAAAAAATTAATTAAAATTAAAAAGTAGAATAATCATGGTTGCTTTACTCCATTTTATAAGTTCAACACAATTATTTTAATGTAATGGTCGGCGTACTGTCTAAAAACCAGAGAAGCTTGTGAAACTAGCAGCTAAACCGCGATGGAGTAAATTGATAACATTACATGCAACAGGGAATTCGTAGCTCACAGACTAAGCAATTGTCGGTTTAGTTTGAAATTTAAAGGTCGATCGTGTTAGTCAACAGTTAACGTGTTGAGAATATGTATTGGATCGCACCTCTCAGGGGTGTTCAAGTGTCGGTTCGGGTTCTAAGCCGAAACTGAGGAACAGAGAAAAATTGATAACCGACACGATTTTGTTAGCTTGGGTAATGTCGGCTATTTTGGAGGGAAGAAAAATCTGTCAACTATCAAATCAAACCGAAACTATTCAGTTAATTCTGCAGAAAACTGAAATATTAAGCTGACCCAACTGAACTGGCCGGTTTGGGTCAGTTTTTAGTTTTCCCCGACTAGTCATTTTCAGTCCCACGTAGAAATGATCACGGTCCCAGAACTTTCGATTTTAATTTCAAAACTATCAATTCCAATTATCAAAAAGTTAAAATTGAAACCAAACCTTTTTATTTGATTTTAAAGACGGTTTTGGAACAGCTAGTTTCTATGTTGTTACGGTTTTTTAACCAAAATTATCTATTTCATTTCAAGCTTTTTTAAAATTATTTTTTAGATTTATATATTGAGTAAATAATAGTAATAATAATAATAAATATCATTATTGAAAAAAATAAACCAATTTAATATAAATTCTTAAAGTTATTTTAAAAGATAATAATATATAAAAAATAAATTGAAAATTTCTTTAGAAACTTGTTCTTTTATGATTTCAAATTGTGTAATTGTGAATTTTAAATCAAAATCATCAGTTCTGATTTCAAACGCTGAAGAATCGAAACCAAATTTTACATACATGGTTTCAATCACGATGTAAAATAAAAAATCGTTAATTATAATTTAGTGTCGATTTTAACCTTTCAATTTTTATTCATTTCTGATTTAAAATTAAACCGTGGTCATATCCAGTGGTAGGTAGCTGTCCAAGAAGGAGTAATGAGGATCAAGTTTTTTTTTTTTTTTTTTTTTTAGAGATTTCAAAAGTTTTTTTTTTTTTTTTTTTTTAATAAGGATAAGTTAACCAATTGTCAACATGCAAAGATAAAGCAATTTATTTTTTTTTTTTTTTTTTTTTTTAATAAGGATAAGTTAACCAATTGTCAAATGCAAAAGAACATATTTATTTCACCCAAAAAATCAAATAGTTTGACTATTCAAAAAAGGATTTACAGTTGAATTTGAAATAATTTATTAATTATTTTTGTAAGTTGAATAAATGAAATCTATAATAGCCCACTCTATCACATTCTCTTGGATTCTCCTTTCCCAAATATAATATATATATATATATATATGGTTCACATTTAATTTAAAATTTTTAAATGAAATTCAATCTTCTAAATTAAATTTTGATTATTTAAAAATTGTTTCTAATGAGATTTGGACGCTTGTATTAAAATTGAAATAGCAGCTTCGGTTGAAAAATAAGAAGGTATTCATTTGTGTTTTAACAAATAACAGGCAATATGCTTTCACTTGAAAAAAAAAAAATTATCGGTTGGACCAGCATTTATGGATTGGCTTCTAATGTCAAGCACGTCCAACCCATAAGGTCTTGGCTTTGGGCCTATTGATGAAGTTAGCATTTGAGATTTGGGTCTAAATTTTACTAATTTAGTGTCTTTTAGTTTCCTTATATGGTATCGGACTGTTATCAACAGGCTTATGACCAAAGAATAACAGGAGAAAACTATTCTGAAAGCGTATGAAGAAATGCAGAACATAAAGAGGAAAACCACTGGATTCTTTGAAAAAGACACAGCAGAGAAAAGCGATTCTTGACAAGGATTCTGAATCTATGTAGCTTGTGGAGAAAAAAAAAAAAAAAAAAAAACGGCCATCCTCCTTGACAAGGATTCTGAATCTTATGTAGCTTGTGGAAGAAAAAAAAAAAAAAAAAAAAATTGCTACTACTATTTGTATCATAACCAGTCATCGTTGCTTTTACATGGAATTTCAATTCTCTCTCCTGCCTCTGTTTCTTCAAAGTGGAGGGGGAGACAACAGTGGATCATTCTTTAAGTAGAAACTATAAGTTGATAAGAGCTCTAGCAACCAGAAAGCTTGGTGGATTGGGACAAGACATTTCCCATATTTAAGAAGGCATTTATGCGTCCAATGGAAGGGCACACAATATTCAAGTTAATAATCGTTTTTCAATTTTGGGACAAATATTGTGGATTTGTTCTAATGTATCAAGCACGTTCAAAAAAAAAAAAAAAAAAAAAAATTGCACTACTATGTATCATAACCAGTCATCGTTGCTTTTAAATGGAATTTCAATTTCCTTGTTCTGTTCTTCAAAGGGAGGGAGACAACAGTGGATCATTCTTTAAGTAGAAACAAAGTTGAAAGAGCTCTAGCAACCAAGAAAGCTTTATTGGACAAGACATTTCCCATATTAAGAAGCATTATGCGTCCATGGAAGGGCACAAATATTAGATAATGTTTCAATTTTGGGACAAATATTTGTGGATTTGCTTCTAATGTCAAGCACGTCCAAATGTCCAATCCATAAACTCTTGGGTCTGGGCTTATGGATGAAGTTTACACGTGCATCAGATGCTCTACAATAAACTTACGTAGCCTTGCTATAGACTCACACACAAACTAAAGCTAAACAAAGTGAGAATGGTTACAGAGGGGGCAACCTTTGTAAGGGGAATTAATTAAGGAGATGCCAAATTATCAAAACAATAACAGCAGAAAATGACTCTTAAAGATTATGAAATAAATATGAAGAATATGAAGAAGAAAAGCATTGGATTCTTTGAAAAAGACTGAGCAGAGAAAAGTACATTCTTGATAAGGATTTTGAATCTATGCAGCCTGTGGAGAGAAAAAAAAAAAAAATACTAAAGATGGCCTTGTCGTTGAGGTGGTGGGCAAAAGTTTCTGTTAAAAATGTGGGATTATATAATTTCTTGGGTCTTGGCATCTTTCTTCTCCAAAACCCTGAGGACACATGTAAAAAAGAAAGATAGCCTTAACACGGAGAACAAAATCTGTAAATTAATATGATCAAAAGAGTAAAAAATTATCTACAAATGAAATTAAAAATTTTTGTCGAAACGACGGTATTTCTTTCCGTTAAAAGCATTATCATGGGATTTGAAAACATAACATAAGACTTGCATGAGATTATCCATAGACAAAGACAATCTAAAAAAATTTCAAAAAATGTTTTGTTTTATATTATTTTCTGTGAATAGTTGGAAATACCATGGCTTAAATTAAAAACACTCAAATTACTTTTTATTGATTTGGCTCATGTACAGGTTTAATTGGTGTCCTGCTATTTGAAACCTATCAAAGGCAAAATTTTGCACCTTCTCTAATTGGTTTCAAGTTCTAATTAATCAATTATCATAACTCAATTGCAGTTTGTTTCTTATCTATATTTGGGTCGTAATTACTTAAATTTATAGCTAGAGTTTTGCATTTTTAGATATTACAATTTATCTAAAATTTTCATTTTTAAAATAATTATCATCCTAACTTTACACCAAAATGAATAAAAAGACTCAATTTTTGATAAAAAGAAACAAATAACAATTTTTAATATTATTTTTAACAAATAACATAAAAGAATAAATATTTGATTATATCAAATATAATTAAAAAATAATAAAAATTTTTAAAAAATCAAATATTCAATATAATCAAATATTTTAAAAATCTAGAATTTTTTTTGAACCATATAATTTGATTCTTTTATGTTTTAGCAACCAAACGAAAAATAAAACCAAATTTGTTTGAATTTTGACAACAAAAAGAAAAGAAAGAGAAAAAACAATTTCTTATCGTTAATCATTAACAACAATTACATATTTAGAGCTGTTAGATAACTTATTTACTTTCTTAAGAAAATGTACTTGTTAATTATTAATTATATATAATAAATTATGTCTAATCAACTCTTTACTCTTATCTAAATTCCTAATCTAATCATAATTCAATTGCAATTATAGGCCCCACCCTTTCACCCTTCCCTTCTTTGAAGAGCCAAATCACACTTCCCCGAATTCCAAAAAAGTCCATACCCCACCATATCTCTCTCGTGTCCTAAATAAATTATTGAGGACACGTGCCAAACTCGTGGCAACCAAAAAGACCCCACGAACCACGGGCAAATCATGTACGTCCACGTCAACTCTTCGTAGGATGAATATACTCGCCAGGTGCCGTAGGATATGCTGTGCCATGTACACCCCTCAGCAGGATATAATCGGTATATCCTCTTGCACGAGTTTTTTTCAGCTTTAAACAAATTATTTGAACCTATAGAAGATCAAAAAGCAACTGTTCTGTAAAACATTTCCAACGAATATTCCAAAGCAAATTCTCAAAGAAACTAATTTTTTTTATTGCTTTCTATAAATACTAAACCATTTCTTTATACTTCTTCCAGACCCTGCTTATCCTTTAATTAAGCAGCTACCGGCTTTAAAACACACGCAGAGAAAAATTTTGGATCTTACCTCAAACTGAAAATGTCTGGTTTTGTTCGAGCCAAGCGAGTCACCGATCCACTCGACGACGAGGCAAAAGCTCGAATAGTTGGTGTCCGTTTCAGTTACGTCAGCAGCGGAAGTGAACATTCCGTTGACGATTCACCTTGCCTTTCTGAACTCGTTCACGGCTTCCTGGAGGACGATTTCGAGACTCAGCCATTGAGTTACGATTCCGATTCGGATAATATCGACTCAGTTTCCGATTGTACGGACATGGCGGAAGATACTTTGAGATCAGCTACAAGTAATAATATCAGTAAGGATTCGTATAGAAATTTGCTATTTGCTCATGTTTTGAAAGCGATGGAGGTGTTTTCGTGTTTGCAAAATCAAAAAGCTGTTTTGAGGCGGAAAGTGATGTCGTTTTTAAGAGAACTGGGACACAATGCAGCGATTTGCAAGACAAAATGGGAATCCTCAGGTGGATTATCCGCTGGAAACTACGAGTTCATCGATGTCGTGCAATCGCAACACCGGTATTTCTTGGATCTTGACTTCGCTTCACAGTTTGAGATCGCGAGACCTACGAGTCATTATTCGAAGCAGTTGCAATCTCTTCCTAGGGTTTTTGTAGGTAAAAATGAAGATTTGAAGAGGATCATCAAGGCCATGTCTGACGCGGCGAAGAGATCGTTGAAGTGTAGAGAGCTTTCACTTCCTCCGTGGAGAAAAAACCGTTACATGCAAAACAAATGGCTCGGTCCTTACCGCCGGACCTCCAATCCAATACCGGTGAGCTCATCAACGCAAGTTATCCAGCCTGTTAGTGGAGTGACATGTCGGTTCGTTGGATTCGACGACGCCGTCAACGGCCGTTTGTTTGTTCGAACGAGATAATTATATAAATTTCGAGATTTAATTAAAAAATTTATTTACTCCATAAACAACTAAAATTTCCAGTTGTGGTACGATCTTTTCTTTGCATTCATTTTCCATTTTTTCAAATTACAGGTTTGGTATTAAAAAAAAAAAAAAAAAAAAAGCATTCATTTCCAAATTTTTTTCAAATTACAGTGTTGGTATTAAAAAAAAAAAAAAAAAAAAGATCTTGTTGTAACGCGGCCAAATGCACGTCGTCGTGTGTGAAGCTGAAAACAGAGTTGTTTAATCACGTGCAAGCAGGAAAACGTTTAAACGTAGCCTGAAGCTTTAACGTGACTAATACAGGAACCAAAAAAAAAAAAAAAAAAAAGATCTTGTTGTAACGCGGCAAATGCACGTCGTGTGTGTGAAGCTGAAAACAGAAGTTGTTAATCACGTGCAAGCAGAAACGTTATAACGTAGCCTGAAGCTTTAACGTGGACTAATACAGACCCTTTATCATAAAAAGAATATGCTGTGATTAAATCGTACGAATACGAAATGGACACGTGAACTAAATTATTATTATACTTGACGTGGCGCTGGTGACGTGATCTGGCTTTCATATCGGATATGATGCGACGCGTCGATAATGGTCTTATGTAAAAATAAATGACTGGCGTGATGGAGTATAGAATTGGCGTGTAGTAGTTGAAGCACTGGATTTTTAAGTCGTATTGGAGGAGAAGAGAGAAATACGTGTTTGGATAATGTTTTTTAATATATTTAAGGAGACAAGATAGAGAAAAGAGGCAGAGGCAAAGAGGAGTCGTACACTTATTGACCTTTCGTGAAGTGGCCCAATGATAAATGAGTAGCCGAGTATGGTGTTTCACTGTTTTGGATAATTGAGGGTAGGGTGGGGTACCCTTTAATAGGACACCTGTCTCTTCCTTAATAGCTTCTTGATTGGACTTGCAGGGTAGGGTAGGGTCATAGAATTGGTTACTTGTAAACCGTAAGACCACCATTTTATCAGCGGTGCCACCACCAAGTAGGGAAGTTCATGTTCATGGCTGGGCTTGAAGCTTTATTCCAACTAAACTTATAAATTATGATAAACTCAAATAAAAAAAAGATTATGAAATGCATGTAATCTAACTAAATTTATGAATACGGTTCTATTTAAATTGACTGAATTTAATATTTGAAAATTAAAAGGATAAACAATATTAAATCCCAAACCTGAAAACTAAGTTTCAAATAAACTATATTTGAATATCAAATTAAAAAAATATAAAAATTTAAAGATTAAATTTAAAAACAAATGCTCGAAGGATAATATGCCTAATAGTTCAAAATATGAACTGCATACATTTTGTCGACAAGCTTGATGCGTGTCCCCCGCGATATTCATTACCATTTGGGACTTTAGTTTAGTGGCCCATACCATATAAAAGTATGGCTATTTTGCCCTTATCTCTTGCTCTTAGAGATCAAAAATGAACCCAAAAACATATAAATCAACCTCGTGGCATTATTGTACTATTATTTTCATTTTTTTTAAAATTTTATCAATTCGGATGAGTAGCTTTCATTAATCTAATCTTGTTGATAAGGGGATAGATATAAGTCTAACTGCTTAACTTTGTTTAACCATATGGAGTAAGATTCTTTTTTTTATTGGTGGAAAATAAAGGAATAATGGAAATTAAGAAGGGGAAACTAATAACCTTTCTTTCTTTTCTTTGATTAGCAACAAAGATGTTTAAAAATAAGTGAATTATATTTGATGTGATCGGCTTTTTTTCTAATATAAATAATGAAAAATTTTAAATTCGAGATAAAAAAAAGAGTTTTTCTAATTTCGTAAATAAATAAAAAAATTAATCATATTTTCGGCCAATTAAAAATCTTTTAATGAATAAAAAAAATTAAAACATAGTATTAAAGTCTTACTGAGAAGACTCGATAAAATCATGTCATTTCTTTTATGGTTTCTTTCCTTCCTATTTTTCTATTAAATATATTCTTCATTTCAATTGATTTTAAAATAGTTGTTTATTTGAAACAAATATTAAAATAAATTTATTATTCTACATAATTAAAAGTAATATATACACGCGCACACCAGGGTACTAACAAAAGAGATTCTACGAGAGATTGACACTCCTACCAAATCTTTATATTGGCAATTTATGGGCTAGTCTGTCTTTTAATAAATCTTATTTAACAAAAGAAAATATTTAAAAATTTATCTTGATAATATTTTTTATAGCTCATTATCTTGAAATTACGAACCCAAAATATCTTTTAACTTAGCTAATAAAACAAGGTAGTTGCTAATGGATTTGATATGACAATTAGAATATCATCCAATTGTAAGTTGTTAAATCTTTTTCAGCACATGTGATCTTGTTGACCTGCTCATTAATATCGAAATTATAAATTCTCAGGTTTAATCATTTCGATTTTAAGTATTTTCAGCAATATAGCAAATCAATGGAAAAGCTATTCCTATTATATAAGCAATATTATTATTATTATATTATATTATGTTCAACCTCTCAATGAATTGAAAGAATAAAAGAAACTCTTTGAATTTCATCATTTCCAATAATTCTAATTTTGTCGACCTAAATAATTAAATTTATATTTTAATATTTTTAAATAATCTTTTTTTTTTTGAATATTATGTTCAAAAAATAATATAAGGAATATTGTAATAAAAGTCATATTTTCAAGCTGTCAGTTCGACCTTAAATATTAAAATAATACTCCCTCCGTCTCATATATAAGTTAACTTTCCTTTTTTACCGATCCAAAATGTAGTTTTATTTCTTTTTTTTTTAAAGGTCATTTATTCTATAATTCCTTAATATACCCTTATTTAATATACATCCATATTACCAATTAATATTCATCATTTAATGTTATAAAGGGGTATTTTGGAAAAAAATTAAATAAAAAATATAATTCAATTATATTAATTAATTTTTTAATCCATGTGAAAGTCAACTAGACCTATATATAAGGGACAAAGAGAGTATCATTTTTATTATTCATTTACTATTTAACCCTTTTATTATCGTTATGGTCGTTGTCATGGCTACTGTTGTCGTAGCCGATTACCGGTTGTCGTCGTCGTTATCGTCATTGTCACTATCGTCATCGTTTTTATTGAACCACATAAACTATATAAGGATAATTTGAAGATTACTGATTTGTTTTTTACCTATAAATTCTCTTAATTTTTATATTTTGTTGATATTTTATTTAATATGGAGACCTAATTTCTAGACATCTGTTAAGTTGCCCCTATAATATAATCTCAATATAAATTCAAGCTATCCAATTGTAGACCAAATATTTTAGACTTGTGTTTCCAGTTTCCATGCTAAATGGCTGTGTGCCTTTAAACAGTCCGGTCCCGTAACATATAAGGCTTTATTGGTTTGTTACAAAGCCCAAATGGGTAACACGAATATATGGGCCACTATCCAAAGAAAACGATATGGGCTCCAGAAGTATGGAAGACCGAAACAAATAGGACCTCTTTTGATGCCAGCCCAATTATGACCTATTGGGCTCATTTCATCTCTCCCAATTGATTAAAATTTGAGATAACTATGATTTTTTATTTTTTTTTTGAAATCGCGCTAATTATAAAGTTAACTTCAAGTTTTTTGCAATTAAGTACATTTGATTGGAATTTCTTATTGAAATACTAAATGAACTATTTTACTCATCATTTAAGGGCATGTTTAACCAATTCGTACACATTGAAAGGAAATTTCTTTATAGAGTGGTCTAAGGACATATTGTGCATTTAAAATATTATTTCTATTTGAGAAGAAGTTTGGGTTTTGTATTTGTTTATAAAGAATGCCAGAAATTACATAGAAAGAGAGCGAAATGGTTAAAGGTAAAACAATTTGAATAGTAGGGTTTTAATTAGAAACATGGGGTAGCTATTATTATGAGTATATTCAATTGCCAAAAGCTAAATTAGGATTAAGACATTCCATCTAACCATTCATTCCTTTTTTTTTTTTTTGACTGTCTTAAATGTTCAAAGTTAAAAGCTATGATGTGGTGTCTTCTCTTTTCTCCTTAGGGAAATTTTCAATTTAAAATTGAAATGAACATTTGGTACACCATTATCATATTGTAATATATATACCATTAGAGTGATGCCAATTAATTAATATTAAATTAGCATGCATGCTTACAATAATCTCGAAAATTAAATAAGCATAATTATTTTTTTTATATCCTCTAGGTCGGTCCAACAACCATCATGCTATAATAAATATATCAAATAATACCTAAATCCCCAGAAAGAAAATCTAAATATATCTTGCTTAATTATCTAATAATTGAATTAATGTCCTTTTTGCATCAATATTTTATCATTCAATTAAGCTCTTTAAGATTCTTTAAAGCACTCATTGAGTAGGGTTCATCCTATTATTTTTAAATGAGAATTAATTAATTATTGTGATCAGACTGAAAATACGAATTTCAAGTTTATTTTTATTTTCTGACATAATATTCAAATTACATTTTGATATTTTAAAAACATAAAATTCATCTAATAATACAGCTTATTTCTGTTGACCCAACTATTAATATTTTAATGTTTTAAATAAATAATAAATAATAAAGTTAGTTTAATGTTTTAACCGATAATTTTATATTTTTCGATTTATTAATTAATTTAGGTTAATTTTGGCAGAAAAAAAAAAAAAAAGAGCCAAAGAGATTTATTGAAGAAGGGCTTTGGGCTGGCAATTCTGAAAACGACGATCTTAGGATGTTTGGCACAATCGACAGTTGTGGATGCTCCACTCCAGCCTTGCGGAAGAAGACGCATGACACGTGGGACACTACTGGGCCCCACAGTAAAACACGCAAGGACAGCAGTCCTAGTTGGCGTATATATGGGTGAGTGGTAAATGGGTCCCACAACAAATTCAAAGAAAGGATAGCGACTGATGATCCGCATTAATTATCATACACCGCCGAAAATGAAAATCCTTTTTTTTTTTAAAAAGAAAAAAGAAGGGAAGGTTAAGACTTAAGAATGGCGACAAACGCTCATCTTTAGGGGTTCCCCATGTCTCCCGCCAAAAGCATATGTAGATTTGTCTTTTCGTTTTTGTTTATTATTATTTTCTTCATTTTTCTTTTGATTTATGACACATTTTTAAGCTGCTTCTCAACTCAGAATATTTAGTTGGTATTTCCTTATTGTAATGATAATTCCTATTTAGTTACCCTTTCTTGTTTTTCATATTTTTCTAATTAGCTGGTGTGCCTTAATTCTAATATTTTCTATTTAAGTTAAACAGTCCATATTAAGAAGCCATGTATGATGTATCCCCTATAAATTTCAAGGATGGTCGAAAAAATGGATTGAATTGGTGAAATTTCAATGATGCAATTTATACATTTCTTAAATTTGTCAGCTTATTCATGCAAAAATCGAGCCACTCTAATATTATTTTTTAAAAAAAGTTGATATGATTCTAGAAGGCTACACCTCAAAATCTAGATGATCACGGTTCGGTTTCAAATAGAAATCGAACTGGTCAAAACAAGAATCAAATCGTAATCAACTTGTTTAAGGTTTTAAATCGTAATAGAAAATTGGCGGTTTAAAGTTCGATTATGGTTCTTTATATTATTAAAACTAGCGGTTTCGGCTTGAAAACGGCGATTCCAGTTTATAACTGTTAAAAAAAAAAAAAAATCTCACACTTCACACATGATTTTTAATTGTTAAATTAATTTTATTTTCATCATTAAATGCAGTAACTTTACCATCATCTTAAAATTTATTAATATAAATATAACTTGTAAATTATAAGTTGAAAAAGAGAAAAAAATTCCAGTTTATAAAACTGTGAAAAAAAAAAAAAAAATCTCACACCTTCACACATGATTTTTAATTGGTTAAATTAGTTTTATATTTCATGATTAAATGCATTAACTTTACCATCATCTTAAAATTTATTAATATAAGATAAACTTGTTAAAATTATAAGTTTGAAAAGACTTCACACATGATTTTTAATTGTTAAATTAGTTTTATATTTCATGATTAAATGCATTAACTTTACCATCATCTTAAAATTTATTAATATAAATATAACTTGTAAATTATAAGTTGAAAAAGAGAAAAAAAATTTCTCGTCATTTAAATATTTTTAATTTAAATCTTTTACCCTTTTTTTTACATATAAATTAAATAATACTTATTTAAGATTTATTTTTGACTCTTAAATAAAATAAAAATACAATTTTCTCCCTTACAACGGTGAAAAACGGCAATTTGAAAGGTATTTTTTAGAATAAAAAATTTATATTGTAATTTTTTTTAACTCTTAATTTAGGTATATTTTTGATTAAAAAATTCATATTATGATATTTTTTATTAATTATTAAATAAAATTAAGGGACATTTTTATCCTTTATAATGGTAACGGAAAATTCCGGAAAATTTGAAGCGTAGTTTTTATGAATAAAATTTTATATATTAACTATAAATACCTTAATAATCTTTCTTTTTTTTTTTTTCCCATAATATCTGTAGGTCTCAATTGGCAAATATCCAAGAGAGGGGTGAATTGGTATTTTTAAAAATTATTCATTTTTGAGAATATTACAATCACAACAGAAGTAACATTTTATACCAACTCAAATAAGATAATAATCATATATAAGATAATTAAACGTTCAATCTGATTTATCATAACTTAATCAGTTACTGAATATAGTTCACTGAAATTAGTCTGCAGAGATTCTGCAAGTCAGTAATTAATTTAAATAATCTCAGAAGTTAAATAAACACACTACAACACAAGTAACAGAGTTGATTCATCAAGTATAAATAGATAATCAAGTGAGTGTGTGAGAATATGGCAATCAAGAGAAGAAAGAGGAGAAATCAACGTAATTTTGTAGTGGTTCAGCACTTCTCACGCCTACATCCACTCCTCAAGAAATTATCATAAGATCCTCCACTATCAAACTCTTTTCAAAGACAAAAGCAAAACCAAATACAATGGAAAATAGTTCAACACTTAGAACTAATCATTCCCCGTAAGTTTTTCACAGAACTTATAAATCTATCCTTTCTAATTTTTGGCAAAGAACAAGATAAAAATTTAACTCCATTAGTTTTTAATAAGAATTAGAAAACTTACAAGACTTGCTCATACTCAAAAAGAGTGCTTGATTACCTAAATAACTCAAGCTTCACACAAGCTTTGTTTTCACAAGATTTTTCATTTTTGTTTTTCTCTACTCTATTCTAGATTAACAAGAGCTTATAATAGAAAGAGAGTTATGCCCGTTTAAGCTTAGGAAAGAGATTTTAAAATGTTTTTCAATTCAGTTTTGAAAATCTCTCTTAAAATATGATTCATCTTCTTCTCTTAGAAATAACACATTTGAAACATAAAGAAAAAGAATAAGATGAAGGCTTATGATGAGAGTTTTGAAATTAAAACACTAAACACAATTTTCTCTCATATTAGATCAGGTATTCTACCATCTTTTTATATCCAGAAAAACTTTTCTTCCCATTAGAGAGATAAAGTTAACGTTGGAGAGAAGGAGAGAAATAAATAGAGTGGCGGCAAAACTTTAGCTAGAAAGAGGGAAGGATATAGGCTGTAGTACTTTTTATAGAAAGTGGTTCTTTTCAAATTTAAAAGTTCAAAAAATTTTAAGATCTTATTACTAAATCTTTTTAACAAAGAGAAAGTATTTTTAATTTTTGAAAAATGGGATTTGAAATACATTTTTGCCTCTTAAAATTTCAAGAAATATTATTTTAACAAAAAGATCTCCTTTAAGTAGATATTTTAAAAAGCCAGAAAGATGATTTTTGATTTAGCTAAAATATGCACAATTTATCTTTCTATTCTAACAACATGAACTACACTAAGCTAACTAGGCTAACTTACTAATTCTTCAGGTAGCCTAATAGGTCTTCATTTGGATAAACTTTAGTCTTCAATTTGATGAGATTACTTGAATTCATTTCTGCATAAAACTTTAAAAACATACTATACAATAATTTATTTAAATTTATTATTTTTGTTGATCATCAAAATTTAAGGTTGTAAAAGCCCTTGAGCCGACAATATCAATTCTTTTTCTCTAAACTCCATTGAATTTCTCTCATTATTTCTTTTCTCTTAATATAAATTAAGTACAAGTCCATTTTTTTGACTTGTCTTTCAATTAAAGGACCAAAAAAAAAAAAAAAAAAACAAGTCAATTTTTTAAATAAAATTTTTTTTCTTTGGGACGAAAATGGCAAAAATCAGAAGAACACGTGGAGCATTAAGGTAGCTTCAAGGCTTCCATCATTAGATTCATGGAACTTGCTAATGACAGCTGACTTTTATCTATCTACATACTTCTCCATCAAGTAATTCAATTTTGTAATTTTTTAATCTTTTTTAAAAATGCTTTTTTGCCGGTCTTACCTAACCAGCTTGAGTTGCGTTTTCTCAAACCCAACTTCAGTCACTGTAGATGTTTAGATATGTAGTTGGCTTACATTTCCCATTGCCGGTTGAAACTTCAAACTTATAAAAAGATTAGGGGTAAAAATTTGAAATCAATACTGTTGAAAGACTTTTATTCTCTGATTAAGTGTAAACCCTGTATAGCGTAAGTTAATATATATATATGCATACATTTTGATCTTATTCAATATTAATTATTTAATAGTTGTCACTTGTGTAATAGTTGTTATCTAAACATTAACATATATTGGGTAAACATTAACCGTTTAAGTATATTTAATTAGCATTTTATCCAACGTTAATTAGAGTAAAATTTTATAATTTTGTTATCTCAAATTTTAATTATTAGTATAAACTAGTCATATGCCCGCACGATGCGTGGGTTAATACTTATAAAAAATTGATATAAATTAAATTTGATTGAAAAATATAAATAAATTAATATGATAAGAAATATAATATTTATCATCCACCTCTTTTTTTTTTTTTTTTTTTTTTTATAGTAAACTAGAAAACACGATTTTTCTATAATTAACAACATTTTGTTATCTCAAATTTTAATTAATTAGTGCATAACAAACATCGTAAGTTTCAATTCCCTGGAGTCGCACTGCACGATGCGTGGGTTTAATATACTTATAAAAGTTGCATGATATAATTTTAGAATTTTTTGGATATATGGCAACCCAATATAATATTGATATCTAACTGAGAACTTATTAACATCGAAGAAATTCGAAACAGAATATACATATCATTGACTATGTCATCCACCTCTCTCCGCTTATTTTGTTTTCCTAATCCTATTATTTTTTGTGGTATTTCTGATATCACTTTAATATAATTGACCTTTTCTTCCCTCAAGTAATTACTCTCTTCGCATATTAAAATATATTTTTTCCCAACAAGAAAACACAATGATATCCAAGCATAAGATATTTATAGTTCATACTAGAGTGCAAGCGTCTAAAAAAACAATAAACTCTAAAATATCTTCTTTAACTACACACTAAAACAAACACAAATAATAAAATTGCTTTTATTAAATTAAAAATCTAAATTCTATCTTTCAAACCATTATAAATTACTCCCAGGTTTAATGTAATGGGTGAGAAAGATATAATAAGCTTATACATGAAGAAAATCAGGTATATATAACGGGTTTTGTCCATCCGTCTCTATATTTTGCTTTTTACCTCAATCCAAGCAAGTCGTCTCACATAAATTTCTCTTCCTGTTAGAATGGATTCATGATCTATAAATATTATGTTATTGTTGAACCATCAAGACACATATATTAATTTTAAGTAAATTGTAAGAGAAGCCGAATACTTGATATTACACTCAAGTTAATTATGCCGAGGAGTGTAATAAGTTGTTGTTAATAGCTTTTTTATATAAAGCCCATAGTACTCAAAGAGAGAGATTATAGATTTTTAATTTCTAATTTATGAAAAAGTTAAAAAGATAAGGATATAATATATAAGAACAAGAATACGTAATTAACACATATTTCATGAGATTTTGTTCAGTGTCGCGTTCACGATTTAAAAATCTTATGACTAATACCCTATAATCTTAAGATTAGTTTTTTCACTGGTATATAGTTAATTTTCTTCTCAAGACAACAAAAAATAGTATGTATAATATTGGATATATTTATATCTTATCCTAGGCTTTAACAGAGAAACAGACAAAAGATCGAGAGCTAAGGTATTACTTTTCGAACTGTATGCTAAAATTAATCGAAAAAAGATATTAATCTCTGATGTATAAGCATTGATCTATTCTCTCAAATATGAGTGTGAATGATAGAAAAATAAAAAGGGGTAATTTGTGGGTTTATAGCCATTTGATTTCTTCAAAATTACACTATTAAATTTTTTTTTTTTTTATTTTGATAATAAAAACTACTAATCCAATTTCTTCTATGAATTTAAAAATGATAGAAGAATTATACACTAATAAGTTAAAAACAATAAACTCAAATTCTTAACTAAACTAAAAAAACATAAATTGCTTTTATAAATTAAAAATAATTACTCAAACCATAAAATTACCTGAATGGAAAAAGAAAAAACTTCAGGAATCGTTAACCTAATTGCTTTTTACTCAAGGTATAAATTTTTATGACTATCTATAAATATGTTGAACATAAAATATAAAATAAGAATTTGTATAATAAGTTAGGAGATATAGTACTTATATACATAGTACTCAAAAGAGAATTAAGATTTTTTTTTTTAAATTAGAGGATAAAATAACAAAATGTTACATCAATTTGTAGTGTGGTTATTAATTATTGAAAAAACTGATTAGTTTTTATTATTAATACAAAAAATCTATTATTTGGATTATTAATTATTGCTAAAGAAAGAAAACAAAGAATTTTTTTTATTAATGAAATAAATTTATTATATGATTATTAATTATTGAATGAAGAAAATAAAAAGTTTTATAATTTGATTTCTTCAAATTACATAATTAAATAAAAATTTAAAAAAATTATAAAATTACACATCACTGATTAAGTTTTAAAATAACAAAAAACCTTACAAATTTGGTTGAACTTTTATATATTTATATAGATGCCATCATCGAACTTTATAAATAATAAAAAACATTAATTGCTACATGAAAAACGGTCGACCAATATGGCCAAAAAGGATAACTTCTAATAATTCGCTCTTTCAAATTCTAAATGCTAATATAAACACTATGTAACTAAATAATATAAATAGCCGATATAGGTTTTGACTAGGTCAAACATTAACTATTACATAAAAAAAACTGTTGCTTGAATACAAGCTAAGAAGAATAATGTTTTATAATTTACCCTTTAACTTTTAAAACAATAGTATAAAAATTACATTATTAAACAGTATAGACAATAGAAATATACTCATTTTGACCATAAAGATAAGTTGTTTTAGTATAATTTTTTTCTTCATAAATATAAATTGTTTTGAAATATCATAAAATAATCATGTTTCAATTTTATCTTTATTTATATTAAATGAATAATTATTTTTATAATTTTTTAAAAGATAATTTAGTTAAATTAATGAATATTCACTTGACAAAGGAAGTATTATTTTCGTTCCATAATCCCTGTCACGTTTGAAAAAATAGTTTGTTTCAAAATACTAATCATATTTGTGGTTTCAAGGAGTGATAAATATTTTTTTCATATTTCCCTTATATATAGCAATATTATTACTCCAATTTAATAATTTTTTTAAAAAAATTAATATAAATTAAGAATAATATAATCAAGTTACTTAATAATTTATTATAAATTAAATAAATTTAATAATTTTTTTAAAAGATGTAAAATTTCAAATGACAATAGTATTATTGAAAGGGAGATGGTAGTTTTTTGTACCCTCATCAAAGTTGTAATATGGGTGTTTGGTCAATGCAATATCAGCAAAGCGTCTAAAAAGACAAGCTAATCCTGGGATCTGGAGTGAAAGTGAGGAAGGCATGGCACGTTTCTTGGTTTATTTTGCCACATTACACATGTCCTTCTCAGAATGCCACGTCTAGGGAGAATAAATTATTCTAGAACCTGTCGCATGCAAACACAACTCCTCTTCTCTTCACTTCTCTTCTCTTGTATGGTTGTATCGCCAGTCTAAGTTTAATGGATACTGGTGAGTGCTGAGTACTAAGCAAGTTTTGCCCACGCGTAATGCCAGCTGTTCATGCCATGGATTCCGTGATTGCCTACATCTTGGACCATGTGGGTCCATCTGCTCCTCAATCCTCAAGTTATTATTACATAATTCACTTTTGCCTTTAATGTTATTAGTAGTTTAGTACTACTTCTTTATTTTAATTTTTTTATAGAAATTATATGGATAATTTAAAAAGAAAAATTCCTAGTGTTAAATAAATTTCATTTTTGGTCCCTTCGAAAAAAAAAAAAAAATTCATTTTTGGTATAATATCCAAAATTTGAAGTTTGGTCGACTTTGACTTGGAGTATAAAAGTTAAATTTTTTAAATTTGTTTACTCTATGCCATGATAAAATTTAACTTTTACCTTTTCCTAAAAAAAAAAAACTTTTACCTGGATTAAAATTTTTGATAAACTATTGTTTTTACTTAATTTTTTCAACGTTCTTTATTAAATATTAACTATCTATAATTAAACGTTGTAGAATTATTTAATATAGGTGGACAAAATAATTATTTTATTTATTTGAGTATTTGAATGATGATAATGGTGGTGTATTTTCTGATAAATATATAGGTTTAATAAATATTTATAAAGACCATTCTCTTAAATAAAAGGAAATAAGAAAATTTTAGAACTTACTTTTTGCATCCAGGTGATTTTAATATACTCTTTTTTTCCATTTCACTTCATTTATTAATTTTTAAAATTCATTTTCTTTTCTAATTTTATGTTCATCTTTTGATATCTCTACTAAATGGATATCAATAATAAAATTAATAAACGAGTAATTTAATCAACTACAATTATATTTTAAAAAATTAAAATAATCAAATATTAAAAACATTATAATGATAATTAAATTATCATATATTATTTAAATAATTTCAAATAGTATAATATCAATCTTTTTAATAATCTCTTCATTATTCTTTTTTTTCTGTCTTTTTTTAAAAGAATTATAAATACTATCTTTATTTTTTAAAAAAATTATAAATACTCATCATGTAGATTATTAATTTTGATTTATTCTCTCCATTTTGATAATACTAAATATTAGATTTCATATGAGATTACTAAATTTTGTTGTACTTTTTTTTTCTATAATTATAACGTATAATTCCTTCGAGTCATAGAAGGTAAAAATTTTTGACATTATCAATAAATTTAAGAAAATTGTGATCGTTTATCACCCCAACCAATAAGGTATTGATTGTAATTTTTTTTATTATGATGATGCATAATTAATAAAATTTAATATTTATTAAAATTTTAATATTTATTATTCACAAAAACGTTTATTTTCTACTCATTTATAAAGTGAAATTATCTCTCTTAATTCATTGTCTAATTAGAAAATATACTGACTTACTAATGAGTGATGACGGGTGAGGGAGAAGGACGATGATGCGAAATTATTTGTTACTTATTTATATTTTTTTTGAAGGTTTACTTATTTATATTTGAAAAATAATAATAATTGAAAACAGAGAAAAGACAGCAGTTTTAAGTTTATATTGTGCTTCGTCTCAGTCCATAAAATTACCGACATTAGAAAAAGAGAATAAATTAGTAAATAAAAGAAAAGAAACATATAAAAAAAATAATTAACAAAATAAATAAATAAAAAAGAGATAGAAAGCAATGTAAAGAGAAGAGAGAAACAGAGTAGAGAAGAAAGATAATTTTTTCATAAAAATTGAAAACAAAAGAGAGAGAATGAAACAGAGCATTCTCCTTCTCATTCTTCTCATTCTCTGTCTCACCATTCTTGGCACGACAACTCTTACTGAACATTAAACGCACATCAATTCTCTGTTTTAATCACCTTCTTTGATTTTTCTTTCCATGGCCAAGACCGGTGTCTTCGATTCCGATCCGACTGTCATGGCCAAGGCGACTGAATTAAAGAAGGAACTCCGAAAGCTAGTTAGGACCATTGTAGATGATGAGGATTACCCTATAGAAATAATCGATCAAGCCAAAGAAACGCTATCTGCTTTAAAAGAATTGAAGATAAAGAAGAGATCCTTGTCTCCGAAGTTGCGTGAAATTTTGTTGCGTCCTCCTGAGGAGTTCAAGTGTCCGTTATCTAAAGAATTGATGAAAGATCCTGTCATTTTAGCAACTGGAGAGGTTTGTTTTGTATATTTAAGTGTTAAAAGATTGGTTCTTGGTTCTGTTTGTTTTCCGAGAAAATGCTGGTAATTTGTTTATGAAATGAAATGCAATTGTTGTTTTTGTGTTTTAAGTTTTTCACTTTTAGGCGAGTAGTCAATTAATCTACAATAATTTTGGCTAATGAAGATGGGTTCTGACTCTTATTGATTCTTGAAGTGAAATATAAGGAGTGGATTTTAAGTTCTTTGGGTTTTTGTGTGAAATTGCATAATTTTTCTGTATTTTGATTATATAATTTATCTATTCATTTTTAGGCCTTTTGTTTTTTTTTTTTCTTTTCACTTCACGGTCAGTTTGATGTTCATAAATCGTGGGAAATGAAATGGAATTCCTTATCTGTTTTGTGAAGTGGAAATCAAAAAGTTCCTTCTTTTCTCTCTCATTTCTCAGAAACCAAACAGAGGTTAAGGATTTTTCCCTTCTTCTGTGTATGTGTGACATGTGTTGTGTTGGGTAGTTTATTATTAATACTTATAACCATTAAGAATGGTTTGAAATCTAGCAGTTGTTGAAATTAACGTGCGATGGATGCTTTGCTTGTACTATTTCTTAAGTATGAAAAGTGGCGGTTCTGTGACTCTTAAAAATTGGCATATGATTAAACCCTTATTTATGATGCTGTCCATGCTTTTTATGTTATATTTTCAGAAATTAAATGTCGTTTGGTTTGATCGATTTTATAATGAAACAAATTTCTGGTGATGTTCTTACAGAGGAAATGTTCTTACAATCTGCAATAATTACTGGTGATATTGTTGATACAATTGATTAATGTGATTTTTCAATGTTGTTTTTTGGTTTTCAATTTTAATATTATTTTGGTCTGTGTTAGTCCTAAATTTGCTGCTTCTTGGTCATTGATTTGTTTGGTTTTGTTTGTGTGTCTATTTGTGCAGACTTATGATAGACCATTCATCCAGAAATGGCTGAAAGGAGGCAACCGGACATGCCCTCTAACTCAGCAAGTTCTGTCGCACACATACCTTACACCAAATCACTTGATAAGACAAATGATATCACAATGGTGTAGAAGTCAAGGATTAGAGTTGCAGGACCCTGTTCACTATGTTAATGAGGAAGGAATAACAGAAGCTGATCGCGACCATTTTCTGTCTTTACTTGAAAAGATGTCGTTAACAATTCCTGAACAAAAAGAAGCTGCAAAGGAGCTTCGGCTTTTGACAAAGAGGATGCCCTCATTCCGTGCGCTGTTTGGCGAATCTCTTGATGCCATTCCTCAATTGCTCAATCCGCTCTCTACAAGCAAGTCCACAAGTGAGATTCACCCTGATCTTCAAGAAGATTTGATAACAACCCTTTTAAATCTTTCGATCCATGATAACAACAAGAAGCTTGTTGCTGAAACCCCTGTGGTAATTCCTCTCCTAATGGAAGCATTAAGGTCAGGAACCATCGAAACAAGGACTAATGCAGCTGCAGCCCTTTTCACATTATCTGCTCTTGATTCCAACAAGGCACTTATTGGGAAATCAGGAGCCCTAAAACCACTTATAGACCTTCTAGATGAGGGGAATCCTTTAGCTATGAAAGATGCTGCTTCGGCAATTTTTACCTTATGTTTCATACATGAAAACAAGGCAAGAGCTGTGAGGGATGGTGCAGTCAAGGTGATTGTGAAGAAGATTATGAGTGGCGTGCTTGTCGATGAATTACTAGCTATCCTTGCTATTCTTTCTAGTCATCAAAGAGCTGTTGAAGACATGGGAGAGCTTGAAACTGTTCCTTGTTTGCTTCGCATTATCAGGGAGAGCACTTGTGAACGCAGCAAGGAAAATTGCATTGCCATTCTCCACACAATCTGTTTGTATGATCGAACCAATTGGAAAGCTGTGAGGGAAGAAGAGTGTGCACATGAAACAATCTCCAAACTAGCTCGAGATGGCACTTCAAGGGCCATGAGAAAGGCTACTGGAATTCTTGAGAGACTGAACAGAGCTATTAATCTTACGCATACAGCATAACAAGATAAGTTCTGCACAATGGCCAAGTTCAGCAAAATGTAAATTCTAAATCTGTTCCCCGATGCAACTCAGCTTATCTGTGCCATTCTCCCCAGCCTTTTTGTAAATTCTCTTCACTGAAAACTTCTATTCCAGGTTAATGAGTTAGCCTTTGTGTATAAATTTGCCATAAGCTTGTCACATCCTTTTTTTTTTTTTTTTTTTTTTTTTTTAACAAGATAAGTATCTGCACATGGCCAAGTTCAGCAAAAATGTAAATTCTAAAATCTGTTTTCCCCGATGCAACTACAGCTTATCTTGTGCCATTCTCCTCCCAGCCTTTTTGTAATTCTCTTCACTGAAAACTTCTATTCCAGGTTTACTGAGTTTAGCCTTTGTGTAAATAAAATTTGCCATAAAGCTTGTCACATCTTTTTTTTTTTTTTTTTTTTATTTTTTTATATAGACCTTATGCTGCTATACGTTCCCATTCAGGCGCCATTGCCCTTATTTTGTTAGATGGTTTTTTGGATTTTACTAGTGGCATTTTTGGATTTTATTTTTTCCTTTTACCCGTTTTTTTTTTTTTTTTTTTTTTTTTTTTTTTTATGTTATGTGCTATAGTTCCTTCAGGCGCCATGCCTTATTTTGTAGATGTTTTGGATTTTACTAGTAGCATTTTTGGCTTTTATTTTTCCTTTTACCCGGTTTTTAGCATCCTTGGTCCCCCTATGGAATTTAACTTGAATGAGATTTTTCTGGCTAGCTTTTGCCCTCTAATCCAGTTTCTACTTGCATTTTACTTGAATTGGTAACTATCACACAATTTTTCGTCTTGTATTGGTTGGAACTCATACCCTTACTAGGACTAGGACTTGCACTTGCACTTGCACTATTCTAAGTTGTTGGTTGGTTCATGAATGAATTGATCTTTTTAAGCTTGGAATGGAAAATATTGGCTTTTTTACTGTAAGAATAGTTCCAAATTGATGAATGAATCCAAATAGGTGAATGAATGGTTCTGAGATGGGTTTTGAAATTGTAATGCGTTGAAACAAGAATAATGTGGCCATATTGAATGGAGTTTGTGATTTCTGGTGTTGTGGTCCATGAAAGATGCTGTGTGTCTATTCCCTATTTGATATTTGCCCATTGCCTACTCTCTTGTGAAAGTCTTGAATGCAATAGTTATTACCAGACCCTATCTTCCTAGAAATATAAAACTTTGTCAATGCCAATTCAAGATGGCAACATAGTACATCCTTTGTAAGAATATTCCTTGTTAGTTATTTGTAATAATTTATTCACCAGTTTTATGTATGTGAGACTGAAGTTTTTTATGGGAATGTTACTATAAATGTGGTAGAAGAGGGATTCTTTGTTCTTATAATTCAATTAAAGAGGCAATTATGTTTTTTTATTGCTAATAAAGAGTTGAGCTTTGCTAAATGGCACAAGTGACAACTGCTAAAAAGTTTTATAAGGGCATGATAGTCTTTTTAACTCATATTGGTATGGTACAAATTGTGTCAAAGATGTTTTCCGTGAAGAGTTAAACAACCAAAGCAGCCATTGGCTGTTTTTTTTTTTTTTTTAACAAATCTTAATATTTTTACTCCATTTTGGAAGATAAGTTTGGTTTTATTTTCCATCTAGATTAGGAAAAGTTAATTAATATGGTTTGAAAATGATATTCGATTGAGAAAATGATTGATAACAAAATGGATTAAACAAAGGTAAATAAAAAAGAAAAGAGAGCATAGAAGAAAGAGGGTATAAAAATAAAAATGTGATTTGAAGCAGACATTTCTGTTGGAGATTGAAATTGTAATTTAATAATGATTTGAATGACAATTCAAAGTCTTGTGAAAAAGAAGGCTGAAACTGACATTTATGATTGACATGGCAATGGCAGTAAAAATTTCACATGAAATCCATTTCCTGGCATTCAAAACCACCAATTCAAATGGTATGCTCAAACTATCAAATCCACCATTTTAAGATTCAAAAATTAGGAATTCTTCAGGAATTTTAGTTGGAACTTCAATCTTGGACAAATAGAGGCATTACCAAAAAGAATGTAACAATAGTAATAGTGAATCAACTAACAATGATTTGGAATATGAAAACAAAATGAAGAACAGAAAAGAAATGGGTCTACCATGTGGAATTGCAGATGGATGGCTTAACTAAGCCCACAACAATCCAAAGAACCTGCGTCGGCTCTTTGATTGCTAAGCCTCTGTTTTCACTTTGAAGAATATTTGCTTCACATGTCTTTACAACAATAACAATAATCATTTGGTTTTTATAATTTGTTTGATCTAAAATGGCTTATTTTCTCGTAACTTTATTTTTCACAAAATGTTATCTCTCAGGAAATATAAATAAATATTACTCTTCCAAAAATGTTACAGCTTCTTATTTCTCTATAAATAAATAATTTTTCATATTTAAGAGAAGTAGAGCATTATATTTTTAGAGATTCAAGAGTATAATGAAAATCAATTCGTCGTATTCTTTAAAAAGTTTAACTTCTGATCCAACTTCTCCCGTTATCAAATAAATCCGTTTAGATAACTATTATTTAAATGCATTGATTAGAAATAATTAAAATTTATTTTTATAAGAAATTTAAGTCTATATATATATATATATATATTGTTTTTTCAAAATGAATATAAAAAATATACTCATTATAAGCCGGGGAAAGAGAATGATTAACGGTGTCATATGATTAAGGAATGTGAATTATTGTGAGAAGGTACAAGTGAATAATTGGAAGCGACATGATATGAGGAAGGTGTGTCCGTCCCATTCATTGTTTATTTAAATTTTGGTTTTAACGGTGGGAAAGAAAGATTGACTTTTTTTTTTTTTTTTTTGTTGAGAAGGTACAAGTGAATATTGGAAGCGACATGAAATACTGAGGAAGGTGTGATCCGTACCCATTTCATTGTTAATTTAATTTTTGGTTTTAACGGTGGGAAAGAAAGATTGAACTTTTTTTTTTTTTTTTTGGGATTCTAAAAGAGGAGAAAAATTATTTGGCAAAGATAGACCATTTTTTTTTTTTTTTTTGGGATTCTAAAAGAGGAGAAAAATTTTGCAAAGATAGACCAAAGCCATGATAAAGGAGATACACCACCCTAATTTTGAACAAATAAATGTGATGGGTCTATTGAATAGACATTATGAAATGACCAATAGCATGGCCATTTCTATTCTATGATTTTAACTTTTCTTCGGATTTTTATGTTCAACAATAATTATTCTGTAATTGAATTCTATATATTTGTCATCGATTTGATATCCTCTTTTTTGTACTTTTTAATTTTTTTTATTTAATTTATATGATATTTTTAAAAAATTAAGATAATATATTTTATTTCAACTTTTTCTTTTATCTAGCTATATCTACTAAACTTCTATCTTTAATTATAAAAATTAATAGAGGGCAATTAGTTTATTATTCTATTATAAAATGAATAGATGGCAATTATAAAAATTTAAAAAATATTATTATAAATTAGATGATTTAATTATTTTTAATCACCATGTAAAAAACCTAAAATCACATAAAATGCACAAAGGAAATATGTGATAAGAAGTATTTCAAATAATATAACATTCTAATTGAAAGTATGAATTAAGAAATCATACGATTTAAGAAAAATACGATGAAAAAATAATTACTATGGAAATAAGATCCGCTCAACACAACTCCCATAAAAAAGAAATGAGACTTGCTTTCTTAACGGAAAAATTAATTATATAAATCATAAAAAACAATAAGAAGGCATAATATAAAATATGAACTATTTGAATCATTCTATTACTTTCCATTGTTAGGGTTTTATTTTCTTCAAGTTTATGAAAAATAAATCATGTCATATATATATATAATTTGATAACTGATAATACAATTTACTATGTAACCCGTGAGGAAATATCTGAATGGTAAAAAATGCTTTAATTTAGTAAAGTTAAGGATTCAAAATGTAAGAAGCATTTATGTAGAAACACAGAACAAACTCGAAACATTATTAAGTAGAAATAAAAAATAAATAAAATTCCTGTATGTAATTTCCATCTCAAACGAAATAAAAAATAAAAAAATAAAAATACCTCTTGATTGGGAGAAAAATAAACAAATTGGAGAATGGTCCACAAAGTACAATCAGGAGGTGAAATCTTGGACCGACAGAGCAAAATCATTGCATTCGACAAAGCAAAAATTATCAATAAGACTGTTTGTCAAGCCAAAAAAAAAAAAAAAAAAAAAAAAAAAAAAAAAAAAAAAAAATAAGACTGTTTGTCAAGAGCCAAGAAAAAAAAAAAAAAAAAAAAAAAAAAAAAAAAAAAAAAAACAAATCGTGAACATTATAAATTTATGTCTACCTCTATATGACCACTTATGTTAGAATATGAATTTACTTTAGCAAAGAGAAAAACTAAGATAACCTATAAATTTTTATAACATATGTTTTTTTTTTTTCTGATAAATTAATGATAATTAAATTTTTGATTTGTTTCAAAATATAGTCTCTTTTCCTTTTCTACGTCATAGTTAATTCTTAAATTGTCTACTATATCTTTATTAAATTTTATTTTTTTTTCAATAACTCTTATTAATTTTTATTTATTATTTTATTTATTATTATTTTAATATAATAATTGCTCATATATTATTTAAAATGAGCATAATATAAAAATTATATAAATAAAATTATCCTTTAATCATGATAATTGCTAATTTTTTAATCGGTATGAAAATAAAAAAAATAGTGCCCACCAAGGGAGTACTGATAATATAGGGGAGTAAAAATGTCTTATTTATTGTAGAGTTGTCCACATTGGATGATGTCCTTTATGAATTGATTAAAAGAGACTCCTTGGCATCATTAACTTTGGACACATTTCTAACAACAAAAAAGAGGCAAAAAAAAAAAAAAAATAAAAGAACTTATCCATGTTGAAGAGCCAATTGTCAATATTTGATTAGTCCTCTCACTTATATGGAGAGTGAAAAGTTTAGGTTTGAAATTTTTCCACTGCAAAATTTTTCACTAATTTAATGACTAAAATAAAACACTATTCGTATTATAATTTATAATATTCTTTCAGTTTATTAAATCTCAGAATAAATAAAAAATACTGAAGGGTCAAGCTAAATAAATTTTATTGTCTTATTATTTGCTTGTGAAATGTAATGTCACTTTTGCTGAGATGCTCAAATTATGGATTTGATAAAATCATGGGTTATTATCAGTTGCCATTGCCAACGAACCCACTAATAAAAATGAAATGACCAAATGGGCCTCTACAAAACTTTGATCCACAATTTTTAATAGCCAGTACGGATTGGGATATTTTGTTCCTGTCGATGTGGTGACACCACACACTTGTACTATTATTCTTTAGGGAACAGACAAAGCTTACCCTTAAAATGCTTAGATGTATAAATTTATCTATATACTTAAAAAAAAATTTTTATTAACATTTCAAATTTTGCGAGACATATCTATCATACTCTATAAGTTGTGAATTTTGATAAATATTGTACCTCTTTTATATTAACAATAACACTTTTTTTTTTTTTTTTTTTTTTTTTTTTTTTTTATGGTAATTCTTAATGCCCAAAATATTCATTTCAGTATAAGTTTTTAAATTTTCAACGATAATATTCTTTTTTTTTTTTTTTTTGTTTATGGTATTATATGCCAAATATTCATTTCAGTATAGTTAATTTAATTTTCAGAATAATAATTTTTATATTTTTTAACTGTCCAATAAATATTTAATTGATTTATTTTTATAAATTCGAATATTCAATATAATAATTTTACAAATTAAAATATTTAATATGTTCAATTTTATTTGTGTAATATTTAATATGTTCAATTTTATTTGTGTAACTGTTCAATAGATCAAAGTAAAAATAAAAAATACTATAAAACTTTTTACATAAAATTCAATAGTGAATTTATACATTGATCAATAAAAATCATGATGCTTATTAAATATAATTAATATAAAATCAACTGCTATACAAATTGACTAACTAATTATGTGATCACCTTACGATTAGACTATCATACCTTTTTTTTTCTGATAAGCATTTGTAATTGGATTCTTCGTTATAGATATAATGCCTTTTATCTCTATTTTTATACTAATTTAATTGCATTATATTATATTTTATCAAAATTTACGAGTAATCTGAGGATGAGGAGAGCAAGGTAAAATATTACCCTGATAAAATAGGCTGCAGTAAATTTATGTACAAGCAGCAGGCAATAATTTAGAGCATAATATATGTACAAATTCAAAAGATCATACAGTTGGGGCATCAAACAACACACTTTGAAGCACATGCACAAAAATACATTATCAGACATGATCGATGCTGCACACTTGAGATACTGCTACCAAAAGTTAAGTTCTGAGAGAATCAGGTCTGCACTATAACCATTTAGTCCCTCACACTCAAAATATGAAGTTATCAAAAACAATCAATTTAGTTCCATCTTGTAAGCCCAACCATGTTTATCAAGATATGCTTGGACTGCTTCCTTTATCGCCAAGTTAGGAATTAGCTGAGACGGATCAAGGGGTTCTCGTGTAACCGGATCAAACTTCCCTACCTAAATTGATTTCAATTCAATTGATCAATGCAAATAAATACAAGCACACAAAAGGCATGGGGCTAGACAATGTTTGGAGTGACTTTTCAAACCAATCCTACACGGTTTTATCGGTTGATTAATGCAGATAAAGAAAGCAAACAAACGCAAAAGGTTAGCAAACGTTTGGATTGGATAGTTTGGCGTCACTTTTTCAAAGCAATCCTACCCAGTTTTAACGGTTTTGTTAATTGTGGATTTTTTTTTTTCCCCACCTACAGTACATTCAATTAAAAGAAACAATAAGATACCTTCTGAAGATGGTCAAGGATTACTGCTCTCTCATATGAAATTCCACTTGGAGTAATGACAGGATCACGGAAAATATCAAGCGTAATTTTACAACATAGGTAATCCGGCACCTGAAAACTTTCAGTTCAATAAAACAGCTAATAACAAAGCGGAATATATTAAACAAACAAACCCAGAAACTACCTCAGTTGGCGTGTCATCTTCTGCAGCTTTCTCAAACACTTGTCCTAAATCCTCCAACTGTTTCACATGGGAAGCAAATGTTTCATCTAAAAATCCTTCTGTTTGAAAGTCATCGAGGAAATGTTTTTCCTTGAGAGCATTCTCACAGGCTTCTCTGAGAGGAACAAGAGTAACTCATGTGAGTGGAAAACAGCATGATAAGCCAGCAACTAATTTTCTAACTACTCAGAACAGCAGAAATCTTTTCCAACAACAGGCACTAAACTCACTGGGATTACATACTTCAAGTTTTGTAGTTCCCATGATCGCTTAGTAGATGCTTGCTCCCACTCCTTGTATTTTGATTTTGCTAGCTCTTGCCAGATCTCTTCCACCATATAACCCTTTGGACCTGCACCCCTACCAAGATCCAGAGCCTGCAAAAGAAAGCAATCAGTTCCTTGTAAGAACCTGATGCTTTGCATCAAATCTTCAATATAAACAACAAAATCTAGCTGGCACTATGTAATACTAGCAAATCTAAGATTATTGAAAACCTGTTTATTCACAAATAGCAATCACTGTTACACCAGATTGGTTCTTTGTAAATGTGTCATCACGTATCAGATTTACTGTTGCTTCAGATGCTACAGTTCATGATCTTAAATTCCAGCATGCTAAAGTTCATGATTTTTCCACTATCATTATTGGAAAGCAGCATTCATCTCTTCCATAGCTAGAACGTAGAGGGTCCTAAAAGAACGATATTGTCAGCCTTCCAATAGCGAAAACCTACTCCAAACACACTGCCCATATTCAAAAGCCAAAATATTTTCCCCAGTGAGTAAAGAATCTTGTACATTCACCATGCTATATAAGCTGTGGTTGAATGACTTTTAGGATGTCTATAAAAATTGGTTAAGTGTGTGTTTTTTTTTTTTTCATGAGTAGGAAAAAGCCATCCTGTTGCCTGCCACATAAGCACATATTACTGAATAGTTGAATAACTAATAATGGTCAGCTATTTTTCTGTGCTGAAGTAGCTGGAGCACATATCAACATTAAACTATTGTACACATTTAGCACCTTCTTGTATGGATGTCATAAGATATTTCTTGTCGCAAAATCTATTCCACTTCAGAAAATATTAGATGAAATATACACGCGTAGGTAAAGCATCTCATATTCTCATCGAAACTGCTGTCATCTTCTATTTATAAGCTAGCTTGTGGACTATGTGCAACTTTTATATTATTTACCACTGTCCTTATCCGTCAATAAACTAAGAGTTCTAAAAATGATAAAACAAAAATGGGAAAGAGTATTCATAACAAATTCAATTGTTATCGTAGAATGTTAATGGCCAACTGAAATCCATAAGCTGAAGCTGAGGCTAAAACAAATAACAAATCAATAAAAAAATCTGAAGGACAATGACAACTTAATCGCTAATTTGTCTATCTAGCCTTCATATGCACCCATCATCAGCTTTTTTTCCATTAGACGATCAGTTATTTGTTGGAATCACATTTTTTATATGTTTTCAATAATAGACAAAATAAGACCTTTTGGAACTTAATACTCACAATTCATCACGTCCCGATGGTACTGGATATGAGTATTTGGAGAATTATCTTCTTTTGTTAAGATTCAAACTTTATATTTTTTTTTTCCTTTCACTGATATTTGGATGCTGATAAGTTCCCCTATATGCTTAAGCTTTTGATTGGTCTGCGGTTGTCAACATGGTCAACACTAACAATTCATTGCACATGCATAAGCCAAATAAGTACCATCACCAGCATGCAAGTTGCATTCTCTCATTTACAAGAATCACAGTCAATTTTACATGGAATATTTGGTATAGGATGTTTACTATTTGTGAAGAAAGATTTGTCTGACAATCATAAAGACTATGATAAACAAATTTAAGGAGTTTCAACTGGGGTTTAAAGTTGAAAATGAACAAAACCATTCATGAACTATTTTCCAAGTAATAAAATCTTGTTTCAACTTACTAGTTAAGACAAACGATACAAGTCAAACTTACCCACAAAGTTCACTGTGAATTACCTAAGCTCAACTTGTTTACATTTGCAAACTAACTCATTTATAAACTAACAAGCCAATTAGAATGTCGATGTAGACATACCAAATGCAGTTTGTATTGGATCAATGGCAAAGCCATGTTAACGGAAGGGAAGCAATTCTTAGAAATAAAATAATATTGCAGTACATGTCCTGGGGTTCAAAGTTCAAACCTAGGACCTGCTATATTTCTATCAACCTTAACCATTTTTCCCTCTTGGTTTTGATATTAAAAGCCTTTCCCCCCATAATTTAAATTGCCAGCTTCACCCTTGTATGGGGCAAATTTAGCTGTTAACACTTATAACTAATCCTTTTAATCTACTGAAAAATATGATAGCTAAAGAAGCCCTAGAAAAAGAAAGATAAAAAAAAAAAAAAAAAAAAAAAAAAAAAGCCTGCTATATTTCTATCAACCTTAACCATTTTTTTCCCCTCTTGGTTTTGATATAAAGCCTTTTCCCCCCATAATTTAAATTGCCAGCTTTCCACCCTTGTTATGGGGAAATTTAAAGCTGTTTACACTTAATAACTAATCTTTTAATCTACTAAAAATATGATAGCTAAAGAAGCCCTTTAAGAAAAAGAAAGAATAAAAAAAAAAAAAAAAAAAAAAAAAAAAAAAGAAAGCCCAAAAAAAAAAAAAAAAAAAAAAAAAAAAAAAAAAAAAAAAAAGCAAAGCCATGATAAGGAACTACCAATACAAGAATACTAGTTTGTGCACTAAAAAGTTTAAAACCAGGAAGACAATGAGAACAGTTCAAATAGCTATTCATTTCAGAAATCGAGAACGCATCGAGGACAATGATTTTGTTAAAAAACTGATACTATCAAATAGGAAAAGAAAAATGCACAAAATTGTGGTAGAAATAAATTGGGTGCAATATCTTACATGTAATAATAAATTACAAGAAAAATCAATTAGAATGGATTACTCATCTATAATTCAAGCAACTAATGCAAACGCTTACCGAATGAGTTCACAGCAAATCAAATGCATGAAGAAGTCTAGCATCATAGTATAGTAATTCGCTTTGCATAGGATTCCAAAGCCTAAAGGAAAACAAACATTCACGTGCAACTTACACCACCAGTCTGATGCCAGAAAGAATTCCAAGAACAATTCAAGATAAAAATAATTCTGTACCTTCTGCAATTCCTTCACCCCTTCAGATAAGTTGTCCTTCTGTAGTAATGCAAGTCCTAACATATAGTGGGCCTGTCACATGGCAAAACAAGCTTGAACTTCATGCAATCATAACAAATTTTATCAGTACATTTACAAAAAACAACACATGCACATTTGTACTGACCATACATAAGTAACTTTAGTTACGGTTAATTGCTATGTCAAATATTAATTTGAAGCAGTATATCTTTTAATCATAAGCTGAACAAATATGGGAAATTAAAAAGAGTCTGACAAAAAATGCTGGATGTAAACTACTGATATCTTGATGCTAGCAGTAAAATGCTGACTATTTTTCAGACCTACATGAAAGGATGCCTTTATCCATTACTGCATAAGGAGTTTAAGTTGAAAAATGGCAAAATAGGTAGAGCATATGTGTCTTACAAGTATATACTTCCTCCACAATAAGCAATGATAGTCTGTTTCTCCTTTTCTTATTCACATTTTCTGGAAGATTCTCCTCTCTCTTCTTGCTAATTCTCTCCAGTCACCATCATCTCATCCAATTCAATTCATGTGTTCATATTTGCTTCTTCTTTCTAACAGTTTATTTGCTGCTTATCCTAGTACAGCTGGGGCACTGCCCTTTTCTGTATTTCCTCTTATACTTAATTTCCTTTAGTTATCAAAAGAAAAGCTCAATGAAACAACACAAAAACAAAAGTCAAAGTGCATATGTTGAACTTTAACACCTCCACAGTCATGAAGAAAGAACCTAGCGCCATCTCAAAGCCTACTTTATTTTAAACAAATATATCTGGCAATGTGTATTTCTGTATGAATATGAATTACATGATATAAAATGAATGATCTCCTCTACCCGTGGTCATCATGCTTAACTTGCTCACTGTGTGAATGATTGAGAGTAGCATAAACCTTTCACACAGCAAGCAACCAAAGTATCTCAAACCATTGCTTTGTTAAAAGATAACAATTCATGCATTCTTGACCAAAAAGTTCCATTCCAAAACTCAAAATTCACAAAAGAAAGGAACTCAAAACAAAACTGCTGAAAACAGCAATCACCTTGAAAGAATTACTGTCAAGTTGAATAGCTTTGCGACAATCCTCTTCAACTTTCGCCCAATCACTGAATCCCCATATCAAAACCACAAAAAACAAGTTAAAGGCAAGAGAGAGAGAGAGAGAGAACAATTGTAAAAAAAAAAGAGGTCAGCGCTCGTACATACTTCCGTTTCCGATGACAGAGAGCCCGATTCGTCCAATACACAGGAACATTAGGGCATAGAGTAATTGCCTAGCTTTTCGACAACAGAAAGTAAACTATCAATGAAAGAAATGAAAACCGAAAACTTCACAAATCCCTAAATAAACTAATTAGGTTTTAAATTATTACCTCAGTGTAAGCATCGATTGCAGCACCAAATCGGTTTTTGCCGAAATAAGTGTTTCCATGTTTTCTCAATTCCTCTGCTTGTTTTGCCGCCATAGTCAACGCTGCTCCTGGCCCCATTGCCTTTCTCTTCCTCTCTCAATCCCTTTGTCCTCTAATTAATCTCTCTGTAAAACGAAAATGATTCTATAATTGATTAAGGGGGCCATAGTCTTCTCTCTAGAACTTTCTGTTTAAGTTATTGAAGGAAGGAAATGTCTAACGACTTTTCCAAATATATGTCTAGAAGCTGTAAATCGATGTTAATACGAGACGGCAACGAAGAAGAAATGATATGAGACTGTGACGGTGGAGGTTTCTAAGATCACGACATTCGTTTAAAACTAGAAATTTGGAAAATTGAAAATAAAATCAATTAACTTGGAGGGGAAGGAGTTCTCTCTTCTCTGTTGAGAAAGATTTGTTGGGTTACGTGTCGAGGACGTAGTTAGATCACAAATGGATTTTATTGGACCAATCTGGGCTCGTCTAGAACCAAAAGTTGATTTTTATTGGCGGTTGTTTTATTTTTATTTTTCTATTTTTCACGTGTTTATTTATTTTTGCGCCATATGGCCATTATATATAAGTTCTTTAAGGCGTGGTGCTTTAACAAGTTGTTTGCCAACTAGACCCATTTTTTCAAAACAATTTTGAAAAAAATTAAAACGATATTAATTTAATACTCCCATTCCGAATGTCATCTTGAAAATAATATCGAGACCAAATTGATTCTTTCATAAAACCGATTTGTACCGACCTAATTCCATCCAAAAAAATCAAGTATTTTGGTTTTTTTTTTTTTAATTTCAGATTATATCTTCATCCTGACACCAATTATTTATTAAGATGATAATCATATAAAAAATTAATATGCACTATTCTAAACATAAAATGAATCGGTTAATTAAACATATTTTTCAATTTAAAATTTTCTTTTATTATTTTACTATAGATATTACGTAAATCTTTTTAAATAATTTTTTTACTTAAAAAAATATTAATCAATAAAGAGAAAAATATTAATTGTAATTAATTTGATTACTAAACTATTAGTTATGCTGAACACTATTTTTATATGATATTTAGGATTAAATCAAGTATGTACAAAAAATTTAAATCAGTTTAAAGGTAATAAAAATAAAAAAAGATGATGAGCAAAAATTCATAAAAAAAACATTTGAAATTAAATTGTACATCGTTTTTAAATTATTATATTTAATGCTCTCATTAACTAGAAAGTAACAACTAACCAATCTTATATTATGACTTTAGTAGTAATTCATCATTGATTGAATTAATTATTTGATTTATCCGATTTTTTTAACTCAGATTTGTATTTGTGAATTTTATTTGATTGCAAGGGATGAGTGTAGTAATTTTATATTTTTTTTGTGAAAATAATAATTTAGTAAACTTATAGGATATCTTGATTAATTTCTAATGTGACCCATTCCGACCCTTCCCACAGATCCAATTTTCATCTTATCCTATTGCAAAAATTGGGTGGAGACGAGACGAGACGCAAATATGTATCTATTGGAACTTGAATAAAATCCTATTTTTTTATCCTAATATTTTAGGATGAAATTGAAAATTATATAATTTCGTCACAATGGGACTCATACACACCTCTATTTCTAACAACGTCTTAGTTATTCTTTTGCACTAGGCAATAATAGCTATTGAGAGCTAATTGTAAATCACACATGGTCATAACCAATGTTCATTAAATCAATCATGATAGGGATTCACTAAATTAGAGGATTCGACATAATTCAATATGGTTTAATCGAATAAATATATATTTTAAAATACGATTGAAAATATAGGAATTTATAAATACTAAATAACTTTTATAAAAAGAATAAAAAATGACTAAATTTAGTATCAAACAAAGAATTAATTAATTATTATAAAATATAATACTCCTTCCGTCCCATTTTGTTTGCTTGTTATTTCTTTTTGGGACGTTCCAAAATATTTGCAAGGTTGCTAAATTTGTTATTTAAATTTTTCCAAAGTAACTTTTATGATTGTTTATTAAATGAATGACTTTTATTAATATCTTAATGAGTTATGGGTAAAAAAGGGCAAAATAAATTTTCATTGACTAAATTCTTAATATCGTTTTGTCAACCACGCTAACAAATAGGATGGAGGGAGTATTATTTTGAGAAATTAAAGTAAATGTCACTTTTTGAAACTTACTTTTATAGAATGTCAGTTTGATTAAGATTTAAATTATTGTTATTTGTGATATACTTTTACTATTGTGCCCTCATTTTATTAGTAGGGAATTAATTTATTAATATTTTAATGTTTTAATATGTTAGTGTTCCTTTTTATATTAATTTTATATTTCAGTGTTTTAATATGTTAGTGTTTCCTTTTATATTAATTTCCTATTTTTATCATTGTTTCTTTTGTTTTTTTAGTATGTTAATAATATTTTTCTTCTGCTATTTTTTCAGCCCTCATTATTTTCTGATGGTTCTTTCTCATTTTTGTTGCCGTCTAGTATTTTCTTATCGTTCTTTTTCTTTTTACTGTCATTCTTCTCATCATTGGTATTGTTTCATGGTTTTGTTTTTATTCATAAGGCATGTTGATTTCCATTTTTGATCTATTGTTTATTGCTGAGAATATCTCTATCAATTTTCCACACAGTCAGTACTTTTGGAGATAAGATATGACTCTCGATTCTGTTTGAATTGATACAATACAATATAAATGTACACACCGTATTTACTTGTGTTGGTTCTTTTTTGAAAAAGAGCAACTAATCCACTGGTTGACAGCTTAGGTTGTGAATTAACTACGGGCATGCCGGGTGTATAAAGTACACCAACTGAAAATTAAAGTGCGCTCGATCTGACTTCTAGACTATGGGTTTGTTTCCTTAGTATACGCTTCACCATTATGCGATTAAATTAAAATTGGCAGATGAAATTGTAAAAAATAGTTTGATCACTTGAAAAGTAAATTGAATTTGATTGATTGTATTGAAAAAGAGCTTATAATTATAAGAAATGTAAATAGACAGTACTTAGAAAAAATAAGAACAAGGCTTCGAAGATAAAACTGCTTGACTCGTCGGAGAGTTTGATTTGATTGTTGAATTCGTCAGAGAATTTGGTTGCTTGTTGGGGTTCTCTTGTTCCACTTATAAGCTTCACAGGTGATTACCAAAAAGATCAACTGACACACGTTCCCATTAGTTCCTTTGGTGTTCTAACTTCCTATACGTGAACAACCGCTTGATAAATGCTTGCTCAACTACATATCACGTCTTCATCTCTTTCTTTTAATTAATTAATTAATAAATAAAATTAATTATTCAATTAATAATTCAAAATAATATTAACTGAGTCCCAATAAACTCCAAGCCCAAAATGCATAATAACCCTAATTCTAAAAAATCACAAAATGGTCCAACAATTGCCTCCATAGTAAGTTGACCAAATAGACCATGCTTAATATATTAGCCTATTTTGAAAATTCTAACCCAAAAAAACGCAAAAATTAAAAATATCATTCTAAACAAATAAACAAGAAACCCACAAATAAATAAAACAACCCTAACACGGCATTCACTTTTCTCTTTCAGGTTTGCACCGCCACCACTCTTCATTAACTTCTTCTTCTTGACAAAAAAAATTTGTCCCTTTTAATAAGCGACTTTCCAATTTTGAGGCTCAACCTTTGCCATTCTTGCAATTTTGCTTTGGCCAATTTGGCCGTTGTATACAGGTTCGTTTTTTTCTTTCTTTTCTTGCTTTTTTTTTTTTTTTTAATATATTCTAAATCAAATAAACAAGAAACCCACCAAATAAATAAAACAACCCTAACGGCAATTCACTTTTCTCTTCAGGTTTGCACCGCCACCACTCTTCATCTAACTTCTTCTTCTTGACAAAAAAAAATTTGTTCCCTTTTAATAAGCGATTTCAATTTTTGAGGCTCAACCTTTGCCATTCTTGCAATTTTGCTTTGGCCAATTTGGTTGGCCGTTGTATACAGGTTCGTTTTTTTCTTTCTTTTTTGCTTTTTTTTTTTTTTTAATTTTAATAATATATTTATATAATAGTTTAATGTATATATATAGAATTACTATAGGTTTGTTTTTTTTTTTTTTTTCCTTTTTTAATACTTTTTCTTTTTGTTGGTTTTTTTAAATAATATAATATAATAACTAATATATATTAGAAATAGGATATATATATATATATATATTATATATATATATAATATATATATATAATTATACTATATATAATATATATATAATATAAATATATATAAAAATAGAAAAGTGGGTCTTTTTGGGTGGCAGCAAATTTTATAAATGAGAATTAAATAGCCGGGTATTTCTACCTTGTCTTTGGTAAATTTTTGAAAAATCATAGCTAAGGAACCAATAAAAAATTATTCCAGAGGCACCAAACTTTTGATACCAAATCCACTGGCAATCATTTTTCCAGATTATGACAACAGTGGAAATATTTTTCTAATCTAACCAAAGGAAAGAGCTAATTCCTCTGAGATAGAATATGAATCGTGTACCTTTAATTTTTCGGTGACAGGTTCCACTGCTTCATTTGCTAACTCATTCGGTGGTGCCCTTGCTAATGCACCAGCTCCTCAAGTAAGTTCCTTTGCTAAACTTTGCACCCTTTCTCTGCCAAGTTCTCTCAAGGGACATTTGTGACTAGCTCATCATCCTACCTATCAACTGTTTCTAGATATATTTTTTATATTGAGGCAAATCCCCTGGCTCATATGTCTTCTACTCAGCAGTCTCCTCTTTTCACTATTTAAGATTCAGATGTTTCAGTTATCTCTTCTCCACATGTATGTTCTATCGCACCTGCCCTGTGTTGCACCTGCAGATGGCTCTTCTTCTAATTTTATTTGTTTGTGATTGAGGATCTTTTACCCGAGATTTACTTTTTTTTTTTTTTGAGTGATCTACATTTTTCTTCTTAGGTACAGGCTTAGATAAAAAGCCATGAGACACACTCCTTTGCTATTTCATAGCATTAGTTGACCTGACACTAGTTTCAAGATATGAACCCCAACTGACCCTCCTTTTTTTTCTGAGATTTGTATGAATATATTTAAAGTCGTGAATCAGTCTTTACACGTTTATGAAAGAAACGATCAGTAAGCCTGTTTAATTTATTCAAGATTTCCATGGGATCAGCTATATAACCTGCCTATATTGTTGTGTTGCTTGCTACAGGTGACCATTCTTAATTGGGCCATGGGATTAGCCCCACTGCATTCATTGCTGATGATCCTTCATTTTCCACTAGTGGGATAGTACTCCTTGAGGAAACAACTATTGGCATTTCTCTTGTGCGGCTCTCCTGTACTACTTGATAACCAATAAGCATTTCCTCTAGGACGTTGTAAGTACAAACAACTGTGATTTTTTATTTTAGCTCAAGTTTTAACAGTCGGCTAACGTATGTTAATCTTGGATCCTCAGGTATGCCGAGGTTGATTTCCTCGAAGGGATCTTGGACTCCTGTAAGAATGTCATCCAGTTTTGGTAGCGTAGGGCTAAGCTCATACAATTGGACTTCTTCCCTGAAATCATCTACCGGTTCTTCCTCAAATATCACCTCAGCCCCATCAACTTCCTATGACTCTTCCATAGCTAAGTTGTCAAACAGTTGCTGCAAATAAGCTCTAGAGATGCAGCTGCAGCTGCTACCATCTCTTTATTAGTATATGACTTATTAGTCATGGAGCTCTGAGACATTAGTCTCCCACCTCGGCCTTTTGTAAGTCACGATGGGTAATGATGGCGTTGAACCAACTCCAGAGGTCTTTACCGCTCATGAGCTATTAAAAGATGTGCTAGGATCCTCTGAATCTTCACTAATTAAACACTCTAGTTGTTTTGGTGGATCCAACTCCTCTGAAAATTTTTATTGCCAATATTGTTACGACTTTTTAGGTGTCTTCAAGGACTTTGAATGAACCTTCAACTTCTTCAATTGATCAATGATACTCCTCAAATATACTTCAACAGCGTTGATAGATGCCACAAGTGGAAAAGGATCCTCATCAATCAACATCTGCTCTTTGTCAAGGAACCTCAACACTCCTCTGTTAATGCGATCCTGTAGAGCATTCCTGAAACTCTAATAGTTATTAGTATTATGGTTCCAGGAATCATGGTACTTACAGTATTGCTTGCCCTTCATCTCTTCTTTTGTCAGCAGCTTATGACCAAATAGAAGAGATGTAAATTTTTCCTTTAGTAAGGAATCAAATATCTCCTCTGTCTTAGAAACATCAAATGTGAATTGAGTTTTTGAACTGGATTTCTTCTTCTAAAAAGCTGTCTTTATTGGAGATCCAAGGTTTGGACACATAAGGAACCTGAATTCACCAAGTCAGCCACAATTATTTCCTGATGAAGCTCCTGATAGTAAGTTCCTGGTGAGTTTCTTTTCATCTATGATTCTTCTTTCAGCAGCTCTTCATATTCTGCTACCTTAGCCTCCAGCTTATAGAAATATCTAAACTCCATCCCTTGGAATTTCTTTTTCAGCTTGAAGTTCAAGCCTCTCTGAGCCATCTTGACAAACACATGTTCAAGTAAGAACGCCTTACAATTGTTCCTCAGCTTCTTAAACCTTACAATAAATGAGTCAGTCATCTCTCCACTTCTTTGTGTTAGCCTGGACAATTAGGCCATACAAACCTCTGGCTTAGCTTTAAAGAACTAGGTATGGAAGAGACGCTTCATCTCATACCAGGAAGAGACGCTTCATCTCATACCATGAATTGACTGAGTTCCTCAAAAGTGTTGAATACCAGGTGAAAGTTGTACCTGTCAAGGAGTCAGGAAACAATCACAACTTATAGTTAGCAAAATTCTCTAGATTGGCAAGTTCCCCATATTAGATGGTGAATTTGGCTATATGCTCCATGGTCGGTTGTCCATCTTCTCCAGAGAATAGTTTGAAGTCTAGAATCTTGTACCCTCTGGGATAAGGGTTCTTTTTATCGATGGTTTCTGAATAAGGCTTCATAAATTTTGGGCGGTCAACTTGCTTGAGGCTAGGGCCATACAACTCCTACACAGCATCTTCCAGAACATCCATGGTGACTTAGAGAATCTGAGGAACAGGATTACCTGCCGTTTGAGGAACCGTAGACAATGGTGTATGTATTTTTGGGAGCTACGTTGAAGGCAACCCCTCTAGTTCCTTTGCTTCTTCTTATGCCTATCAACGTCTGAGGAGCATTAGAAGCCTCAGCCTCATAGACAGCTGAGTTAATCATATGACGAGTGGTCTCGAAAATAATAGTAGGAGTTGTAGGCCTGCTAGTAGGGCGGCCTGTCTAGAGTGATGCCTTTGATGGGTGGTGCACCGGCTCCTCTCTTTGATGTGGTGGTTGATACCTCTCTTCAGAAAGAGCACGACCACTGTCAGTGCCCCCCGAGGGACTTCGAGGCGGTTGCCCCCCGAGTTCTTTGGCACACTTGGATGAAGATTCATTCTCCTCTTTAGCAGAAGACTTGCTAGTAGGAGACTAATTGATGGGGGAGTCCACAACATCATTCTTATTTCCAGTGACCTTCTCTATAAGGACATTCATGGTTTGTAGCAATTGGGCTATCATCTGACCATTATTCCTCTGTGCTTCCGGCATTGCCTTCAAATCAGAAGAACTAAAGTTAATGACAACATCATCAGAAATAGAAGGTGTTTTGCTTGAGCGTTTATTGAGATTGTCAGAGGTAAGTGCAACTTCTACTGGATTTTGAGCAGTAAAGTTGATTTCTCCTTCCTCATTTTGAGCAGGACAATTATTTGCTTGTTTATCTTCAAATATTTATTATATTACTAATTTTTGAGGCCCCATAGTAGAGTTGGTTAGAGCGTGGCTCTTATGAGCTGAAGGTTGCGAGTTCGAGCCTCCCCAAACCAAATAAGTTTATTCATGACGTTGTTTAGAAGCTATTTAGAAATATAAAAAATAAATAGTTAAATATTTTTGATATTTGCTTATTTATCTTCAGATATTTATTATGTTATCAATATTTGAGGTGTCGTAGCTCAGTTAGTTAGAACATTGCTTTTATAAGCCGAAAGTCGTGGGTTCGAGCCTTGCTGGGACCAAAATAAGTTTAATTATCACATTGATTGAAAGTAATTTAGACAAATTTGTTATTTTTCTAAAATAATATTTTTGAGATTAAAAAGTTTGTTATTCAAAACTACTTGGTTTTTTATCTTCAAAATTTTATTATATTACAAATGTTTGAGGTCTCGTAGCTTAGTTGGTTAGAGCGTGGCTCTTATGAGTTGAAGGTCGCGAGTTCGAACCTCGTCGCGACCAAATAAGCTTATTCATAACATTATTTGGAAGCTATTTAGAAATTAAAAAAAATAATAAATGAACATGCAAATATTTTTTATATTTGCTTACTTATCTTCAGATATTTATTATGTTATCAATATTTGAGTTCTCGTAACTCAGTTGGTTACAACATTAGTCTTATGAGCCAAAAGTCATGGGTTTGAGCCCTGACGGGACCAAATAAGTTTATTCATAACATTGTTTTGAAGTTATATAGAAATATTTGTTTTTTTTTCTATAACAATGTTTTTGAGATTAAAAAGTTTGTTATTCAAAACTATTTGCTTGTTTATCCTCAGATACTTATTACATTATCAATATTTGAGGTCCCGTAACTCAATTGGTTAGAACGTTGGTCTTATGAGCCGAAGGTTGCGGGTTCGAGTCCTTTTGGTAGGACCAAACAAATTTGTTCATAACATTGATTGGAAGTTATATAGAAATATTTCTTATTTTTCTAAAACAATGTTTTTGAGATAAACATGTTTTTGAGAATAAAAAAAGTTTGTTATTCAAAATTATTTGCTTGTTTATCTTCAAATATTTATTATATTACTAATGTTTGAGGTCCTGTAGCTCAGTTGGTTAGAGCATGGCTTTTATGAGCTGAAGGTCAGGAGTTCGGTCCTCGCCGGGACCTAATAAATAGAATCATGACATTTTTTGGAAGCTATTTAGAAATATAAAAAATAGAAAATAAATAGTTAAATATTTATGATATTTGCTTCTTTATCTTCAGATATTTATTATATTGTCAACGTTTGTGGTCGCGTAGCTCAGTTGGTTAGAGCGTTGGTCTTATGAGCCGAAGGTTGCAGGTTCGGTCCCTGATAGGACCAAATATGTCCAATTTTCACATTGATTGAAAGTTTGTTATTCAAAACTAATTGCTTGTTTATCTTCAAATATTTATTATTATACAAATGTTCACGGTCCTGTAGCTTAGTTGGTCAGAGCATGGCTCTTATGAGTTGAAGGTCGCAGGTTTGAATCTCGTCCGGACCAAATAAGTTTAGTCATAATATTTTGGAAGCTATTTAGAAATATAAAAAATAGAAAATAAATAGTTAAATATTTATGATATTTGCTTCTTTATCTTGAGATATTTATTATGTTCTCAATGTTTGCGGTCGCATCGCTCAGTTGGTTAGAGCGTTGGTCTTATGAGCCGAAGGTTGCGGGTTCGGTCCCTATAGGGACCCAATAGGTTCAATTATTACACTGATTGAAAGTTTGTTATTCAAAACTAATTGCTTGTTTATCTTCAGATATTTATTATTATACAAATGTTCGAGGTCCCATAGCTCAGTTGGTCAAAGCGTGACTCTTATGAGTTGAAGGTCGCGGGTTCAAATCTCGTCGGGACCAAATAAGTTTATTCATAATATTTTGGAAGCTATTTAGAAATTAAAAAATAGAAAATAAACATTTAAATATTTTTGATATTTGCTTATTTATCTTCAAATATTTATTATATTATCAATATTTGATTTCTCGTAACTCAGTTGGCTACAACATTGGTCTTATGAGCCGAAAGTCGTGGTTACAACATTGGTCTTATGAGTCAAAAGTCATGGGTTTGAGCGCTGACGGGACCAAATAAGTTTATTTATAACTTTGTTTTGAAGTTATGTAGAAATATTTGTTTTTTTTTCTATAACAATGTTTTCGAGATTAAAAAGTTTGTTATTCAAAACTATTTTTTTTCTATAAACAATGTTTCGAGCATTAAAAAGTTTTGTTATTCAAAACTATTTGCTTGTTGTCTTCAATATTTTATTATATTACTAATGTTTTGAGGAATATTTATTATATTACTAATGTTTGAGGTTCCGCAGCTCAGTTGGCTAGAGCACGGGTCTTGTGACCTGAAGGCCGCAGGTTTTAGCCTTGCCGGGACCAAATAAGTTTATTCATGACATTGTTTGAAAGTTAATTAGAAATATAGAAAATAAACAACCAAATATTTTTTATATTTGCTTATTTATCTTCAGATATTTATTATATTATCAATATTTGAGGTCCTGTAACTGAATTGGTTAGAGCATTGGTCTTATGAGCCGAAGGTTGTGGGTTTGAGTCCTTTTGGTAGAACCAAACAAATTTGTTCATAACATTGTTGGAAGTTATATAGAAATATTTCTTATTTTTCTAAAACAAACATTGTTGGAAGTTATATAGAAATATTTCTTATTTTTCTAAAACAATGTTTTTGAGATTAAAAAGTTTGTTATTCAAAATTATTTGCTTGTTTATCTTCAAATATTTGTTATATTACTAATGTTTGAGGTCCCGTAGCTCAGTTGCTTAGAGCACGGCTTTAATGAGCTGAAGGTCGCGAGTTTGGTCCTCACTGGGACCAAATAAGTTTATTCGTGACATTTTTTGGAAGCTATTTAGAAATAGAAAATAAATAGTTAAATATTTTTGATATTTGCTTCTTTATCTTTAGATATTTATTATGTTGTCAATGTTTGCGGTCGCGTAGCTCAGTTGGTTAGAGCGTTGGTCTTATGAGCCGAAGGTCGCGGATTCGAGCCCCGCCCGGGACCAAATAAGTTTAATTATCACATCGATTGAAAGTTTGTTATTTAAAACTAATTGCTTGTTTATCTTCAGGTAGCTCAGTTGGTCAAAAAAACTAATTGCTTGTTTATCTTCAGGTAGCTCAGTTGGTCAAAGCGTGTCTCTTTTCAAATAAGTTTATTCATAATATTTAAAAGTTATTTAGAAATTAAAAAATAGAAAATAAACATGCAAATATTTTTGATATTTGCTTATTTATCTTTAAATATTTATTATATTACCAATATTTGAGTTCTCGTAACTCAGTTGGCTACAACATTGGTCTTATGAGCCGAAAGTCATTGTTACAACATTGGTCTTATGAGCCAAAAGTCATGGGTTTGAGCGTTGACGGGACCAAATAAGTTTATTTATAACATTGTTTTGAAGTTATATAGAAATATTTGTTTTTGTTTTCTATAACAATGTTTTTGAGATTAAAATGTAACATCCCTTCTCGGTCCACCCGTAAACCCGAATAAACCGAGACGAGACGCTACAAACTGGTTGACTGTATGTCCTGTCATGCTGATAGTACAATGTTTTGAAGATTAAAATGTATACATCCCTTCTCGAGTCCACGCCGTAAACCCGAATAAACCGAGACGAGACGCTACAAACTGGTTGACTGTATGTCTTTAGGTCATGCTTGACATTTCATAGTCCCTTGGTTATACTGAACATACCTATGCATGCTTGATGCTTCTGTTTATTTATTACAATACTGAATGCTAATAATCTTTTACAAGAGCAATGATACCTATTTACAAACATGGATTGGGCCCAACTGTGTGCCCTGTAATGCCATCAAAGAGGAAAGTTTAATAACAATGAATGACTGTTTTCTACCCTTGAAGAGGCCGAGTCTTCTACAGCTGATAGGATGAACGGCAAGCAAAGTTTGTAAACGGACCCTCTACGGACCATAGTTCTTCTAAACGGACCCTCTATGGACTAGTCTCAAAACCTGCGAGTTAAACAGGTAACTCGCTGAGCAAATAAAGCTCAGTGGATATCTCAACATGGAAAGAAACAATAAAGCACATACTTGTATATAAAGAATCATGTAGGCACACAAGGCACAGCACACATATCATGATATCTTTCATTTATCTGTATGATTTATGCAATGTTATGTCCAGATATCTGTATGGCTCCATAAGGTTATAGCGAAATCGAGGTGATAAGAAAACTGTATAAACTGGATGAATACTGTATACTTGGCTGCTATGGCCCATATAATCATATCCACTCAACGGCCTGTAGCCGGAGTAAACTCAACAGCCTGTTAGCCCGGAAGTGGGATTTGAATAACAAACTGTGATGAGGCGCAGATCTGCTATCCTACTGTCGCGACCATTGGTCTGCTTATCGACAGTGGGTTGATCATTATTCCTTAATTCCTCATATGTTGATCATAATGTTTGGGTGTGAATGTGTCAAATGTATTAACACAACATCATAGGTACAATAGTTATATTCACTTCATAAGAGTTATTAATGGTGTGCATTTATGTCATTCTTTCGACATCATTTTGCGTGCTTGGATGTGTTTTGATTTACATGTTCTAATGTTGTCTTTTTGTTTTTGAAATGGATTGTGATGTCATACAAAGTTGAGCCAAAGAAAACCCAATTACATAGAAAAAGAAAAAGTTCCAAAAAGCGAATATGAAAACCAAGCCGGCGGAGCGCGCCTGTGAAGTCGGCCGAGGCGTGAGGGTGCAAAAAAATATTAGCAGCGACAGAATGTGTTATTCAGGGCACAAGAGAGAGAAAAAAGTCTACGAGCGATCAGCGTACCGGTTGAGAGCGCGCGAGAGACAGTGTGTTCTCAGGCACAAGTCGCGATCGCGTACTTGAAAGTCGCGAGCGCGTAGTGTGCCAAATGAGAGACAGTGAGTTTTCATGCCAACTACGCGAGTGCGCAATGTAAGTCGCGAGCGCTTCCAGGCCAAGGGCCAACTTCGTGAGCGCGCACTTGAGAGTCGCGAGCGCGTAATGTGCCAATTGAGAGTCAGAGAGTTTGAAGTGGAAGTCACGTGCGCGCAGTGCAAAGTCGCGAGCACGCGACGTGCTTCCAGCCTACGTAGTGCCAGGTCGCGACGCGTTTCCAGCCTGCGCAGTCTGCACTCTTTTGGTCATATCTCTCAATATACAAATCCAATTTGGGTGATTCAAAAACCCATGAAAGAACCCATCAAATTCTAACACATATTGGAACACTTTACTTTGTCGACACCACCGAACCCTTTTTGGAGTATCTCCTAGCTTCTTTTGACGTCTTAGCAGGGGTGACTATCTCGAACGCGGTTTCGTCGAGACCTTGATATATTGTGAACAAGGCCTTCTTCTCCCTCTTTCTTCCCACTCAACATGAAGCAATATATTGTCTCAGCATCAACACACCACACAAATTCCATGCAAAGAAAATAGGAAATGAAAAGAGATATCAAACCTCCACTCCAAAAGCTTGAGCTCTGTTCTAGCTTCTTTTCTCTACAAGCTTTGAACTCCCTTCTCCTATACACATCAGAATTCTTATAAATTCTCCACAATATAACTCAAAGAGGTTGAATACATAAGCTTCAAGATAGTCTACTTACTTGTTGAAAAATTGAGGTTGCCTAAATGGATGGAGAAATAAAGGAAAGGAAGGAGATGAAGAAGATGAAGATAAAGATGAACAATGGGAAAGTGAAAATGATGATTACGGGTAGGCCATCACAAAATCAAGATAAATGATGGAAACTTATGAAATGATACCTCTATTGTCAAAAGACTACAACTTAATACCCAAGCTTGATCTCCTAATCCTTAACACTTTGCCTCTTTTTCTCTCAATCAAGTAAGTCCACTAATATCCCATTCTACCCACCGGGTTTGGTTCAACTCACACTTCAACTCGGGGACTTCTATGTAAAGATCGACTTATTCCAAAGACTCGACTCAGGTAGGATGTTCACATAAAAAGTTTTGTTATTCAAAACTATTTTGCTTGTTTGTCTTCAGATAATTTATATATATTACTAATGTTTAGGTCCCGCAGCTCACCGCAGCTCAGTTGGCTAGAGCACGGGTCTTGTGACCTGAAGGCCGCAGGTTTTAGCCTCGCCGGGACCAAATAAGTTTATTCATGACATTGTTTGAAAGCTAATTAGAAATATAGAAAATAAACAACCAAATATTTTTTATATTTGCTTGTTTATCTTCAGATATTTATTATGTTATCAATATTTGAGCTCCCGTAACTCAATTGGTTAGAGCGTTGGTCTTATGAGCCAAAGGTTGTGGGTTGGAGTCCTTTTGGTAGAACTAAACAAATTTGTTCATCACATTGTTGGAAGTTATATAGAAATATTTCTTATTTTTCTAAAACAATGTCTTTGAGATTAAAAAGTTTGTTATTCAAAATTAGTTGCTTGTTTATCTTCAAATATTTATTATCAAATATTTTATGTATACTTATTTATTATATTACTAATGTTTGAGGTCCCGTAGCTCAGTTGGTTAGAGCATGGCTTTTATGAGCTAAAGGTCGCGAGTTCGGTCCTCACTGGGACCAAATAAGTTTATTCGTGATGTTTTTTGGAAGCTATTTAGAAATAGAAAATAAATAGTTAAATATTTTTGATATTTGCTTCTTTATCTTCAGATATTTATTATGTTATCAATGTTTGCGGTCGCGTAGCTCAGTTGGTTAGAGCGTTGGTCTTATGAGCCGAAGGTCGTGGGTTCGGTCCCCGCCGGGACCAAATAAATTTAATTATCACATCGATTGAAAGTTTGTTATTCAAAACTAATTGCTTGTTTATCTTCAAATATTTATTACTGTACAAATGTTCGAGGTCCCGTAGCTCAGTTGATCAGAGCGTGACTCTTATAAGCTGAAGGTCGCGGGTTCGAATCTCACCGGGACCAAATAAGTTTATTCATAATATTTGCAAGTTATTTAGAAATTAAAAAATAGAAAATAAACATGCAAATATTTTTGATATTTGCTTATTTATCTTGAGATATTTATTATGTTATCAATATTTGAGTCTGTAATCAGCCATGCGTTACCAAACATTGGTCTTATGAGCCGAAATCATGTTAACAACATTGGTCTTATGAGCCAAAAGTCATGGGTTTGAGCCCTGACGGGACCAAAAATTTTATTCATTTAACCATTGTTTTGAAGTACGTAGAAAATATTTTTTTTTTTTTTCTTAACGAATGTTTTTGAGATTAAAAGCTTGATTATTCAAAACTATTCGCTTGTTTATTCTTCAGATACTTATTATGTTATCAATATTTGATAGACACCGAGACAATACCCAGAATAAAAAAAAACATCTAAGTATGGATAGAGACATGGTCTTATGAGACACCGCAAGGTTGACAAAAAATAAAACGGAAAAAGAAGATAATCGAAGAATCTAATTATGATAGAATAACACTACAACAAATTTGTTCATCAACATTGATTGAAGTTGATATAGAAATATTTTCTTGAGGTCCCGTAACTCAATTGATTAGAGCATTGGTCTTATGAGCCGAAGGTTGCGGGTTCGAGTCCTTTTGGTAGGACCAAACAAATTTGTTCATAACATTGATTGGAAGTTATATAGAAATATTTCTTATTTTTCTGAAACAATGTTTTTGAGATTAAAAAGTTTGTTATTCAAAATTATTTGCTTATTTATCTTCAAATATTTATTATATTATTAATTTTTGAGGTCCCGTAGCTCAGTTAGTTAGAGCATGGCTTTTATGAGCTGAAGGTCGCGAGTTCGGCCCTCGCCGGGACCAAATAAATAGAATCATGACATTTTTTGGAAGCTATTTAGAAATATAAAAAATAGAAAATAGACAGTTAAATATTTATGATATTTGCTTCTTTATCTTCAGATATTTATTATGTTGTCAATTTTTGCGGTAGCGTAGCTTAGTTGGTTAGAGCGTTGGTCTTATCGTTGGTCTTATGAGCCGAAGGTCGCGAGTTCAGTCCCCGGTGGGACTAAATAAGTTCAATTATCACATTGATTGAAAATTTGTTATTCAAAACTAATTGCTAGTTTATCTACAAATATTTATTATTATAAAAATGTTCGAGGTCCTGTAGCTCAGTTGGTTAGAGCGTGGCTATTATGAGTTGAAGGTCGCGGGTTCGAATCTCGTCGGGACCAAATAAGTTTATTCATAATATTTTGGAAGCTATTTAGAAATTAAAAAATAGAAAATAAACATGCAAATAATTTTGATATTTGCTTATTTATCTTCAGATATTTATTATGTTATCAATATTTGAGTTCTCGTAACTCAATTGGTTACAACATTGGTCTTATGAGCCAAAAGTCATGGGTTTGAGCGCTGACGGGACCAAATAAGTTTATTTATAACTTTGTTTTGAAGTTATGTAGAAATATTTGTTAAGAAATCTTTGTTTTTTTTTTTCTATAACATGTTTGAGATTAAAAAGTTTGTTATTCAAACTATTTGCTTGTTTGTCTCAATATTTTAATTATATTACTAATGTTTGAGGTTCCCGCAGCTCAGTTGCTAGAGCACGGGTCTTGTTGACCTAGCCGCAGGTTTTTAGCCGACGGGACCAAAAAACGTTATTCATGACATTTGTTTGCCATGCTAATTAGAAATATACGAAAACAACCAAATATTTTTTAATTTTGCTTTGTTTATCTTCAGATATTTATTATGTTATAATATTTTGAGCTCCGCGTAACTCAATTGGTTAGAGCGTTGGTCTTATGAGCCGAAGGTTTGGTTTGGAGTCCTTTTGGTAGAAACAAACAAATTTTGTTCATCACATAGTTGGAAGTTATTTAGAAATATTTTCCCCTATTTCTTATTTTTCTAAAACAATGTCTTTGAGATTAAAAAGTTTGTTATTCAAAATTAGTTGCTTGTTTATCTTCAAATATTTATTATATTATTAAAGTTTGAGGTCCCGTAGCTCAGTTGGTTAGAGCATGGCTTTTATGAGCTAAAGGTCGCGAGTTCGGTCCTCACTGGGACCAAAAAAGTTTATTCGTGACGTTTTTTGGAAGCTATTTAGAAATAGAAAATAAATAGTTAAATATTTTTGATATTTGCTTCTTTATCTTCAGATATTTATTGTGTTGTTAATGTTTGCGGTCGCGTAGCTCAGTTGGTTAGAGCGTTGATCTTATGAGTCGAAGGTCGTGGGTTCGAGTCCCGTCGGGACCAAATAAGTTTAATTATCACATCGATTGAAAGTTTGTTATTCAAAACTAATTGCTTGTTTATCTTGAGATATTTATTACTATACAAATGTTCGAGGTCCCATAGCTCAATTCATAGCTCAATGGTCAGAGCCCGCGGGACCAAATAAGTTTAATTATCACATCGATTGAAAGTTTGTTATTCAAAACTAATTGCTTGTTTATCTTGAGATATTTATTACTGTACAAATGTTCGAGGTCCCATAGCTCAATTGGTCAGAGCGTGACTCTTATGAGCTGAAGGTTGCGGGTTCGAATCTCAGCGGGACCAAATAAGTTTATTCATAATATTTGGGAAGCTATTTAGAAATTAAAAAATAGAAAATAAACATGCAAATATTTTTGATATTTGCTTATTTATCTTGAGATATTTATTATGTTATCAATATTTGAGTTCTCGTAACTCAGTTGGTTACAACATTGTTGGTTACAACATTGGTCTTATGAGCCAAAAGTCGTGGGTTTGAGCCCTGACAGGACCAAATAATTTTATTCATAACATTGTTTTGAAGTTATGTAGAAATATTTGTTTTTTTTTTCTATAACAATGTTTTTGAGATTAAAAAGCTTGTTATTCAAAACTATTCGCTTGTTTATCTTCAGATACTTATTATGTTATCAATATTTGAGGTCCCGTAACTCAATTGATTAGAGCGTTGGTCTTATGAGCCGAAGGTTGTGGGTTCGAGTCCTTTTGGTAGGACCAAACAAATTTGTTCATAACATTGATTGGAAATTATATAGAAATATTTTTTATTTTTCTGAAACAATGTTTTTGAGATTAAACAATCGTTTTTTGAGATTTAAAAAATTTGTTAATTCAAAAATTATTTGCTTATTTATCTTCAAATATTTTATTATATTACTTAACTGTCTTGAGGTCCCGCTTTAGCTCAGTTGGTTAGAGCATGGCTTTTATTAGCTGAAGGTCGCGAGTTCGGTCCTCGCCGAGACCAAATAAATAGAATCATGACATTTTTTGGAAGCTATTTAGAAATATATAAAATAGAAAATAAATAGTTAAATATTTATGATATTTGCTTCTTTATCTTCAGATATTTATTATATTGTCAATTTTTGCGGTAGCATAGCTTAGTTGGTTAGAGCGTTGGTCTTATGAGTCGAAGGTCGCGAGTTCGATCCTCGCTGGGAAAATAAGTTTAATTATCACATTGATTGAAAATTTGTTATTCAAAACTAACTGCTTGTTTATCTTCAATTATTTATTATTATACAAATGTTTGAGGTCCCGTAGCTCAGTTGGTTAGAGCGTGGCTCTTATGAGTTGAAGGTCGCGTGTTCGAGTCTCACCGAGACCAAATAAGTTTAGTTATAATATTTGGAAGCTATTTAGAAATTAAAAAATAGAAAATAAACATGCAAATATTTTTGATATTTGCTTATTGTTACAACATTGGTCTTATGAGCCGAAAGTTATGGTTACAACATTGGTCTTATGAGCCGAAAGTTATGGTTACAACATTGGTCTTATGAGCCGAAAGTTATGGTTACAACATTGGTCTTATGAGCCGAAAGTTATGGTTACAACATTGGTCTTATGAGCCGAAAGTCATAGGTTTTAGCGCTGATGGGACCAAATAAGTTTATTTATAACATTGTTTTGAAGTTGCTTATTTATCTTGAGATATTTATTATGTTATCAATATTTGAGTTCTCGTAACTCAGTTGGTTACAACATTGGTCTTATGAGCCGAAAGTTATGGTTACAACATTGGTCTTATGAGCCGAAAGTTATGGTTACAACATTGGTCTTATGAGCCGAAAGTTATGGTTACAACATTGGTCTTATGAGCCGAAAGTTATGGTTACAACATTGGTCTTATGAGCCGAAAGTTATGGTTACAACATTGGTCTTATGAGCCGAAATTGTTATTTTCAAAACTATTTGGCTTGTTTGTCTTACAAATACTTTCATTATATTCACTAATGTTGAGGTCCCGCCGGACTCAGTTGGCCTTAGAGCGTGGCTCTTATGCAGCTGAAGGCCTGAGGTTTTTAGCCTCAGCTGCGGACTAAATAGTTTATTCATAACCATTTGTTTTTTAAAAGCCTAATTAGAAATATTAGAAAGAACTAAACAACCAAATATTTTTATATTTTCTTGTTTTCATCCTTCAGATACTTTATATGTTACTCAATACTGAGGGCCCGCTAACTCGAAATTGGTTTAGAGCGTTGGTCTTATGAAGCCGATGGTTATGGTTTGATCCTTTTTGGTAAACCAAACAAATTTTGTTCATAAACATTGTTGGAAGTTATATAGAAATATTTTCTTATTTTTTCTTAAAAACAATGGTCTTTGCGATTAAAAAAGCTTTGTTCATTTCAAAATTATTTTGACTTGTTACTCTTCAACAATTATTTATTATATTACTAAATGTTTTAAGGTCCCGTTGGGTTTGAGTCCTTTTGGTAGAACCAAACAAATTTGTTCATAACATTGTTGGAAGTTATATAGAAATATTTCTTATTTTTCTAAAACAATGTCTTTGCGATTAAAAAGTTTGTTATTCAAAATTATTTGCTTGTTTATCTTCAAATATTTATTATATTACTAATGTTTAAGGTCCCGTAACTCAATTGGTTAGAACATGGCTTTTATGAGCTAAAGGTCGCGAGTTTGGTCCTCGCCAGGACCAAATAAGTTTATTCGTGACGTTCTTTGGAAGCTATTTAGAAATAGAAAATAAATAGTTAAATATTTTTGATATTTGTTTCGTTATCTTCAAATATTTATTATGTAGTCAATGTTTGCAGTCGCGTTGCTTAGTTGGTTAGAGCGTTGGTCTTATGAGCCGAAGGTCATGGGTTCGAGGTTCAAAGTTTGTTATTCAAAACTAATTGCTTGTTTATCTTCAGATATTTATTATATTACAAATGTTTGAGGTCCCGTAGCTCTAGTTGGTTAGAGTGTAGCTCTTATGAGCCGAAAGTCGCTGGTTTGAGCTTCGTCGAGACCAAATAAGTTTAATTATAACCTTGATTGAAAGTTATTTAGAAAATTTTATTTTTTTTCACGAAAATTTTTTTAAGCTTAGTCTCAAAGGTATTTGCTTTTTTATCTTCGAATGTTTATTATGTGATCAATATTTAAGGTCCCATAGTTCAGTTGGTTAGAGCGTTGGTCTTATGAGCCGAAGGTCGCGGTTCGGTCCCAGCAGGGGCGAAAAAAGTTCAATTATCACGTTGATTGAAAGTGATTTAGACAAATTTGTTATTTTTCTAAAACAATATTTTTGAGATTGAAAAGTTTGTTATTCAAAACTACTTGCTTGTTTATCTTCAAATATTTATTATATTATAAATGTTTGAGGTCACCTAGCTCAGCTGGTTAGTACTTGGCTCTTATGAGCCGAAGGTCGTGGGTTCAAATCTCGTCGGGACCATATAAGTTTATTCATAATACTATTTGGAAGCTATTTAGAGAATAGAAAATAAACATGCAAATATTTTTAATATTTGCTTATTTATCTGCAGATATTTATTATGTTATCAATATTATTCTCTAAATAAACATGCAAATATTTTTATATTTACTTATTTATCTGCATATATTTATTATGTTATCAATATTTCCCATAACACAATTGGTTACAGCATTGGTCTTATGAGCCAAAAGTCATGAATTTGAGCCCTGACGGGACCAAATAAGTTTATTCATGACATTGTTCGGAAGCTATATAGAAATATTTGTTTTTTTTCTACAACAATGTTTTTGAGATTAAAAAGTTTGTTATTCAAAACTATTTGTTTGTTTGTCTTCAAATATTAATTATATTACTAATGTTTGAGGTTCCGTAGCTCAGTTGGCTACAGCATAGCTTTTATGAGCTGCAGCTCGCAGGTTCGAGCCTCGTCGGAACCATATAAGTTTATTTATGACATTATTTGAAAGCTATTTAGAAATCTAGAAAATAAACAAGCAAATATTTTTTTATATTTACTTGTTTATCTTCAGATATTTATATCAATATTTGAGGTCCCGTAACTCAGTTGGTTAGAGCGTTGGTTTTATGCACCGAAGGTTGCGAGTACGAGCCTCACTGAGAACAAATAAGGTTAATTGTAACAATGATTGAAAGTTATTTAGAAAATTTTTTTTCCTACAATAATGTTTTTGAGATTAAAAAGTTTGTTATTCAAAACTATTGCTTATTTATCTTTAAATATTTATTATATCACTAATGTTTGAGGTCCCGTAGCTCAGTTGGTTAGAGTGTAGCTCTTATGAGCCGAAAGTCGCTGGTTTGAGCCTCGTTGAGACCAAATAAGTTTAATTATAACCTTGATTGAAAGTTATTTAGAAAATTTTATTTTATTTTCTACAACAATGTTTTTAAGCTTAGTCTCAAAAGTATTTGCTTTTTTTATATTTGAATGTTTATTATATTATTAATGTTCGAGGTCTTGTAGCTCAATTGATTAGAGCATTGGTCTTATGAACTAAAGGTCTTGGGTTCGAGCTTGCCAAAATCAAAAAAGCTTACTACCATGTTTTTAAGTTGTTATTCAAAAGTATTTGCTTTTTTATCCTCGAATGCTTATTATATTATTAATGTTTGAGGTTCCGTAATTCAGTTGGTTAGAGCATTAGTCTTGTGAGTTGATGAGTTGAAGGTCACTAGTTCTCATAAGATATTCAAAAGTATTTGGTTTTTTTTTTTTTTTTAAATCTGCACAATACTTTAAAGTTGTTATTCAAAAGTATTTGCTTCTTTTTATCTCTGAATGTTTATTATATTATTAATGTTTGAGGTCTTATAGTTCAATTGATTAGAGCGTTGGTCAAGATAAAGGTCATAGGTTTGTTCTCTGATGGAACCATATTTTTTAATTGTAATTAAGCTTCCTCACAACAATGATCATAAGTTATTCAAAAGTATTTGTTTTTTTTTATTTTTTTATCTACAATAGTTTTAAGTTGTTATTCAAAAGCATTTGCTTTTTTATCCTCCAATATTTATTATGTTATTAATCTTTGCGGTTTTGTAGTTCAAATTGGTTGGAGTGTTGGTCTTCTGAGTCGAAGGTCACGGGCTTGAGTTGCCGAAATCATTTTGTTACATTTGAAAATATTATTAATAATTTGAATTTAAATTCTAATTGGTAAGAAGAAATATTTTTATCCTTAATATATCAATTAACTTTTTAAATTGAAAATGTTCATTTTATTTACTGTTTCAAATTTTTATAAATGAATGTTTGAGTTCGAGTTCATTTATATTAGTTTATCACAACTTTTTTTTTTTTTTAAATCCATTTTTTTAAAGTTTTTATAAATTTTGAATTCTATAATTTAACTTTATTTATATTGAATAAGGAATTATAGTACAATTCCTAATTGTTTAACTCATTTTTTGATTTTTAAATTTAGGCTTTATATTTTAAATTTTGCTTATTGGATATTTAATTAATAATTAATTTTATTAATTAAAAAGAAAGAGAAGAAGTGGGCTAACAATGACACTCCTCAAGCGATTAATAACGTATAAAAGAAGGTGAGAGAGCAAATGAGCTAATCATGAGAACGTGTTTCGGTGGATGTTTCGGTAACTATCTGTGGAAATTATAAAAGGAGCAATGAGATGATGTAGAAAGCCCTAATCAAATTCTCTGATGAATTCAAACAAAACAAATCAAACTCAAGCAATCAATTTAATTTTTTAAGTCTTGTCTTTAATTTTTTGAGAGCTCTATCTATTTACTTTTCTTATAATTACAAACTTTCTTTACTTTCCAAGCAATTAAACTCTCTTTACTATGTAAGCAATCAAAGATTTCTTTTATAATTTCTTTGCTCAATTTTTACTTTAATCGAACTGGTGAAACATATATCTATGGAGTTAACTCATAATCTAGAAGTCAGATTAAACAAATTTACATTTTTCAGTTGGTGCACTACACATCTAATAGGTTAGCACGCTAGCAAATTTCAATTCAAACTGTCAGCTAACCGTTGATTCGTTGCTTGTTCTTGCTAGCAAACAATACTAACAAATAAATTGCCCAATTAGCAATAGGATAATAAGGAACCAATCATTCAAAACCACATTATTTGAAACCATTCTATTTTAATACTTCTTGCATCCCATAATTAGTGTTCTAGTTTAACTTGCACATGAATTAAGAAATTTTAATCAATATGGTTAAACTATAATTTTTACTTTATTTTTTCTTCATATACCCTTATGTTTGCATCCACAAAAATTAAATGACTCATATTAAATTGTTCTAAAATTAATTAAACATTTGATTTTAATAAAGTTCTATTGTAAGATTAAAAACTTGATATGTTAATTTTGTTTATATTAAGATTTACTTAATACTCAAAAATAGTAATAATATAGTAATTTGACTATTGTATTTATTGGCAAAGAAAACATATTAAATAAGGATAGTAAACTTTAACGTCTTGTTAGAAATCCATATTTTTATGTCTTGAATATATATATATATTGATATGTTAATTTTGTTTATATCTAAGATTTTACTTAATACTCAAAAATAGTAATAATATAGTAATTTGAACATTGTATTTATTGGCAAAGAAAACATATTAAAAAGGATAGTAAACTTTAACGTCTTTTGTTAGAATCCATATTTTTATGTCTTGGAATATATCATATATATATATATATATATAATATATTATATATAATATATAATATATCATAATATATTCTCAATTTAAGGAATTCGGATTTTATGCGAATTGAACCATAAACTATACCAAAAATTCCAATTTTAAGGAATTCGATTTTATGGAATTGAACATAACTATACCAAAATTCCAGAAAAATATGTGAAATTTTCAAATGAATTTCACAAAACTAAGCAATCCAACTTTTTATGACAAAATGACCTTTCTCCTTATTCAAAGTCAATTTTTTAATTTTTTTTTACTTATTTAACTTATTTATTTATCAAACTTAACCAAACCCACTTAAAAATTTTATTTTTTTAGAAAACTATTTCTCATTATTTTGTTTATTTTAATATTTTCATCTTTTGTTTTAATATTTTTTAGTTTTTTTTTTTTTACTATTGAGGAGAAAGATTTCAAGTTAAATATACATTTATCACTGAATTAAACACGATAATGTTATTACTATTATTTTTGTTTTATACATTTATTTAAAAAAATTATAAAAAGTTATATGGCATAACATAAATATAATTCATATCTATTATATATTTTGTGAAATTACTATTTCAAAGATATTTTATGAAACAAAAATAAATGAATTTTCATACCTGATCATGTGGAATTTAATTAAATTATATATTTTTAATTAATTATACCAAATGTAAAAAATTCATTTAGAAATACTATTGAGGAGAAAGATTCCAAGTTAAAAATTCGTTTATCTAAAAATTATACCAAATATTTTTTACTATTAAGGAGAAAGATTCCAAGTTAAAAATTCATTTATATCAAAAAGAACATAAATCTTATTAACTTTTCAAAAAAGAAAATAGGACAACAATTTGAAATGGATGAAGAAGGAAAATAAGATAGTGGAAAATAATTATTTCGTCCCTGACATTTTACAGAATTAATTATCTCGTTCTCATATTTTTGTATAGTAGATATTTGATTCCAATGTTTGATTTATCTCGTCAAGTGGTCTTTCTATCTAATTTTAATGATTTTTACCGTTAAATGTTTAATGCAAGACTAAAATACTCTTTTGATAAAACAAAATTAAAGCCAGTATCCTTTTTTCTCCTCTTCCATCTCTCCAAATCTTCATTTTTGCAACTATACAAATTCTAAAAAAATATCAAAATAAAAAGACTTCGTAAAAACTACTACTTCCAGTAAATCAAATCCAACCCACCATTATAGTTCATCATTCAACTAAGTTTCAAGAATCCTAACCACAATCCACCATCATAATCCAAAATCAAAAAATTAAAATGAGAAATAATTTAAATACCACCTCTGTACAATCCCATCAAGGAAAACCACCATCATAATCCAAAATCAAAAAATTAAAATGAGAAATAATTTAAATACCACCTCTGTACAATCCCATCAAGGAAAAGAAAAAAAACAAAAAGGAAACAGACAATTGAAAATACAAAAAATAAAAAAATGAAACCTTTGACCAAGTGGCTAAGCATCCACAAGAGGTGGATTCAATTAACGGCACCGTTCTCCATCAAGATCTGGATCTTCAATTAACAATACTGATCTGAATCCTCAAATATATGATCCATGTCAGCCGGTTTATGGGTGAAGGAAGGAGTCATAGACACTGTGTTCGGTAATTTTCTTTAGCTCTTAAAGAGGAGCAAATGGGTCCTTGTTGATTGGCATTGTGAAGGAAAATGAGAAGCAAAATAAAAGGAATGAGAGAAAATGAAAGAAAAAGAGAAGGAATTCTTATTTCTTGAAACAATAAAGACGGTGGAGAAGATGAGTGAGAGAAGACCAAATAACTAATATATAAAAATACGAATACGAGATAATTAATTTTATAAAACCTCGTAAACGAAATAATTATTTTTTATAGATAAAAATTGAAGAACATAAGAACACCAGAAACTGATGCATTAATATGAATAAAAGGTATAGAAGCATTGTGAAACATTATTCCACTCATAAACGCGAGTATATGAGTAGGAAACTCGAGCAAGGGTGTAAGCTCTTATATTCGCTTATCTTCGATTCCACCTAATAGGCCTAGTCTACAAAATATCTTCACAATCACTAATAACTGTTCTGAGTTCTAAAAGATCATAAGCATACGAGTTCAAAGCAAAAATAAGACTTCAAATTCCCTCAACACAGTGCAAACAGTTTCTACAGTGCCGACAGTTTTCAGTTTTGGTTTTTATAGAAAGTCAAATTTGTAAAATCACTTTCTTGTTATTCAATTAAATAGCACTTCTGTTGAGATTTTACTAATTTTTTATTAGTCAACTCAAGAAAATCAAACAGAACATTTCTTTTTTCAATTTTGCTCTTAAGAAAAAATAAATAAATTCTAATATCTACTTCTATAGTTTAATTTTAAAATTTCAATGTTGATTATTATGTTGAATAAAAACATAATACCCAAATATTATAATAAATAAATAATACTAAATGATATTAGAGAAGAGAGAGAAAAAAAAGTTAAGAATTTGAATAGAGATAAAAATATATGCTTGTATATTCGTGTAATAAAAAGACATTAATGACCCCAAGATAATAAAAATAAAAGATATAAATGATTAGAGCGTCAGCAAAGAAGAAAAAAAGTCTAGAATTTGAATTAGAGATAAAAAAAGTGTCTCTTGTATATTTGAATAAATAAAAATATTTATAATAAATAAATAATACTAAATGATATTAGAGAAGAGAGAGAAAAAAAAGTTAAGAATTTGAATAGAGATAAAAATATATGCTTGTATATTTTGAATAAATAAATTATATTAGATTTATAAAGATAGAGAAAATATTAGTAATAATAACAACAACAATAATTTTTACGGGGATAAATCTTATAAAAATGAAAAAAATGAGAAATGTAGAATTAAAATTAGAAAATATAATTCTATAAACCACTGTCTGTGGTTTTATAAAATTTATTTTTTATTTTCAAAACAGTTTTCTCAAAAGCAAAGGAAAAAAAAAAATTAAATAAGTTTAAACAAACATGTTTTGTTTATTTTTTAAAGAAAAAAATGAAAAACAAAAAACTTAATCAAAAACAAAAAAACTAAATCACATTAGCGTTTAACTTTTAGCGATCCATGAAAAACAACTCGAATAATTAAAATAAATAACAGCTACTAAAACTAAAACAACTAATTTTGCCACACATACCTAACAATCTAACAGCTGTCTGTTCTGTTGCATCGTCCACTAATTTGAAACTTAAATTGAAATCCATATTTCAACCGGAACGTTTTTAAAATGCCTCGAATAACCAATGAAGAGCAAATACTTTTCCTTGTATGTTTGGGATTTATTTGACTCGTAAAATTTAAACAAGTTTTTATTTATAAATTAAAATTGATAAAATATTTAGAATAAAGAAAAGCTCGAGGTTTAATTTCGTGGTATGCAAAAGGAAATTCAATTTATATGAAAAATTTACGAAAACACTATTTAGTTAATTGGCAACAAAGATAGACTACTCGATGATTTCTCCAAACAAAAGTCCTTGTAAATTAAAAGAACTAAATAATTACTCATTTTAAAATATATTATAGGGAGAAATAGCTAGATATAAGCATTTAAAATTTTTAAAAAAGATAGAAATATAAAACTTTGCTACGATGGAAGAAACTAATCTAGAACAAGCTAAAACAAGAAACAATACTCGATCATTTCTTCTGTTTTCTGTATGTATGAAAAATGTTCAAATAGCTAACAAATTTCTGGGTGCTTTTCTTTCTTTATTTCGCCCCCCTTCTGTTTTCTGTAGTTATGAAAAATGTTCAAGAAGCTAACAAATTTCTGTGCTCTTGTCTTTTCTGTATTTCGCCCCCCCCCCCCCCGCCGGCCCCCCCCCTCCCCCCCCCCCCCCCCCCCCCCCTCCCCCCCCCCCCCCCCCCCCCCCCCCGCCCCCCCCCCGCCCCCCCCCCCCCCGCCCCCCCCCCCCCTCCCCCCCCCCGCGCCCCCCCCCCCCCCCCCCCCCCCCCCGCCCCGCCCGCCCCCCCCCGCCCCCCCCCCCGCCCCCCCCGCCCCCCCCCCCCCGCGCCACCCTCCCTCCCCCCCCCCCACAAAAATAAAAACACTCAATTATTGGCTGCTATGTACTAAAAATCATACAGGCCCACTACTCACTCATACCCCAGTATCTACTACAGAACATCACTTACCTCATCGTCGAGCGACGTACCCTTCAGAGTCTATATACTCTCCCTACTATCAACTCCCATAGTTCCACATCTTACTATCGTCACAACCAACTCCTGACGATCACACCTAACGCAAGCGCTACTACCTACTCCAACCTCTATTACGAAAAAAAAAACACAATTATTGCTGGGTACTAAAAATCAAGTTACCCCCAACAGAGAATACAGCAAAACATTGCATGTCATTCAAGGTACCTACCTACTCAAACGAATGGGACTATACATTCTTATGGTACAAGCTCATATTTGTATGCATAAAACATTGCAGAAAAGATCTATAATTTCAAGAGAGACTAGATTCTTGACCCTTGCCTTCTTCGGAAATATTAGATAACTGCTTGCGAACGCAATTAACAAGCTGGGAAGCTCTATGATCGAAATCTAAGGGACACCTTGGCAAACTCTGTAATCATCAACAATCATACAACAATCATACTCTTTCCCAGTAGAATTTTCTCTTATATGCTGGAATAGAAAAGCACATAAAGAAGTAATGCATACCTCAGTGGTCCACAAGCAATCACTCGCCTTTCGGGGGATTATGTGGATGTGGGTCTGAAATTTCCATGTTATAAGGCAAAGTCAGCACAGTCAACCATTAATCCATTATTTGTTGCTGTAAATGATTGAAAACATTCATTTTCCAGACAAATAATAAATAACAAAGTGGTCTCACTTCGATTCAGTTGAAATTGAAAAAACAAATACAATATAAATCATAATGGATTTACTAGAAAGATCTTTTTTTTTTTTTTCTAATTGAACAAAATTTCAAAACAACTTACATGAAATATTACTTGGCCTGCAGCTGCACCATTATTAACCAACAAATTGAATGAATCTGCATGAAAGTTCAAATCATGCTGCAGTTTACTATGTGTAGTTGAAGTTATGTTAGAAATGGTCCAAAAGAATATGATGTTATTTCTGATAAACTAGAAAAGAAAGTAATGCAAGCAGGTGATATATATTGCAAGCAGGGTGACTATATAGTACATAGTATATATATAGTATAATAGTATATATATAAGAGCGCAAGTACATTCAGTAACAGATATAGAAATCTGAGTGCCAAACTCTCTCGCCAGGACCCAATACGGCCCTATTGTAACGTGCTTATGGCTATTTAATCTGTAGATGCTCACGCTCAATCTTAATGCGAACTCAAATTAGTTCGATGCGACGCTCACTACACATAGCACTCATCCAGATCTAGCGATTTCCTATCATATCCTGCCTCAGTCCTCACTATCGTATTCTACGCCTCAAAAGTCTGATGTCAATTCAGCTTTTTCACGCTCGTCTCCAAGCCACTTCCAACCAAAGATAACACAATCCATCACACACACAACTTCCAGCACTCATATATAAGAGAATACATAGTAACAATATAAAATCAGTGGCCAAACTCTCCATGACAATAGCCTATTTAAGTGTATGGGATTAATTGTAAATCTTATTGTCAAATTATGATTGAGTTTAGATTATTTCTGCATTTCAGTTTTTCATCTTCCAAGCCATTCAAAAGAACAAGTCATGTTTCCCATGGTGGTGCAAAAATTGATGGCCCAAGGAACCAGATCTGACTATGTGCGGGTTAGAGGTATTAAGCAGCTGTATATAACCAAGCCGCTGGATCAAAAGAAGTGTGCATAGTGGCTTGTTAACTTGGTCCAACCTGGCCAGCCCTAATATTCCATTTAGAAAAGCTAATTTCCCATCCTTTTACAATATAAGTAAACTTGGATAAAGCATAAACCAAATAAATGGATTGGTAACCAGGAAAGCCATGTCCAAGTAAAAACAGAGAAATAAGTTGGTCACAGCAGCAGGAGAGAATGTTGAACACATACCAGAACCAGTAGCTTTCATTATTGCATTGCCAATAAAAGGCACTTTTGAACACATTGCTGCAACCACCTGCAATCCAATTCCTTAGAAGATGCATAGCAAGAATTAATTTATTTGAAGAAAAAAGAGTTGAGGAATGATCTATTTCTATAGCTTCGCACCTATGTTTTATGAACATAGGAAAGACTGGATCAGGGTTCTTGGACACAGTATGTATTCAACTCAAAAGAAAAGTTTAAAATCAATTGTTTCCTGGTTCACAAGGATGCCAAACGGGCATAATAGCTATGAGATATATATAACTGGGGAGTATCCCTCCCTCTTTCATAAGTCTAACCATATTGGTGATGAACAAAAAATGAAATTTTGGGATACCAGTACATATCCACATTTTGGACACCAGTCCAGGAATCCATTTATCTTGGAAACAAAAATGTCTTTCTTAAGCCCCCTGTATTTACAGGAGGGTGATAAAAAGAGAAGCCACGTATCTATTGTTGGGCTGGATGAGAGTTGATTGCTTAGGATTTGAACATAGTGCAAAGAATAAAATTGATCATTTTTTTTGTTACATGGCCTAATCCTGCTATTTTCATTCCTTAATTTGTGGTGAACGGCTTCTTTTTTTCAAAAGTACAGTCCATTCAGAAAGTACAATGTAAAAGAAGAGCCCACATAACTTGCACGGTTGCATCAATAAGATTAGAAGACAAAGTCTCACTCTGTGTGCTCACAAATTGAATCAAAATTTTTTTCTTCTATTAGGACACAACCACCTACCTCTCCATCTCTTTCATCTTGTCTTTCTCACAATTCACAAACTAGAAATTCTTGATTTTAAAGCAAGAATATATTATAGGCAAATTTTACAGCACTCTTTATCTTTTCTTCTCTGTAACAGAAATAGAGGAACATATATTGGGCTCTTTCTACTACAGCATACTGATACAGAACCAAATTTCTCATATCACTTGCACGGAATTGAGTTGTGGTTTTAAGAATATAAAGTGAGTACAGTCTTAATGACATGCAATATATCAGTACCACTGAATATGCACAAACAATTACAGGCCAGTCGCTATTAAATATTTGTGGAAGCCCACTTAAAGGCCTGCAAAAACAATTAAATATGCACTATACCACTGTATCATTGATATACAGTCACTAGAGGAAAATGCTCATGCTTGTTCATTTATCTGGCAAAACTGAATAAAAAGGCCAACCCGAAGGACAAAAAAGAAAATTAAGCTTCTAGGTAACGATTTATAGTAGTCCATTATCCTTCGGGTTTTCACCTTAGGTGTTGTAAAGTCAAACCTAAAAGGTGATGCCTAAAGACTCAAGTGGTCACCTCCAAGATAGACAAAAGCCAAGCTAAGCAAGCACCACCCGGTTTACACATTTACACCTTATTTGTAAGACATAACACAGAAACAATACTTTGTTTGAAACATGATCAAAGCATAACTTGTAATTAACATGACTTGGAATGGAAATTTAATCCAACAACAACAACATCAGTATTACGTAGAATTAGCATACTTTAAGTTGGTAAACCATTGAAAGTGTGCCATTAATATATTGAAAAAAAATTTCAGAAAAAAGTTGAAATGGGAACATAAAGGCTCTGTTCAATGTCTATAAATGTCTGCTTAACAAAAATTACAAAATTCATAAAGACCTGAAAAGTAATTGCATCAAATGAAAATACTTACAGATGGAGGAGTTGCTTCCAAGCAAGAAAAATGAGATTTTGGGATAATAAGAGAGTGCCTGAGAAACAAACAGAGGTTTAGCAAATAGTAAGCATGGAAATGTTATAATCATTCAGATGTTAATAAGAAATAATAGCTGAATATAACAGAGTAACAGAACATATAAGAAACTGTTTATTTCAACCTTCATAAAATAACAAGATAAATTTTGAACTTGGATATCATTATAATTTACAATGCTGCATATGCATAATCAGCTGAAGTACAGTAAGATTTAGGGTAATACTGGTAAAAGGAACTTCAGTTTAAACTTCTGACAACAGGGGACATTCCGTTATTATTATTAATTTTCTTCCAAAAACATATTCTTTTTTTATAAATAAAAAAGCCAAGAAACAAAAAAGTATAAGCTAACAAAGTACAATTATGCTTTGGATAAATAATACCTTACCCATGAGTCAGTGGGCTCGTATCCAAAATACACAGGCATGTATCATCTTCATAAAGCTGCAAGATTCAGATAACAGCAAAGAAATAGGAAAAAGAAAAATAATTTCAATTCGAGGCAAGTTTTATAATACTGTTATTACAGTTACCGTTAAATCAAATAATTTCAGAAAAGCTTAGAAAGTTGAAAACTTCAATCAATTTTAATCTGTAAATTCTAATAGAAAGTTGAAAAGCCGCTTAGCTAAATTAGATTAAGCTACCTTAAAAGCCGGGGACTCTCCACGAATAATCTTGCAGAAAACGCAGTCGTTTTGCTGATTCCGCTTCTCATCAGAAACACAGTTAGAAGGCGAAAAGCAGGTGCGAGCCAAACCGGCACGGGGAGATACGGGGTGGAGATGGGAGAAGAGAACAGCGAGCCTCCGTGTCTCCATTCACGCTAAATCAGCTAGATGGTCGACAACCGCCAAAACAGCAAAACACGTCGCCATTATATTATGGAGAGAGAGAGAGAGAGAGGCGTTTTTTGTAAGCGTGACGGAGAGTGGAGACAAACTGAAGGAAAGTGGAGTGATTTACTGACCGGTCGTTTGTTTTTGCTTATCCAGATTGGTGTCTTGTTTCGTAATTCGCAACGTGTCGGCTGTCTCGGACGAGTAATGTTTTTTGTTCGTTTTTATCTCAGTATATATGGGTTTTGTTTATTTGTTTGTTTAGAGAGCTATCACGTGCTCTGTAAAATATACAAGCGCACCAAACCTGACCCACAAAATAATAATAATTGTTACTATTAATTATTATGATTAGACATGATTAATAAACCATAAAAAAAAAAAAAGTTTTCACTAGTGTTAGAAACGCTGGGTTAAAATTAACAAGAAGTATTTGCTCCATCCGTCGTCGAATTTTTTTACCGAGAGAAGCGTCCAATGGCTAATCGCAACACCTGTTGATAACTCCTCACTTTTCTTTAATGTTAGATTATTATAGAAAAAATTACAATACGATCTATCTGATTTGCGAAATATAATTAATTCGTTCCTATCTTTTTCAAAATAAATTAAAATATTTTTTTATTTTATTTTCATCGGACTATAAAATTTTTTTATCTAATTTTTATATTTTTTCTGTTAAATAACTTATAAAATGACAAAAATATTCATTTTATTTTCAAAATCACAGGGATAAATTAGTTGTATTTTTCAAACTATAAAGACGAAATGTAATTTTTTTAATATAATATTTTAAAAATTTCTCTTTTAGCATATGTGTTTTCTTGTTGATTTAACGGAAAATATACAAAAAATAGTCATAAAAACATAGTAGTATAACGGAAGTAAAACATAGATACAGATTGATATATTTAAAAAGTACAGAAATAGACTAATTGTATTTCACAAACTCCAGATACCATACTATAATTTTTCCATTATTATTTTGTTTGCCATTTAATAGTGTAACTCGTTACATTGTTTAATATTATATTTTCATCTTATTATTATCATTATAGTTTTAGCAAACATAAATAAATTATATTTGGAGTGCTAAAGAAAATTAATCAAGAAAAAATATTTTTTTAATAAAAAAAATTAATTCATTTTTAAGGAAAATAATTTCTATTTTTTCAAGAAATGAAAACATTTTTTGAATAATAATGAACTTATTGTAACATTATAAATATATATTTATTGATTGAATCATCGGTAACTATCACCATCAATCATTGTCAACCATCACCACACGTCATCGATCAAAATTTATTTTTTATATATTTTTCTCATATTTAATAATAAATTTTAAACTACTAGATTTATATTTTGGTTCCAATATTAAAAATGAGTTAAAGAAATTAAAATATTTAATTTATAAGACCATAAAAATATTATTTTGATTCTAATATTAAAAATTAATTAATATTTAATTGAGTACAAAAATATATTTATAATTATAAAAAATGAGTTATTTGAAAATTATTTTGAAGAAAAATATTTTTCTGAAAATCATTTTAAAAATATAATTTATTTTCCAAAAAAATGAATGGAGCTTTAATTAAAAAAATTATCTGGGAAAAGGAAAAATCGGAAATAATACTAGGAAAAAAGAAAATGATAAATTTCAAACTCTACTACTGTTAAAATATGAGGCCTGGGTTTGCAGCGAACGATGAACAGGCTAGTGGATCTATTATTCCTTGCCATCCAATGAAGCCCACTTTCAGTTTCAACCTCAACTCTTAATAACGGCCCATTCTAAACTTCAAAATTGAAATTCTCAGCTCAAAGTGTAAATAAGCAAGCATGAGTTTGAGTCCGCTCACAAGCCGATTGAGCTCGATTCGAAAAAAATTTTAAAATATTCTGTATGAATTGAGTTCGAGCTCGAATTTAAACTTAATGATGTTTAGCTCGAAAGCTCATCAAATTTTATCAAGCTTTTATAAATATTTATCAAATATAAAAAAAGGCTTAATTAAATTCTAAACTCAAAATTTTAGAGTTAAACTCAAAGCTATAAATTACATGCTTGTCGATTTTTGTGCAGCTAAATCATATTGAGTCTGAGAGATTCGAAATTGGCTCAGGGCAACTAAATTTGTTTTTCTTGAAAATATAAGAGAATAAAAGTTAGTAAATTTGCATATTTAAGACCTGGTAAATATAGAAATTTCCTTCGTATAAGAAAATAAAAATTAAATATGCAAAATAAATTATGAAAGCTTAATAATTAGATTACAAGTGATCAAAGGCAGACCTAGAGTTTAAGTACTGAAGAGGCCAAAAATAGGAGGAAAAAAAAAAACCGAAAGAAAAATTGGGGACCTAATATGAATATTTATGAAAATATATACTGCAAAAAATTTAGAAGAGAAAATTAAAATTTAAAACATTTGGGGCCAAATCTTGAAAATTTTCAGATCGGTGTCTCCCAGCCAAGCCCTAAAGTGGTTACGCCCGTGCAAATACAATAATATTTTCCTCTTAAGAGTAGTAGAAAAGGAAATTATTGAGAGTAGTAAATTATATTAATTGTAATAAAAAGTGGTTTATATTAATTTAGGAGGTATATCTAATTTATCTTCCACTTCTACTATTCTTCAATTTACTTCCACATGTGACTTAAGATTTTTTTTTTTTTCAGGATAATTAAGAAACATCTGAATCAATTAAATTATAATAAAAATACTTCTCAATTTGATTAAGTTACTGTATCGCTTTGTTTGATAACCGACTTTAAAATATTATTTAATAAGTGGATACACTCGCGCAATGCTACGATAAATTATTTTTAATTTAAAAAAAAAAGAAAAATCAATTGAAAAAATAATTTAATTTATTAATAATTAAAAAATTAAAGTTCGGATAAATAATTCAAATTTTTTTATAAATCAAATGTAACAATAACAGTTAAATTGAAATAACTAACTAAATAAATAATATTCACACTCACTCAATGAAACAATCCGAAAATTTATTTTAGGAGACTTTTTATTTAAAAATTAAATTGTCAATTCTAGCCAATGGGATTATTTAATAAAATTTAAGGGAAAAAAAAACTTATATTTGTTAAATCAAACCTGTAAACAAATTAAAATCAAATAAAACTCACGATTTGGACCAAAATCGGACCTAAATCACTCTAGAAGACCCTAGAAAATTGCAAATTATTGTTTGGCCCTAAATTTCTTCTCCTCTCTAGTTTCCAGCGGCAGTGTCACTTTCTTTCCGACTTCCGATAGCCGCTCCAGCTGACCAGCGGCGAAGGCACCTTGTCCCCGCTGTAGCCTCATCGTCGTTTCTCTCTCTCTCTCTCTCCCCTTTCGTTTCTGGCGAGCGCGTGTCTCCAGTTGTAAATCTGTAAATCTAACGGTTTAAGATAAATTCTATAGCTAAATCCGTGATTTAATCTTTAGACTTTATTATTTTAGTGATATTTTTAATTTTTATTTTGATTTACTGAAGATTTTGATTTATAAAATTATATTATTAAACAGTTCAATTTGTAAAATCATTTTATTAAATATTTTAATTTGAAAAATTATATCAACTAAATAATATGGTTGAAAAATATAAAAATTATTGTTGTAAAAGTTACGGTAACTTCACATTATATTAGTATTTTGAATATAAAAGACAAAAATACCTAAAATTTATTATTAGTAGTATAAAAAGTGTGCAATATTATTAAAATTTATAATTTTAGGAGCACAATAAGACTTGTTCAAAGTTAAGGATACTGTGGAGCTAAAATAACAAAAGTTTTGGTGTGAATTTGTGTATTTAATAAAATTTTATATTTACATAGAAAATTTGTACAGTAATTTAACTCTAAAAGGTTTTTTTTTCTCAAAATGACGATTTCAACCTTGCATATTATAAGCAAAGTCTTTTTTTTTTTTTTTTTTTAAAAATCCGTGTTTATCTTGACTTTATTATCTTATAGGACGGTGTATTTCTTAATTATTTTAATTTTTGCATTTAACTGAAGATCTTTGATTTATCAAATATCTACTTATTAACAGTCCTAATTATGTAAACATAAAATTTTATTAAATATTTATACATTTGACAAAATTGATATCAACCTATCCCCCTATGGTTGAAAATATAAAAATATCATTGTTGTACACAAGTTACGGCTAACTTCACATTTATTAAGTATATTTGAATATAAAGAAAAAATACCTTTAAAATTTATTATTTGTAGTTCAAAAGTGGTGCATCATATTAGAAATATTCAGTCTCTTAGGAGGCACATATCAGACACTTGGATTTCACAGTTACAAGGATTATCCGTGGAAGTAAAATAACAAAGTTTGGGTGGTGAATTTGCTGCTCCATTTATAAACTTTTCTACTTCTTACATAGATTCTGTCAGTAATTTTCAACTTTAAAGGTTTTTTTTTTTTCAAAATGAGATTTAAACTTTTGCATCCATATAGCAGTCCTTTCTTTCTTTTTTCTTTTTTTTTTTTTAAAGAAAGAAAAATTCTTAGTTGGACATTTTCTTCTTCACCGCCAGCATTGTCGAGCAGATATCTATTGCTCTACCCACATACAATTCAATTAATCCTGAAACTTTCCCCATTTCATTCGGATGACTCCATTATGCTACCTCCCTTTTTTCTTTTTTTTTCCGCTTAGTTAATTGCAACGAATGGCAAATACAGATTCCTAATAATGCATAACACTTACGTTTCTTACAAATATTTCATTACTTAAATTTTATTCGGAATTCCTAATAGAATCTTGCATTTAAATTTACGTCTTTTTCTTTCTTTCATAAAGTCCCAATAAATCAGGTGTTAATTTTTTATTATTTTTTCATTTGTCACACCAAGCATCAATTGTCATGACTTTTTATCCATTTGAAACACATCTCTACTAATATTACCCCCACTTCATCTTTAACGCTCTATATTAGAACACACAAAATACTCCCGATAAACTGACTTATTCTCCACCCTCCTTTTTATGAAATAGTCCTCAACCGCGGATCTTCACAGCGAGGTATAGCAGTAGCGCGCTTAAAAGCAAAGAAAGTGAATTGGTATAAAACTATCTAGATTCCGGAAAAATTAGGATCGGAGAGAATATGAAAAGTATGTTTTAAAATCGTTTTCAATATATTCATGTATTTTTAAAAAAATATTTTTTAAAATTTGTTCAACCTTTGTGGTTTCAAAGAGTAATCCAATCATTTTTTCTACTAGCTTTTCCTTTCGTCATCCATGACTACATATCTATTACTTCAACTTATAATCGGGTTTTTTTGGAATTGTATAATTTAGGATAATATACTCGATTTTACTTTCATCAATTATATTATAGCTCCAAATAAATATACCCATGGTCTTTCCTTTTCAATGACCATAACTGTCCAAAACTGACCAAGTTTCCACCTCAGTCTACGACGTAGTAAAAAAATTTTGGATGATCATGTTTGCATTCAAGTAATTTACAAAAATATCATCTACATTCTAAAAACAAAGTGGATAATTAAGAGGGAAAAATTCACCGACTTTTAATTACATAATCTTGTGACCCATTCAAGACTTGTTTCTCTAAAATAGAAGACAATCAAACTATTTATTCTCTTTTTATATTAATTATTCCACCAGTCACATTTTCTTTATTGAATAACTTTCTTTTTATACAATTGCATATCATAGAGTAATACCATCGCTGCCTCTCTCTTGTAATACTTTAGTACATGTTGAGACACAAAAAAAATAGTTTTGTATCAAGAAATAACATTGAGTCAACATATTTCTGGTTTCAGCAGAACTAATAAAATTAATGTTTTCTTCTTTTTTATCATATATTTCCTTTGTATATGACAATATTATTATTTAATTTAATGGATTGTTTTGGAGAATTATAATTAATAACATGGTATATCAGTTTCTTATTTGATAATTATTATGTATGGCACTTCTCAATAATGTCTTTAATATTAGCAACTGTGAATTTCAATGTGACACGTATTTAAAATACTTGTTACATTTGTGGTTTCAAAGAGTAATAAATATTTTTTTCTATGTTTACCCTTTGTATATGACTAATAATTATTACTTCAATTTAATGGGTTTTTTTGGAAATTAGTATTAAATTTAAGGATAATATATCGATTTACTCAATAATTTATCATAGCTCAAATAAATATAATGGTTTTCTTTAATGACATGAAATTCCAAATGACAAGTATTATAGATTAGAAGTAGTAAAAAATTTGGATGATCAATGTTTGCATCTCAAGTATTCTTAAAAGAATTATTTTCTAAAAAAAAAACTGATAATTAAAGGGCAAATTCAGCCTTTAATAAATAATTTCGATGATAAGAAATAAGCTTGTTTATCTAAACTGAAGCAATAAACTATTTATTTTTTTATTTAAATTTTCCAGTCAAATTTTATTTGAATAAATTTATTTTTAAAATTGATTCAATAAGGTATACCATCGCTGTTTTGTAATACTTGTCACATTTGAGAAAATAGTTTGTTCCAAAATACTTGTCACATTTATGGTTTCCAGAAGTACTAAATTTTTTTTTTTTTCATATTTACCCTTTGTATATGACCAATAATTATTATTTCAATTTAATGATTGTTTTGGAGAATTAATATTAAATAAATGGTAATATAGTCATTTTATTTGATAATTTATTGTAACCTAGACACATTTAATAATTTTCTTAAGCAATGTGAAATTTCAAATGTGACAAGTATTATAGAATAGATGTAGTGTAACTTATTAGATGAAAAGATAAAACTGCTTCATGTAATTTATAAAATGATAATAAATATCACTCCTTAATGCGCTTTGATATTAATTATTAATTATTAACTCAATAAACTTTTAATTCAAATTTAAGATTCATAATCTATCCAACCCTTAACTATACATATTTAACATGGGATTTGAAACTTGGAGCACAAGTTCTTTTTATGGGAAAAAAATAATTACATTTGGTAGAAAGGAAAGAACCTGGCAAACGTGATAACAATTTCATTTCCGCAACCGGCCGCACGCGTTTGAAGTTTCAACATTTTGAATTTGCATAGCTTCTAGAAGTAGAATATTACGTTCCCGAAATACAAACGTAATCATCGCGGTCACAAAAACAAATTTTACTTTTACTTTTTGACTTAATTTACTCTCACCCTCTCCATTTGCAAAACCCCTCAGATCTCGCCACGTCATTCAACAGGACCGAAAATATCACGTGTTCAAATCACGCTATGATAGCCACCTAAAGACAGGAAAATCCACACTATTCTCGTGAAAAAGCAAAACAGTAAAAAACTTGAATTCTTCGTCACCAAGAAAAACCAAACTGCCAAACGCAAACCATCAAAGCACAGTTCTCAACTCATCATTCAAACTCTCTTTCCTCTTTATAAATTTCCGCTTCACAAAATTCTCCATCGTCTTTCTAAAACAATCTCGCCAGTTTTAGCCGCGAGACAGTAGCTGGCCTGTCGGTTTCGCTTCCTTCCATTACCATGAACAACCATGACCAAGAAAATAATATCATTGTGCCGATTTTGAATCTGGACGCGCTCAACGTGATAACGCCGTTAGGGCGGGGAGCGAAAGGCGTGGTTTTTCTGGTTAAAGAAGAGCAAAGCCGTGATTTGTGTGCTTTGAAGGTGATATTGAGAGATTTGGTAGAGAAGAAGAGTGATAAAGAAGTTGTATCTGATGGTAGTGAATACAAAAGGATTTGCTTTGAACGCGAAGTTTTGAGCCAATTTAAGCATCCACTCTTTCCTAGATTGCGTGGTATTTTGTGTACTGATAAAATTGTCGGTTACGCCATTGATTTTTGTCCTGGACGTGATCTTAATCAATTGAGAAAGCAACAGAGCGAGAGAATGTTCTCTGTTGATACGATCAGGTAATTAGTTAACTATGTATTTATTTAGAAATTTCCCTTTTTTTTTTTAATTTTTCATTTCCTCTGTCGCTAAATTGAATTTTTCTATTTTAGGTTTTATGCTGCTGAAATGGTTCTCGCATTGGAGTATCTTCACAACTTGGGCATAGCTTACAGAGATTTGAAACCAGAAAATATTCTTATTCAAGAAAATGGTCATATAATGCTTGTAGATTTCGATCTCTCTACCAAACTTTCTCCAAAATCGAATATAAAATCACCAAATTCCAAGTCAGTCCCTAAAGCAGGCAAGAAAAGATTGTCGCCCTTCCACCGGTGTTGCAACTCGGGAATTTCGCCGGACGAGTTGTCCGAATCAAATCCTAGACCAGTATCACCCGAATCAGACGCAACTGCAACAACCGGAAAGTCGAACTCGTTCGTCGGAACCGAAGAGTACGTTGCGCCGGAAGTCATCCAAGGCTACGGTCACGACTTGGCCGTCGATTGGTGGTCATTAGGAATCGTGTTATACGAGATGTTGTATGGAGTGACGCCGTTTAAGGGTTGCAATAGGAAAGAGACTTTTTACAGGATTTTAACGAAATCGCCGGATCTTGTAGGTGAAGCGACGCCGTTGAGAGACCTAATAGGGAAATTGCTAGTTAAAGATCCGAAGGAGAGGATCAAAATTGACGAAATCAAAGGGCACGATTTTTTCAAGGGCATTGATTGGGATATGGTATTGGAAGTGGAGAGACCACCGTACATTCCGCTGGGGACTTACGAGTATTGGGCAAATGAGGGTAAACAGGGAATTATGAAGATTGATGTGGAGTCATTTGTCCAAAAAATATTTGAGAAAGGTGAAGTTGAAAAACAAAAAGTTGATGACGACAGTAAAAGTAAAAACGAAATTAATAATGATACTCGACAAGAAGAGACGGTGATCAAATGCCAAGAAGTGTGGGTTACAGGACTCAGTAATCACCCTCACCAAAATAACAATTTTCTTGTTTTTTGACGTTTACCTTGGTATAGGTTATTTTTAGAATTTCAAACTCCAATATATGTATATAGATGAGATATATATACACTTCTAGAAATTTAATTCAACTTATGTTTTTTTTTTTTTTCTTTTTGCAAACTCAATTTTTTGTTTGGTTTGATCAAATATAGCTCTTTTTTTTCTGAAAGAAAATTGAGGTGAAATTGAAATTTTGATTCAATTTAGATTTCAATATTAAAGATTATCAAGTTCGATGGATTATTTACTAAAATTAAACTTGTAAAATCTCATATTTTGAAATGGTAATCTGATGTTGGATTGGAATAAAGTTTTAATTGTTTGTTTTTGAGTACTAAGAAGAGAAATATTAATGTTTTATATATACTGATCTTTTTTTTCCTTTTGGAGTCTGGTGGCCTATTCCTTCATTAATATAACGAGATTAATAAAACAATCAGATTTTGGAGAAATTTTTTTAATCTTTTCTACTTAATCTAATTAAACTACAACCACATCATTATTAAAACAACATAAATATTTAAACAAAAAGCTCAGTCAAGGTGATAGTTTGAAGTTAAGTTTAATTGAAATTTATCTTTTAAGTGATTGTAATAGGTTTTTTTTTTTATTTTTTATGAAATGACTAAATAATGGTAAAAATACTCATTGAGTAAAAAAAAAATCCATTACAACCTGGGAATTAGTTGTATAATGTAATTTTCATCTCATTATATAAATTATATTTAACCAAACATAGCTTCTGGGTTTTTACTTAAAAGAGAGTAAAGATTTGTATAAAGAACATTCTTATTTCTTTTACTCAAGGTAATTGGAAGTTTCCTCTTTTCTAAAAAAATTAAAAAAAAAAAAAAAATCCTTGAATTGTGGAGACAGGATAAAGTGGAATTTGTGGAAATTTGCACCAAAGTTTTCTAGAGAAATGAATGGTCATGTTTAGACTTCTTATACAAGGTTAAACTCATGAAAGAAAGAAAGAAAGAATGAAAAAGGAATGGATAAAATAAAATGCCTTGTTTGTTTTTCCACCCACTTGGATGCTTTCCCTTTCCATGGAATTTTAGGTGGAAATTCAGTATCCCTTTAAGGGATTAAGGAAGGGGCCTCATTTTGCTTTTCCTTTTCTTTTAGTTGGTTGGAACCATATGGGTTTTACATTTTCATTTTATGTCATTGAAAAATGAAGAATCTAGCATTATAGAAGAGACAATCTTGAGTTGCAAGACAGACAAGATATTTTAATCTCAGTTGATATGGTGAGTGGTGACATTTCTTGGCTGTATTATTAAAATTGCTAAGTACGACTTGTAGTATAATAAGTGGAATTGTTTATTGCTCCATGTCCTTGAGCTGCACTTCAAGATTAAAATTTCAATTCCAAACCTAACAAATTAACAATGACCTCCAATAATAATAATAACAATAAATTTTCAAATCCATACATTTTTCAAAATCGACAAAATTTTCTTCAATATTTCCTATAGATGGGCATTGATAGATGGTCAAATAAGGCAGTGTTTCTTTCTTTAAAAAAGGGCAAGAACGATTCCATTGGCTGAGGAGATTGCTGGTCCAGTCAATTTCTATTATTTTTAACTATAGATTTATATATATTGCATCCATAATTGGCTAGTGAATATTTATTAAAACTATAAATATAATTTGTGAAAAAAAAAATATTTTTAGGAGAAAGATTTTTAATTTTATTGATGATGATGATGATAATTTGTGGATGAAAAAATGGAAACATAATAATATTTATTTTTGCTGTAGAGGCAGACAACTGTTCCACATGCATATTGTGTAATTGCCAGACATTGCACAAACTGGTCTTGATTTGTCATCTTAACATCCAAAATTCAGTACCCCATGATAGGAAATAAGAATTTATTAGGTATGGTGGATTAATTTTTAGGACCAAATCTTTTTTCCTATTCCAAACCGTTCATCAGTGGCCTCACATTTTATTTTTCATATTATTTTCTGATAATTTGAATATAGTTATAGCTTTCACATGAGTTGTACAATTTAATAAAAACATATTATTCACTTCCAAATAATTTAAAATAATCACAAATATTTAAAAATATATACAAAAATAACTTTTTACAATCCACTCTTGAAAATTATAATCTAATTCATTCAATATTTTCTTGATTTTTCTAACGAAACTTCAGATAAAATTTAAGTGAATTGATGAGTTATAGTTAGTGTCATCCCAAGTAATATAAAAAAAATAAAATTTTGTCATCTAAATCTAATTTATTCTCAATTAGTTTTTCTAATTTTAATTAAAGCAGCATTAAGTATTTTATTAAGTGAGTGGCTGGTGAGACAAACAAAACTTCTGTATTGCTTCTCATTTGGGTTTTGACTATTAAAACCAAATGATCTAATATGGCTTGAGATAGAAATAGTCAATGGATCAATCATACCAACTTTGAGAAACTTAAGATAAAGGGACTTTGCTACTTTGCTACCTAGATTTTCATTACCTTAGAATAATGGAGAATCTCAAGACCAAATTGAGAGATTTAGGACCTCTTAGCCACCAAATAATAATAAATAAATAAAAGTAGAAAAACTCTATTAATTAATGAATAATGCCCACAAGTTAGTTGTATCAACTATCAAGGCCTATAGCAACTGTTAACTACTTCATTAAGTGGTGGTTATTAGTTAGCTTCGCAAGATGAAATAAGTAAGTGGTTATTTTATTAAGCACATGCAACAGAATGTATTTTCACATCACAATTCTCATAAAAAAAAAATTAGCATATCATACACATGCTAAAACATTAATTAGAACTAGATAAAAAAAATTTAGGACTAAGGTTTGTTTCAAAAGGAGAGGAAAAAAAAATAGTAGAGAAAAATAATGATAACTTTCGAATTATTTTTCTGTAGTTGTTTTTTACTTTTATGTTTAGATATAAAGAAAATAAATCATATTTTTATTTGATTACTTCATTATTTCTCACCTTTCTTTAAATATTTTCCGTAGCTATTTTCTTTCTTTCAAAATATACTTTTCTTCAAAATATATGCTAAAATATGAGTGCTTGTGTATGTTTGATACTCAAGTCTCAATTGTTAAATAATACACTGAAAGAGAATGATGAGTTGCACTGTTGATGGATTTCATATGTTCAGAATATTTTGGTTCGTGTGATGACATAAGAGATGCGCACTGTTGCTTTAAGTGTAGTGGTGTGGTGTCTCCAATTCTAATGGTCTAGTTTGGTCTTTTACCACTTAACAAGTAATACTAATACCTATATGTTTTCCCATGCTGAGAAGATAATTCCATATATAAATCCCATCTTTTCGCTTTTTGAAATGGAATTTATACAATCATGCATATATTAACTGTCAAATTAGTGATTTTTTTATTATGCAATAAATAAAAATGGATAGCAAAGTGCATTCATTCCATACACTTAATTGGTCAATTTTAAAGCAACAAACGAAAAATTGTTAAAATTATAAATAAGATACAATTAATAATGAAATGGACGGGTCTTCAAACCTTGGTTTTTGGCCACCCAATAAGACCATCCCCGGATAATGGTGGCCACATCCTAAATTGACTTCCTAGTTCTTAGACCATATAATCTTTAGGTTCCAAATTATGCCGTCAAAAGCATCATACCCCTCAACTTTGAAATCAAATTTATTTTCACATTACTAAACTTTCTAAATAAAAATTCACCATTATATAATTCAAATTAAAATGAAGTCAGAAAATAATGTAACAAAATTTTCGCATTCAATTTTTCAACTCTACAGTACAAATACTCCATAGAAAATTCAAGCTTCAATCCCACATGAAACTGTAATTTTTCATTTAAAAGAGGGATAGAGCAGTTAAGATTGTTATCTTTGGGTAAAGCTAAATGACCAAGGCATAACACGAGAAGCCAATCATTAAAGGTGTCCATCATATACTTTGTAGCAGAAAACAGGTTTAGATTCAAAATTAACCAACACTCAACCCAAAACAAAATAATACCAATAAGGTTCATCAGCCTAATGCAAAGAGTATAGGCAATAGCAAAATAAACATAATGTTTACTCATCCTCCTGGCTCCGCAACCTAGCCAGTTTGTTGGTAACAACAACATCCAACTGAGCTGCACGCTCAACAATCTCCTTTCTCTTTCTGGTGGATACATCATGGGCAATCTCAGCACAGTAAGTCCTGGAATTAAGTTAACAATAAGCATCACAGTATCTTAAATAAGCTGTTCAAGAATACATTTAAAGAGCTATACCTGTTGTGCATCATCAGAAGTTCAAGCTCATTCACATTGTGCACGACAAACTTCTTAAATCCATTGGGAAGATAGTGGCGAGTTTTCTTGTCTGATCCATAGCCAATATTGGGCATCAGAGTACATCCTTTGAACTTTCTCCTTACCCTTGAATCAATACCCTTGGGCCTCCGCCAGTTTTCCTGAAACCAGAACAAAGCTCTTGTTCAGAATAAATTCAAACATGGACACCTCAAAGCTACATCACAGAATCTTGCAAGACCCAGATGAAATCAAGAATCACAATCAAATCCAAGTCATAACCCTTGAATGAGGAAAAGAGAGCAACATCCCTTAAAAGTAGGAATTTGTCAGCAACATGATAAATTACATTTTGCCACTTTAGGAAACAACTTTATGAGACAAGGAGAAAGAGAAAAGCAAATAAACTGTGGGTCAGAAACCAGGCCCCCAAATCAAAAGCATTGTACAGACACATCAGAGGGAGCAGACATGTAGACCAATATAATTCAATTTCTGTGCACCTTACCATGCCACCTTCATTGTGTATTCTGTCCAGAGCATCGGCTTATTGTACACAGATAACAAAATTTTAATAAGAATCACATGGAATTAAAGCACAATAGAAAAGCAACTGATGTCCACCCGTTCAAAATCTAATTTGAACACAATGCAAATGAAGCTCTTGATACAGGAATCAGAAACCCAGTTCTAGAAAGAGAGAATGCCAAGAATGGCATCAAACAAATACAAATGACTCAACCAATTCAAATATAGAATTTTTGACACAACAAGAATGAGTGCGAATGAAATGTGGGTCAGAACCAGGCCCCCAAATCAAAAGCCTCCTAGCGAGGCATCAGAGGGGGCAGACATGTAGACCAATATAATTCAATTTCTGTGCACCTTACCATGCCACCTTCATTGTGTAATTCTGTCCAGAGCATCGGCTTATTGTACACAGATAACAAAATTTTAATAAGAATTACATGGAATTAAAGCACAATAGAAAAGCAACTGATGTCCACCCGTTCAAAATCTAATTTGAACACAATGCAAATGAAGCTCTTGATACAGGAATCAGAAACCAGTTCTAGAAAGAGAGAATGCCAAGAATGGCATCAAACAAATATAAATGACTCAACCAATTCAAATATAGAATATTTGACACAACAAGAATGAGTGCAAATGAAATGTGGGTCAGAACCAGGCCCCAAATCAAAAGCCTCCTAGCGAGGCATCAGAGGGGGCAGACATGTAGACCAATATAATTCAATTTCTGTGCACCTTACCATGCCACCTTCATTGTGTATTCTGTCCAGAGCATCGGCTTATTGTACACAGATAACAAAATTTTAATAAGAATTACATGGAATTAAAGCAAAATAGAAAAGCAACTGATGTCCACCGCTTATTGTACACAGATAACAAAATTTTAATAAGAATTACATGGAATTAAAGCAAAATAGAAAAGCAACTGATGTCCACCCGTTCAAAATCTAATTTGAACACAATGCAAATGAAGCTCTTGATACAGGAATCAGAAACCTAGTTCTAGAAAGAGAGAATGCCAAGAATGACATCAAACAAATATAAATGACTCAACCAATTCAAATATAGAATGTTTGACACAACAAGAATGAGGAGTGCAAATGAAATGTGGGTCAGAACCAGGCCCCCAAATCAAAAGCCTCCTAGAGAGGCATCAGAGGGAGCAGACATGTAGACCAATACAATTCAATTTCTGTGCACCTTACCATGCCACCTTCATTGTGCTATTCTGTCCAGAGCATCGGCTTATTGTACACAGATAACAAAATTTTAAAAAGAACTACATGCAATTCAAACACTACAGAACCAGCAACAGTCCACCCATTCAAAATCTAATTACACACAAGGTCTTGATACAGAAATCAGCAACCTAGAAGAGAGAACATCAAGTATGACATTAAACAAATAATAAATGAATCCAACAATTCAAATTTACAATATTTGCAAAAAAGAATGATGAGAGCAAATGAAATGTGGGTCATAACCAGGCCCCCAAATCAAATGCCTCCAAGGAGAGGCATCAGAGGGAGCAGACATGTAGACCAATGTAATTCAATTTCCGTGCACCTTACCATGCTACCTTCATTGAGTATCCAGAGCATCGGCTTATTGTACACGGATAAAATTAAAACAAAACTGCATGCAATTCAAACAAAAAACAAAGGAACTAGGATCTATCCAATCAAAATCTAATTTAAACATAAAGCAACTAAACCCATGACTTATAAAAATGAAGGCGAGACTGATAAGACATCTACCAACCACATAATGCTCATTATTTATTTACATTAAAGATGCGCATGGCCAGGAAATTTTCACACAATCCAATAAGTCATATCTAATTCAAGGAAAATAAACAGTAAATCAGACCTTGACAGATATCTTTCTATCACTCTGGGGCCTCTTGAACTTCTTTACCCTCTTCTTCACAATCTTCTTGGAGAGCAAAGGAACCGCCATTGTATCTAAAACACAGACAAGAGGGGAACGTAAAATCAGTTATAAAAACTTTCATTTATTTACATATAGCTGGAAAAGAGAAAAAGGTACACAAATGCAGATAATATGAGATCACGAACTCACAGTTTCTATCAAAACTCTATGACTGAGTAAATATATCTCATTAACTAACACAAACAAGAGGCAAAATCTGCCATTGCCCTTTGTTGAATTAGAGTTTATTCATAACTTACGTGAAAATTAAATTTATAGTGTATTTAAATTAAAGATAAAAAAATTTGAACAGAATCCATCAATAGAATTCCATCGACAGTCATTGGTTATGACTTTTCTATACTCAATCCTATTAATTTCAAGATTATAAGTACAATAAGAAATGATTTCATTATAAATAACTATACAAAAGCAAACATTTAAATAGGTTACTTCAATGCAGTCATTCAATAAAATTAGATCTATAAAACAATAACATAATTACAAAATCCAAACCATGACCACAATCATCCACTTAAAATGGATAAAAAATCCAATAATCATTCTCAATAGCATAGGTACGCTACAAATGAACAGACCTGCTAATCTTAGTCATTTTCAGTAAGACATCTCACGATAAAAGAAACAAATGCAAAGACAAAGTAGAAAAGATGGAGAAAGAGATTAAGATTTAGGACCTGTTTGAGCCGCAGCTATGCCACTCCTGGTGCAACTTGTAAACCCTAAGAAAGTGAAGAGGGCTAGGGTTTTTAACTTCTAAGACAAATATATATACCCTCTAAGGGCTTGAATTGGGAATTCGAATACAATCAAACCAATCTCTATTCGGGTTTCATATTGATCCATTTTAGAAGCTTAGATATTTGGGTTTCATCTCGGCCTAATACAAGCTGGGCTCATGGCGACCCAAACAAACAAAAGGATGAATGAAGCGGCCCAAATCAGGTCTAGTTCCTTGGGCACTGAATTGGCGACGGCATGATTAGCCGGTGTAAAATTGCAAATAATTACCAAGGGTCCAAGACCACCAAGCTACAAGGGGAGCCAGTGACGAGCTTCTTCTATTTCCATATATTTAAAAAAAAGTAATTAATATTCCCTCTATCCACTTATATTTATTACTTAAAATTTTTTGCATAATAATGAAAAAGTAATTAAATTATTTAAATAATATTAAAATTCTCTTTAGTTTAATTAAAATATTTTGTTATCTCATTTAATTACTCTAGTATCAGTAGTTTTCTTCCATTTGGGAGTGATAAGATAAAATTTTATTAACTTGTGAAAATAATTATTATTTTTAATAGAGTTAAATGTAAAATTAAAAAATAATTATAATTGATGCTTTTTAATATTCTCAAAGCAACTAATAATTTTGAGCAAAACAATTTCGATCTTAAGAATAACTAACAAAAGTACATGGAGGGAGTATTATTTGAGCAATAAATTTTATCTATATTTTTTAATATACCTTTATATAAATATTTCTTTCAATAAAAAAATCAAATGGAAAATTATTAATTACATGGCTTGTTAAATATTGATATATTAGAAAATTAAGAAACCAATTATACTTTAAGAAAAGGAAAGCTTGGGACAATTAAAAATAAAAATAAGTCTATTTGTATGTGATAGAGGGAGTATTTATTATTTAAATTATTTCAAATTATGATAAATTAAGGCTTTGCCTACTATTCAGAAATTTTTTTTTTTTTTTTTTAAGAAAGAAAATATATCCCTTCATTTCAAGCCTGTAAAATTAGAACATCTTCAAATTAAAGAAAAAAAAATGAATTGAAAAAAATTTTAATGTGAAATAGATTTTATTATTTCTCTTCCATCATTATTTTATTTTCTAACATAATTTAATAATATTTTTTAGGTGATAATCAAATGATAATGATAATTTCCGTAGGTGATACATATATAATCAATATTTTTGTATTGCCCTTTCATTTATAGTTTCAAAATGAATTTCAAGAGTGATGGAGAAACAGAGACATAGACAATTTTAGTTATGGGATATATTCCATCATTTTTATTATTATTAATAAGATTTGATTCGTTATTATTGGACTATTTATATGGATGTTTTATTATTAAATTTTATTTCATTAGTGAATAGAATTATTTTGTTAAACATTGAAAGTGTGATGCGGGTAGTGTCGTGGTGATACAAGACATGTCGAATCAAAATTAAAGTTGACTCTTTACGCTAGTGCCATTAATTAATTTTCATGTGCCTCAGCATCTTTGATACCCATTGCTTTATATCTTTACCCTTTTCTCTTCTTTTTTTTTTTTTTTTTTTTTTTTTTTTTTTTTTTTTTTTTTTTTCAATTAGGAGTTATTTGTTTAAACTTATTGATATTTTATTCAAATTTCTACTTTTTCATTCAGACAATAAAAAATAAACTTTATTTTAGCTGAATGAAAAATTTTTCATTTTAGAGCTGATTTAATAAACTATTATAACTTATTGGATGAAAAGATAAAATTCTTCTTACAATTATAAATATATATAACTATATATCATTTCTTAATCATTTAGTTTATAAGATAGTGAATTTAAATTCGGCATTCTGGATTCAATCCAAATAAAAGACTAATAATCTCTTGTCAAACTATAAAATATAGAGATTTTTTGCCATTCCCCTTTAGGTTGCTAACCATTCTTTTTCTTTGTTGCTTATTTTTATTTGTTATTTATTTTTATTTTTATTTTTTAATATTAAATATTGATTATAATTTTATCTTATATTATTTAGATGTTTATAGTGTTAAAATAAAATTTCATATGAGATTAAAGATTAATACGAATATAACAGTTAAATTAATAACAACAATGTCTATATACCATCACACTTCAATCAAATTTATATCGTCATTTATTTAAAAAATTCCATTATGATTGATACCAAATACAAATTCTACGAACATTAATATATAATACGTCAATATATATATAGTATATAGTATATATATATATATAACAATAAAAATTATATGTATTTTAAAATAAAATATTATATGTATTTTTAAAATTAAAAATTTCAATTATTAGTAATCTCACGCACACATATTCATTTTATTTAAAATATTTTAAAAGACTTAACTATATATATTTTATTTGACAATTTATTTTTAAAAATATATATTCCATCAAATTATATGAATATAAAGAAAAAAATATACTTAATAGTTCTTATTTAAATATGAACAGCCATAGTTCTTTTCTTATTATTATGTCATAAGGTCCAACGCCATCCGATGAACAGGCTCTACTGCCTGGCCCAACTGCCTCCTCTGCTAGCTAGCATGTTTTGGACTAGTTGTACTTATAGAGAACAAGTGGAAGTGATGATATTTATTTTTTTAAGCAAATGATCCATGACCCAGTGATAAGAGTGATGTCTGAACCAGGTTTCAGATTCAACGGTCTAATATTTAATTTTCTTCCTTTTAGCGGACTGTACGATGAACTTTAAACTGTTGTAATATTTAATTTTTTTAGTAGTTACAACTAAAAAGAAAGCCATAATTAATCGATATAGGGCCTACTATTTAAAATGAATTAATTAAAATTGAGTGGATTGACAAGCTGTTTAAACCAATCAAAGCTGTTTTACTCTCTCCTAACCTTGTTATGGTTTGTGTTTCCCATTTTCAGGACATAAAATGCCTAATCAAGGCCTCCGGTACGCATGACAAGTTCAGTAAACCGCCGATTTGAGATGTTTAAAATTTTGAACCGGAATCAACTCTTGAACCTCTGGTTCCGGTACGGTTCGGCACGGTTCCGGTGAACCGACGGTTTGAATTACCGTTCCGATTTGGTTCCGGCAGTACGCAAATTTTTAAAAAAATAATAAAATTTTGATTCCGAATTCATAAATAAATAATAATTTTAAAATATTTAAATTTTATTAACTAAATAAATTATTAAATATTTAAGATTTTTTAACTAAATGAAATTAATTATAAATTTAAAAAGAAACTTCTATTAACTAACTGGAACTAGTTATACAATTAAATTTACAAAGTTTTGCTAATGCACTATATATAGGAAACTCTAAATGGAATATAAAATTAATGAATGAGTTTAATAACTTATTATTTTCAAGATTACTTAAAAATTATTAAAAAAATCAAATGAAGGTAAATTATGTAATGGAAAAAATGAGAATAGAGAATAGAATGAAATGGATCTAAGAAAATAGAAATAAATGAAACAATTAGATAATTCAATATAAGGAAAAATACAAGCAATAGAAAAAATAATGGAAATACGAAAATTTGAGAAGAGGAATTTGATTGAGAATAAGAGAAAGAATTAAGAAATATATATTTGTTGTGAAATAAAAAAGTCAGTCAAACTCATCGATCATTGTATATCAGGTGTTCTGCAGTTTATAGTTTTCCCATAATTGTCCGTTATAATAGAAAAATATACGATAAACTATATTTTTGGAAAATTTAAGTAAATTTACAGTAAATAAATAATAAATGATGTAAAAAATGAATAAAATTATTTACCAAAAAATAAGATAACAAAACACCTATCATATTCAAGAACTAGTTTCGTGTGTACATCTCTGTTTTTTATGCACTTGAAAAGTATTGTTATTTTTTTTTTTTGTATTATTATTATTTTTTATATAAATCAACTATTATTGCACCTATTTTTTTGTATAGAAATTAAAGTAAAAAAATGTGTATTTTTTTTCAACCACTTTTTTATAAAACTTATGTTTTTTTCACCACTTTTTATAACTTATGTACTATTGTACTTCTCTTCACCATAAATCAAATCAACTATAATCAAATCAAGTGATATAAATTTTTTTATAAGAATTTTAAGCTATAATTTTTTGTGCATCTGGTTCGAACCGGACCAAAACTGCCGGTTCCTGGCTAGTTCCGGTTCATATTTTAAGATTTACATGAATTTTAACCGGCCCTTGAACCGCCGATTCCGATTCAAAATTATGAACCGCCGGTTCCAATTCGTCTACAGTACGGTTTGGTTCTTGTTCGGTTCAGGTTAGAACCGAACGGGTGGCCATGCCTAGCCTCCGGAGATGCCCCATAAATAGACAGACTTGTTCATGAAATTAAATTAAATGCCAACATCATGATCATCATCAACATAACCTTTTTCTTTAAATTACTTTTATTTCCTTATTTATTAATTTCAAACTTTTCAAGCCCATTTTATGGGAACGTTGATTATGGTATTGAACGTTTAACATATTTTGATTAGTGTTTAATTTTTATTTTTGTTTATGAATTTACCAAAGATAATTTATGATTCGTCTTTATTACATTCCATATGTGTAAAGTAGATATGAGTAAAAGGAAATTGCTCATTTCGTATTTGAATATGGTCCGTATTTATTACATTTGATAGTCGCTACCTGAGGTCCATTAAAAAAATAGTATGACCTTAGGATTAATTATTTTTTGTAATAATGTAAACTAAATTAAAATTATATAATTTTTTCATTAAATTACTAGTTAGATATGTTTAACGTGTATAAACAGTAAATTTTAACAAATTTGAGTTTGAATAGGACAATTTTTTTTTTAAAATATTAGCAGAAAAAACTATTTTTAAATCGTACATTCACTTATCATTATATTATGTCTCGGTGTACATTTAAATTTAATTTGGTTATCTAAGCTATCTTTATTTTTCTAAAAAAAGAAAAAAATGCATCTATCATTACCTCGAGAAAAAAATATCCAATAAGAAATATGGAACAGTATCCCACGCCTGGACTCTAGCATAATTACAGGATATTCTAGCAAATTTATGAACACTTGCTTTCGCTTGACGCGAACCCAATTGACCTTAATCTCTAGCCTACTTTCTAACAAAGTTTTACAATCAGCAATAATCATACCAAACTCCGAAAGGTCCAAAACATTAGACAATAAAGCACAGTAAACTACTCCAGAATCAGTATATAATAAACCATTTCCATGCATATGCAAAGTTGCATAATTGATAGCGAAACACAAAGTCACTGCCTCGATAATAGCAGGAGTCGGGCTTCCATCATAATAGCCTAACAATGCACATATGAAACGTCCTTCTTCATCTTCAAAGCAGATGCCATAACCCCCCAACTGAGCTGTATGAAAAACTGCACCATCAACATATGGCCATGCCATGCACAGCCCATAACTTCCTCTGTCGCTCTAACACACCACTGTAGCTGGTCATTTTCAGCAGCTCGTGGGGCTACCCGTGCTCGAGCTACCCTCTGACAAGTAGTAGTGGCCCGGTAGTCGTGCAGATCTGCTTTAGCCCTCTCGTGGCAATAGAACCTGCAGTAGTTTTATTTTGCCAAATAAATAAGTTCCTTGAGTGCCACATCTGCCATGCGTGCATAACAAAAACCTCCAACTTTGGATAAATCTGAGACTATCATAACCTGCATGAAAAAAATCTAAAAAAGTGCAATTATCATTAGGAACCCTTATGCCTCCAGCTCCCACACATCTTTGGACCTCTCGCAATGAACTAAAACGTGATTGACGTACTTCACCTCTTGACAAAAAGGACAACTCCCATTAATATTTATACCTTTCCTCCTCAATCTTTCTCTAGTAGGAAGAATATCTCTCAAACTTCGCCACATAAGATCTCTAACTTTAGGAGGCACATTCATTTTCCAAACCTTACCCCAACACACCCACCAATATTGCTAGCACCTCTCTTAAAGCAAGAAAATAACTAGATTTAACACTATAAGTACCCCGTTTCTCACAATGCCAAACCAATTGATCCCTTCCATCACACGAACTTAGAGGAGTATTTAAAATGTTCTGGACATTGTTGGATTTAATTTTCTATTGTGGGCTTAATATGTAAAATTAAATATGTACAGCAGTCCAATTGTAAAGTCAATTTCAAATGTGGTCTTGATTTAATATGTAAAATTAAAATATGTACAGCTTCCAATTGTAAAGTCAATTTCAAATGTGGGTCTTGATGTGAATAATTGACTATTGAGGATCAAACTTAATTAGATAGATATTAAGTGTAGAGACCTTAATAATTCCTATTCGTTAAAGGACCGAAATAGGAATTGTACTAAACCACAGGTAATATAAAGGTCGGTGGCCCCAGAGGAGTTGAATACAGATTCTAGTTTTACGGTTCCTTCGTATTGCTGTCCCGCTAAAATCGATTTCTTCCTAATTCTTCTGGAAAGGCTGCAAACCTAATTTTATACATCAAGATCGACGAACACGATGTTCAGCTACGCAACCTTTTTTTATTCAAGTCTATTTGTGTTGAAATCTAGTGTTTGGCACGATCTAAGGTTATGATTGAATTATTTGAGATAATTCTTAGCAAGTGTTATCAGAGACCTTGTGCAAATTGCCTAAATTTTAAGATTGATTTTTCGTATTTTTTTTTTTTATTTATTTCACTGGGGAATACGAAGAACAGGTAAGAGGTTTTGATATTTAGTGTTTTGTGTTTTCTTTTGATTCAATCATGTGTTGGACCCTGTTTTTCACGTCGATGGTATTTTGTTTTTGCTGGCCGGATTTTGTTTAAATAAATAAAAAAAAAACTTACATGTAAGTTGCTGCCGTTCACCGTCCAATGGAGACCGGAGCTTGTCTTCGGTTGGAACTGGTGGTGTTGGCGGCGAAAAGGGGCTAGAATGGCAGGTGGAGAGAGTCGGCGGCCTAATTTTCTGGTTTCTTTGGAGAGAGTCGGCGGACCTGTTATTTTCCATCTTTGATCGCTTTTGGTTTTAAGGTTAGGGATGGAAAATAACGGCTAGGTCCCTGGAAAACTTCAGATTAGGCCCATAATTTTCTGTAACTTCAGATTAGGCCCCTATTTTTTTTCGTCTAGACCCGTGGACATATATTTAATTATATTAGAACCCCGAACTTTATTTATTCAAATTTATTTAGTCCAATTTTATAACTTAGTCTCTAATTTAGTGACTTAAAGACTAGATTATAATTTTTTTTTATTTTTTAGGGCTAAATAATTTTAGATTATTAAATATTTAGACAATCAATTCCTTTAATTGCAATTGTTTTGCTTTAATTACAATTAAATGAATTAATTTGTCGACTTGAGATTAAATTTTGGAGTGATTAAGTCCCTATTGTGTTTAATATTTGTTAAAATAAATTGATTTGA
>NW_023590675.1:0-38360 GCF_014843425.1 Jatropha curcas
AAGAGAGAATTTGGGGAATTTTTTTTTAAGGTTTCCTTGGTCCACCAGGGGGGGGGATTAAGGTTGGAAATCAGAAATAAAAACAAAAGCAAATTTTTCCAAAAAAAGGTAAGGAGCCGGCCCTTCCAAAAATAAAAGAAGAGTTTTCCAAAGAGGTTCTTGGGGCAGGTCAATTACTTAGAGAATTTCCCATCTCTGACTTGGTTTAGAAAAAGTCCCAAGAATTTATTAATTTGGTGCAAGCTTTTCCCGCCAGGAGAAAGAATTTCAGATGGGAAAGGAGAGGCACCAAGCTTGGCTTTTGGAAAAGTTGAAAGAGTAATCTTACGAAGTTCGCCGGTTATTGGCCTTCCCGCCCCTAACCAAAGGTATTCCTCGTCAACTTTAATATTTTTTGGAGTGCGCTTATTGGAGTGTAATTCCATTGGGGAAAGTTATTTGCTAGAACAAAACTAATCGCAGAAGTGGTCCAGAAGCAGTGCGTGTTTTTATTTAAGTAGAAGATTGATCCACGTTTGAGATTAAATACTCCACATATGGAAAAGTTATGCTGGCTTTGTACTTCAGTTGTACTAACCTGAGACATTACCTGCTTATTAAATCCTCCGGTAATGTAGGTATCTTAGACATTGATCTAATGAAGGTAGCATAGCTCTCTAAACCTATTATCATAGGTAGGATTGGAAAAGTGGTTCCCCTTGGCCGCTCTGTCAAGACAATCGGACCTTATTTATTATACATAGAAGGCGATGAAAAGGATAGGCTATAGCTAATTTCCTTACTAAATCATCCGATGTGTTGAGCTTAGAGGGAAATGGAACCAAAAGAATTTACAGTGGGTACTAATGTAGGAGAAAAGCTCATGGGTCCTTAGGGTTTCGACGCGGTCAACACTGAAGTTCTGTAAGGGCCGAAATTATAATTATACGTCTCCAACGGTGTAGTGTGAAGAACCTGTTATGTGTCCTTGTAACCTAGATTTCAATGGCACCAACAAACCAAGCGGAGTATGGAGTCTGTAATTGATTTATTTGGCGGTGGAGAATTCTTAGGAGCTTGGAGTTGAGCAAATACAACGTTATTGGACGGATTTCTAGTTGGTTTATTAAACAATTGCTAAGGGCGAATACAAGTGTGGCAGTCCAGATTTAATAAACACTTACTTTGCAAACTGACTTATCCAATTGTTAGATGATTTCAACGGAAAGTAGCGTTCACTACATGTCCCAAGGAAGAAAATTTAGAAGCAGATGAAATTTAGCCCAAATGCGCTTCATGCGTTTTTGAGGAATGTCAGCAGAACTAATAGAAAAAATACTGGTGCATTAAGAAGAAATAACATCCCTGCAACTGAGGGAAGAGGTAATACGCAGTTTGAAATAATTTAATACTTGACCTGGAGTCTAATTATTGCGGATGGATTAGAGAGGACCTTATTTGAGAGAAAATTATTTGGAGTGTCCATTAACAGGAAAGACTCCTTATCGTATTTAAAGTTTATGTCTTTACAACGAGGCTACGTGCTGATAAGAAGGATGTCCATACGCGGAAAAAAGCATTGATGGATTATCTGTTGAGGTGCTCGGATTCTCAAAAAGGCAAATGGGAGGGGTAATCGGAGCCAAGAGTTCAATTAAAGGTGTCCTGAGGGGCTCATTAGGACCAATGGCCTCAAATGAGATGGCTCCTCAATTTGCTTATAAATAGACGGCATTAGGTAGGGGTTGTGTTAAAAGGGGAATCCTTTTTGAAACACAGGGGATAGTTTCTTGCATTTTAAAGAACTCCACCAAGAGAAATCTAAAGGCAAAACTTGTGTTAAAAATTTCGGATTTGAGTTGAATGAAACTTGTTGTATTCAATCAATCGAAACCCCCCTGTGGATAATCTAGAATCCTAAAATTTAACAAAGCTCTATCTCGAACTTGGATTTTGGATCAAGGAACGCGAAGTGTTTGGGTTTCCGCTTGCATCCATTTTTCAGTAAATATGCAAAAGAAAATCACAAAAGGTAGTCTCTTAAGAACTTTAAACGCTTTTCCTTCAATCTTTTTCTTTACCCTTTTCGGTGTTGTAACAACACCATTTCTAGTTTGGGTTGTGAGGGAAACTAGGAATTAACCAACAAGGCCTTTTGCACCTCTGTGGCGCGAGGCCAATTAGTAAAGTGGCATACGCCCACTTTCCCTATGGCTCATGCCACAAGTGCCCAGAATCCTCTTGTTTTTGCTCACATAAATTGTCCCTATTCCGTGATCTTGTGGCCAAGGCTCCAAACCTTAAAAGGTTGTGGATGCAATATTTAGGTCATATATGGGATCAAATAAAACAAATGAATCACCATGATTGAGAGTAAATGGATTGGCTGGATTTGTTTTCATCTTCTAGAATGAACATCAAGATCATGAGCTTTAAATCTTGTTAAAACCTTTAAATTATTCCTATCATTTAATTATTGTCTTTTACTTTAACTAGCACTTTATTATTTTCTTTCTGTCCTTTATCATTCTTGTTATTTAGTTAATGGTTCATTTGTTTATTTGTGCTAAGACACCATTATTTATTAATTTTGTAATCATTTTTACATTCTAATCATATTCATAGCTTGTTGGATGGATTAAGTTGTGTTGTGATCTTATAGTTAATATATACTTATGTGCAATACTTTTGTTATTCTTTATGTTTGTTGTTTTGTTGGTTTGGATTTTCTTTCTTTTTTTTCTTTTTTTGATTTAAGTTTGTTTTTTGCAAAATGTAAATGGCTCCATAAGGATCCGTAATTAAGCTTGCTTGTATAGATTTATCGGCTGTTTGGTATTTGGAGGGTTTTTGAGAGGTAGATTGTACATAATTAGGTTTTGGTGTTGGATTGCCTATATCTCCTCACACTCCCACTTCTTTGGATGGTTTTATTTCAATGTTGGTGTGGTATGAGGATATTGTTAATGTGTGTTTGACATGTTTTCTTAAAATACATAGAAGGTTTTTAACATCTCAATTTTTTAGTTTAATTATATTATTGAAATTATTGTGAATTGAATTGGACCAGACTAAGAGGCAGCTTAGCCGGGCGAAATGGGTGGCCTAACACTTCCCTAGTTTTTCGTACCTAAACTTCGCCAGACTATCTCTAGTTAAATTGGATTACGTCATTTCCAAAGAGAATCGACTAATTTTGAGAATTTTTCCCTAATAAGGATGACAGACTCTACAATAAAACTTTGACCAAGTAAGAGAACCTTTTCCAAGGATTAAAGTGGGTTTAATAAAACACGCAAAACCGTTTTTATTAAAGAAAATAATCAAGACTCGTTCGATTCGATTCTTTTTCAATCTTTGGGAGAAAATCGCAACAATCCTCAGCTGGCAACTTAACTGGGGCGATCCAGACTCCAGAATCCGTGATTTTCGCCGTGATTTTTGAGTTTCGAATAAGAGAGTTGACTACGAGAAGTTGTCCAAACTATCACCAATCTTTAATAATGTTTATTAACTTTAAATTGAGTTTTGACTTTTTATAGCTTTATAAATGTCCATGTCATCAGCATTTATTCTCTTTCCTAATCTCTTTTCTATCCTAAACCCTAGGTGGGCTATTTGGGGGTCATGATCCTCTTCACTCTACTACGAGTTTCTGTTTTGATCCCCATTAATATATCATCGCCCATTCAGAGTCAAGTACCATTTGGTATATTTCATAAGAATGGACAATGTCCGTTATCACACATGTACACGTAGACCCAAAGCAAATGGATTAGGAAATAACGCGATTTCTGGCTTATTGGAGAGCCTAAGAACAGTAATAAGACTGTTGACCTAGTTAGAGTGTGAATCGCTCATTGTAGTTTGACGCCTAGGTTCCTTCCCGACTTTAGGAAATATTAACACTGCTTAACTGAAAAAAATGATGTGTTTGCAGTTGCAATAATTTAATGTGATCTGCGGCACGATGCCAACTCCCATGATGGTGTTTTAAGATAGGGCCCACCTAGCTATGTCCTAGGGTTTAGAAGACGTATAACCTAACTTGAAATTGGTGTGTGGGTTGGATATAAGGTGGACGGTCCATGGCATTTGCCATAATCCCTTTTCCCGACTTGTTTGTATATTATTGCTATGGAATGTGTCGTGCCTCATTCAATGCATCATTTAACTTATTTTCTTATAGCCCATTTAGGTATATTCCAGGCTCGATGGCTCAATCCCCCGGACGATCAGAGAGCGCCAAAGAGGGGCGAAAGACTTAAGAGAAGCTTTGGAGGCAAAAATGAGTTAAAAAAAAGAGTCGTCTTTTCTATTAGTGACTATATAAGGCCAAAGCCCCCAAACGCGCTAAAGAGGGAAGCTCCCCTCGCGATTTCCGAACCTCGATGACGAAGCGCAGAGCAATTAGAAGAGGCTCATCAATCTCTTTGCTTGAATAAGAGCAAGTGCAGCTCGGAGCCAATGACTCTCCTTCCAGGTGTGGTAATGCGCGAATTGCACGCTCATGGATGAGCGCAATATTGCCGAATCCGTCTTGTGGAATTGGTCACACTCGTGTCTCAACTTTATTAGGATAACGAAGCCAGTTCAAACCTCTTAGGCTGTTGAGATTAAAAAATTGTCGAATATTATAATGTTTAGGGTTAAGAAAGAACTGTTAATGGCTAACGAAAAGAATGGGTAGATTTTTCACGCCGGTGTTTTTGTAAAAGTAAGAAAGAGATCTATTTGGAGCCGATATTTATTAATTCTGGCAGTGGTCTACTAATAAAAAGAGGAAGAAAAAGAGAGAAAAAAATCGTCAACTTGTAAAATAAAGAAACCCTGCTTTACGAATAATAATTAATGTATTGAGGCGAGAACAATAAGAGGGAGTACAAAAATCCGATAGATAAAGAAAGAAGAAATAATGCAATGATAAGGTCATTAATAAATGTTTGTGGTTATGAAATAGGAGCAGCGTATTTGCAACAGCGACTAAAACAATTCTACGCTGCGTTGTGAGAACCTTTTCTTCTCGGGTGTGGCAATTTTGGATTTGTGCAGTCATGATAAAGCCACGATGGAAGATATAGGTATTAGGTGGTAACATTCCTTCCCGTCGCGACTCCGTTAAACCGAGGTAATACCGAACAGACCGAGCGAGACCACTACAATTAGGTGAATCCTTGGTCACTGATCGGCAATGCTGATAGTCATACACCTGTATGCTACATATTAATGTCATGCCTGTTGGCTTTACTTCAATCTTTATGACAGATATTTGTAACTAATAGTACAGACATTAGACATTTATTATTCGCAAATGAAAGATGGGCCCCAATAGTTGCCTTTAACATGCTACAGAACAAAATTATCAAAATGAGTTAGCTACCGGGCTAGAGATTGGGTCTTCTTTAAAAGATGAACTGCAGCATTCTACCGATCAAAGATGACTCCTACGGTCCCAGTACCGCAAAACCTGCGAGTTAAAACAGTAACCGTTGCAGAGCACCCATAAAGCTGCGATAGTGGATATCTCGAACTTAATCAGGAACCAAATAAAAGTTAAACATGTAATGCACCATATCATGTGTACACTTTTAGTGATCTTACTTGCTGTTCAATATGCTGTATTGCGGCTGAATTATGCAACTTGGGTACACTAAAAGCAGATTATCTGAGGGATAAATAGTTGTATGCCAAGCTTAGTAAGTGTGAGTTTTAGCATAGAAAGAAGTTACCCAGTAAATTTCGCATGTTTCCACTATTTATCCTGTCTCGCCATCTCCTCCTTGCATCGTCAAGTTTGTTTCATCTCCTTCATTAACCTTTGCTATATTCAAACCTTGACTTTGTGCTTCGGCAGTCATTCAAGTGGACTCTCAACGTTAGCTTTCACTATTCTTGTCTTAGGACAATGTGGTGAGGATCGAGGCATCAAGAGTGGATCCTAAGAAGATTAAAGCTATTGTTGATTGGAGACTCACGCCCAGATATGTCACAGAAGTTCCGAACAGTTTTCTGGGTTAGGCCGACTATTACGAGGAAGATGTCCGTAGAGGGGAAGTGTCTTGCTATCAAGTCTTAAGCAGTCACCATTACAAGATTCCGTTAAAAGAAGAGGTTGTATTACCAATGGGATTGATAGAGTGTCAGCGAAGAGTTGTTGACAAACTTTGAAGAAAAGGTTGACTGAAGCACCAGTGGTTTGAACGCCAGGCCCAGTGTTCAGGACTAGAAAGAATTTGTGCGAGATTTATGCAGTGAATGCCTCTCGAATACTTGGGGTATATACGGGTTAGGGATGGTGTACTCAATCGAAAGATGAGTCGAACGCAAAATTAACGGAAATAGGTGTTGGCTTGCATGCTATCGTCTAAGACAGTTGAAGGCCACATTGAGATTTGATTAAAATCGCACTCTTTGAATTTAAGAAACTGGTTAAGCCACTGTTCTAGAACTACGACACCTACGTGTCGATTGTTTGGCATTCAAAGTTATGGAGGCATTATCTGTGCGGTGAAAGCGTTACATTTACATAGAGGTCAAAAAATTCAGATGTTTAAGTAATTTATCGACGAGCAGAATATACTTGAATTTAATGACAACGGAAGTGGTGGCAGATTTCTGGCATAATTATGATTATGGTCACTAAATTACCATTCGAGGACGCGCAAAGCTAATGGTGGTAGCTGATGCCTCTTAGCTCGAAAATCATATGTATCTCTTGAGGTCAATGGAATCACATGAAAGTTGCAATCAGTAGGTGAGCCTCTCAATTCTACGTACAGTGCAAGTACACCAATCCTTGTGGGTTCAGGAAGTTTGCAGAAGCACAAAGAAAGATAAGCAATAGTAATATTGGGTTAACGAAGTACAGAAACGACCTGGTGCTAGAAATTCAGATTGGATAACAGTTGGAGTATTGTTTCTAAGACGAAACAAATATCAAAAACATTTTTTAAGCATATCAAGAGAGGTACCTATCAGTATAAAGAGAGGTGAGCTCAGGCATGCATCCCAATTAAGATTAGCAATGCAATGGCGTGGGCTTCGCGAATGGCATTACTAAAAATTCATTAAGCGTCACCACTTCTAACTTTTGAGCTCACCTCTCCTATACCCATAATACATTTACCTGTAAGATCATCCGTCAAAATAGGTGTCATATCACATTCTACCAAGGTACCTGGCTGTCAGAACTTCTTTCTTTACTTGATCTACATTAGTCGCATTTCACGATGTTGGTGACTGTATGAATTGCATTGTTGTAGTGTCATTCCATAAGCATGCCATACCATGCATACATGCATCATGTCATGTTTTTCTAACACTCATTTTGTGCAGTCAAATACACTGATATGAGAGTTAAATGGCCCCCAGGGGCACTGAAAAGAAAGTCAGTTGGTTTGAGGATAGACAGCTGGGTTGATTAGAGTTGAAGGACCTTTTAACCCCTCCTTTGATTTACCTAAAGCTCAGTGTCCTCCGGTCAAGTCCTCGGTCCTTTCTGGCCCACTTTTGTTAGATTGAAAACTCTCCTGGTTTGAAATAGATTTCGCTAGTTTTAGTCTCTACTCTCTGCTAATAATGGCTGAGCCAAGCATATCCCTGTTTCAAAAATTGAAAAGGACTGATTGAGAAAATAATGGACATCTAGCCTTTGAGAAAGCTCATGAGATTTGATAGGGAAAGAGCAAGTGGTGATAGAAGTATGAGATTGAAGAGCAAGAGGGAGCAAATTGATGACACTATTAGAAACGATGAGTTATTTTAAGAGATGTCCACCAAGAAAGGTTGAGTCTAAGCCAAAGCCAGTCATCTCAGAAAAATTTGAAAAGCTAGATAAGAAGCTTGAGAAGCTGCATGTGTTCATGAAGTCCAAGGGGATGGACCAATATGTCGACCTAGATGATGATGATGATGATGAGGAGTTAGAGTTGAAACAAACTACCGCTGTGACTTACAAGATGCCAAAGGTGGCGAAATATGATGGTAATGGCGACTCGAAGGTGCACCTTATACAGTACAAGTCTATCATGGAACTGGCGAGTCTGCTATTAAGGGAAATTTTGAAGATGTTCTCTATGTCCTTAACAGAATTTGCCCAAACTTGGTATTACAATCTCGAGAAAAGAGTAAGAAGAGATTGGAATGAGCTTACCATGGTTTTCCTCAAAGAATACGCTTACAATCTAATCTCCAAATGAGTTGTTAATTTGAGAGATTTAGAAGCGGAGAAGAGATTGGAATGAGCTTACCATGGTTTTCCTCAAAGAATACGCTTACAATCTCCAAATGAGTGTTAATTTGAGAGATTTAGAAGCGACTGTGCAAAAGCAAGACGAGACCTTTATAGATTATATGGCTAGATGTAGAGCCAAGGTCACACAAATGAGGAACCGTCCAGATACCAAGGAGCAAATCAAGATCTTTATAAAGGGGACTTTGCCAGTTTTCTGTGAGAAGCTGTATTATATGCCAGTGATCGAGTTTTCTCAAGTTTATGAAGTGGGACTGCCATTGAAGACAAAATTAGAGAGGACAAGAAGTATGGGAACCGTGCTAGAAGCTTTAACAAGTCCGGGTTCCAAGGGTCTGGTCAGTCAACCAAGACTCCAAGCACCAATAAGAAGACTCCAAGCACCAACCAAGACTTCAAGGATCAAAACGGGTTTACTAAAACGAAAACCGTTTTATTAAATAAAATAAATTAAGCCCATTCGATTCGATTCTTTCCAATCTTTTAGGAAAAATCTGACATCCTCACCGACAGAAGAATTACAATCTATCTTAAAGTCGTGGCCTTTTCGGGGTTGGACCATGGACATCATCGGCAAAATTCATCCAGCATCCTCTAAAGGTCATTCCTTTATCTTGGTAGCTACAAATTATTTCACAAAGTGGGTGGAGGCAGTGCCTTTGAAGAAGGTTGAGCAACGAGGTGTTGTCGAATTTATCAAAGAGCATATCATCCACAAGTTTGGCATTCCCCAAAGTATTACAACATATCAGGGACCATGTTCACGGGGTAGGAGGTTAAGGATTTTGCAGAGGATTATCATATTAAACTCCTTACTTCCAGTCCTTATTATGCCCAGGCGAATGGTCAGGCAGAAGCTTCAAACAAAGTGCTCATCAATATTCTATAGAAGATGATTGAGGATAACCCCAGGGAGTGGGCATTATCTATTGTTAGAGACTTTATGGGGCATATCGTACTTCAGAAAGGAATGCTACTCAAACAAGTCCTTTTGCATTAACCTTTGGCCATGATGTAGTTGTACCAATGGAAGTTGTGGTTCCTTCACTTAGAGTAGCAAAACAAAATGGGTTAACTCCAGATGATTATACATAGGCTATGGCAATTGAGCTAGAGGAACTTGATGAAGCATGTCTTCAGGCATTCAGCAGAATGTCTGTGCAAAAGAAGAGGATTGTTAGGACCTACAACAAAAGAATTCGAAAGAAATCGTTCCGAGAAGGAGATTTGGTGTGGAAGGTAATTTTACCACTAGGTTCTAAATGCAAGGAATATGGCAAATGGTCTCCTAACTGGGAAGGTCCCTTCTGAGTTTATAAAATCCTCAAAGGAAATGCCTACTAGTTGTCGAGTTTGTTAGGAGTACCACATAAAAGAAACATCAATGGTTTTTACCTCAAAAAGTACCATGCCACCATGTGGGAGATGAAAGAACAACAACAATGAAGGTAATTAGGTCGATCCCACGGCTCTGAGAAGGTCACTTGCAGTAAATAGCTCAATAACTATGATAGGTAATATGCCGATAGCACGGCTAAGTATGTAAAAATAAATGTAGGTAATATTTTGCCACAAAAATAAAGAATGTAAATAGCTGATCCCATAGTAATTGATGAGTAAAATGAACAGGCCTATTGGCCATTTATTATATAAATGTGCAAAGACCGATTCATGACTTTTAAGAAATACTAAACGAATATCCAGGAAGGATTCCCAAAGTACATTAAAACAAATCTAAACAAAGAGAAATCAGCTAAAGAAGAATTAATCAAGGTCAACATCCTGGAACTGGTGCCAAGTCTGCTAGTGTTATTAAATAGCAGAGGAGTAGGCCTTGTGATTCTCTACCTAAGCCTATACCTGAGGCGTTTTATTCTTAATCATATTACTCTCAGTCTTAACAAAGTCAACCTCTGTAGTATACTCTCTGCTAAGGCGTTCTTCATGGGCAGCGACAGCAGCTGCTTCACCTTCTAATAAAGCAATCTCTACCTTCAAAGCATCTACTTTCCGAAGAAGATATTCTCCATATTTCTTAAACTCTGATACTTGGTGAGCTGCAATATCCACTTTCGCAACAGCTTGTTGATATCCGTCTCTTCTGGTTATGAAGTCCTTAATAGAAGGGTCTCTACAGTCTAAGAGATAGTTTGTTGGTGAAGAGAGAACAAGTCAGTAATCTGAGATCGGACCTCCTATGGTCGACTAGAACCATCAACCCTGCTCAACACGTCTAATGCAGAAAACACATAGCCACATTTTTCCTCAAATAGGTTTAGTAAATCAAGAGCAAGCAAATGTCTAAGTCGCTCCTTGGCTACCTTGATAGAAGCAAAGGAAGGCTGGCTAAGAGAAGAAGCAGAGGAGACAGGCAAATCATTCAGAAAAGAAAAGTCTAACTCAGATAGAGGATCCTCAATCTCAGTGATAATAATCGGCGGAGCTAGAGGAAGAGGAGTCTACAGGAAAAAAGAATGAAGTATAAGTAATAATGCGGACAAAGAAGAACATATGAGATAAAGGAAATACCTATGGAGAAGAAGCAAGGGGAGTATCTAAATTTTGATCACTGGAAGGAGATAGTTGTCGAATAGGGGAACTACAACCCAAAGGAGCCACATCAATCCTGAAAGTATCTTTGGAAATGGATGAGGCAGAAGGAGAGGAACCAGTCACGAATGTCCTCTGAGAAGTGGAATCAACATTGCCAATCTCCACAGAATGAGGATCTAGCACCTCAAAATCGTCTGAAATTACCTTTGGCTCATCTAGTTGTGACCTGGATAAAGGTTTTGGTTTGTTGGCTACCCTTGCAGAATGCCTTGATGCAAGTGTCTATTGGGTCTCCTTCAGTGTTCCTTTTCTCATTTTCTTTGTGAAAGTTTGGATTTTTGGAGTATGTCCCCTGGGCTGTGTAGCTAGCTTCCGTTTCTTATTCGAAGAGTCCGAGTTATTGATCCGAGGAGAGATCAACGTGGAAAGAGAATTTGCAAAGGCAAAACAGAGATCAGGGAATAGCTTAAAGGCAAAGGAAGACTACTCAATGTGCTATATTGAAAAGTAAAGAGTAGTCCACCAATATTGAAAAGTAGGAAACAAAGTGGTTGGATCCACTCAGGTGACAAGTAATTTCTGAAGAATTACTCTTTGCTTTCATAACATGTCATTTATATGAGAATGTGTTTGGCGCCTTCTGTACGTGGAAGTAGATGCTATGAATAGTGTTAACTTAGGGATTCTCTGTATTAATCCAAATTGTCTACACCACAGGCAAGGGATATAAGCCTCAAAAGTAGCAGCACCAGCAAAATTCACATCAAAAGATACATTCACATGTAGATATCGCTTAGAAGTAAAACAGCCTAGTGTCTTAACACATCTTGCATAATAGCAAGCTGCCTATCGTTCAACCACAGTGGGAGACTAACCGTTGCTAACTCATTAACATTATCAAATGGAGTAAACTTGATGCAGGTTGGATCTTTGAGGTTCTTGAAGTACTTAATAGCTTCTTGGGTAGCAAATTAGAAATAGAGTTAGAAATTCAACGGCCAAACACACCATCAACTGGCGGTAGAGGGGAATTTCTTAAATTAGAGAAAAAACTGAAAAGCCAAAGATGTACTATCCACAGGTTGCCATTCCATTTGCTAAAAGGTTTATCGATAATTAATTTGTGCAAGTTATCGAAGATAGAACCCAGAAGCATGGTTCCTAGGGCATAAGGTCACCCACAAGCTAGTTCATAAGCCAAGGGGAGATACTCACCGGTGGGATGACCAGAAGTGGGAAGAAGATGAACTTGCACAATCAAAGCCATAGGAACCGCACATGATCTGATGAACTGGTACCTTGGCCAAAATTGATAGCTGAGGAATAGGAATCGAATGACCAAGTGTATTAGACTGAGTCAGGTATAGGAGGGACTAGGCTTGGTGTAACACCCGCCGCCCAGTCCCATGAGACCCAACGACGGATGCCACATTCGGTGCTGGAGACACCGTCTTAACTAAACATACAAATCATAAAATTAGATTATGAATTAGACGTAATTGAGTATTCACAAGTTTAGCGAGTAAAATGTTTTTGTTTTTTTTTTTTTTTTAGATAATCATTTCTCATAAAAATTAGATTATGAATTAGACGTAATAGTATTCACAAGTTTAGCGAGTAATTTTTTTTTTTTTTTTTTTTTTAGATAATCATTTCATTTCGTTTTCATTTCTTTTTTTTTTTTTTGAAAAATAGATGGGGAAAAATCCTACAGAAATACTGTAAGAATTTCTCTTTAAAAACTGAGCTTGCCAAACATATGAATACAAAACACTCCCAATTAAACTCCAAACTCCCAACATCTCCAAATAATCATCATAACACAACAACCCTTCTATATTTTCATAACTAGATAAATCCTCAATAGCATTTTAATATTCATCAATTAATTGCATTCAGTATATATATCAAGTCTTAATAAACTAATCATACCAACTCTCTTGTCTCTTGAAATATTTTATATTTCAATCATTTAAATAAAATCTTATGGCTTATCTCCCGATATATACACCAAAAACATAATTTTGCTAATTACATTGCTTAAGTTATAATTCAAATAACACAATCTCGAAAATATAATACTTATACCATGCCATAATTCTTGATTTACATAAAATCTCCATCTACTACTACCACAATAGTCACTTCTGCTCTGATGCTACTCTTTTAGTCTTCAAGTAGTAACCACAGTCTTTAACCTGCGCGTGATAAAAATCAACGCGCTGGAGTATTAAAAACTCAGTGGTGCTTCATATTCACATACTTACTAAAGTTGCGATGAACACACTTACTTTAAAACACAAATTACATAAAATCATTAAATTTTCAAAGTACATTTACATTATATAGCAAAAGAAATATCAAATAAACTATAATAATAACATAAAGAATTTAATTCTTTCACTGATAAATTCATTACTTGCAACAATTTATTTATACAATACATATACTATTTAAGTTTTTTAAAACCATGTATCGGGAATAATCATGCTTTGAAAAATCATTTGATAAACATATCATTAATTTTCCCAAAGTTTAAGTTTACTAAAATAATATGATCTCATTCGTTTAAATTCAAATTACTTTGAAAGCAATTTAAGACGATTATAATAAAAATATGTTCATTCTTTTAGTTAAGGCTCGTACTAATTACGAATTGAACATAAGCAGATTTGATCGTGGCCTATGTTAGCCACCACCCCCATCACACAATCGTGGCTATTGTAGCGCCACCCCCATCACACAATCGTGCCTATGGAAAGCACCACCCCCATCCACACAAAATAAGCGTGGTCGCCTATTTATAAGGGCTTGATAACCCTAGCCATAATGATCATAACTTTCACATAACAAAATTAATCTTCATCATTACCTATTTCAATCATGCATAGTAGAGCCCAAATCAAAATCATTCTTTCACAAAGGACTTATTATTTAGTTCAAAATTCTTAATCAAAAAACACTTCTTAACGTAATACCCTATCATTTCAAAATTTTCTTCAACTTACAACTTACAAAAATTACCACATTCTTTAAAGGAAATTATTTCACACACACACACACACACACACATTATATTATATATATTATATATATATATATATATATATATATACTTAATATTAGGAAAATTCTCATACATTCCTTTTCTTTTAAAACTTTTTCTTAACATTCATAATGACATTATCGATAATTGAAATACTTTCATTCATCATATAAATTACATACTTTTCACTTATCAAAAATATCATAAATCACAATAACACCTTAAATACCCAATTTTTTTAACTCTAAAACATATGAAAAAGTAATATACAAAAATAATCATACTATAATAGTCAAATATAATACCCATACAGAAAAAAAATAATTAAGATAAGCCACACCCTAGATTGGTTTGGCGCCTGTAATGAGAAACCAGAGAGGGTAGGAATATTTTCTTCTCCAATACCCGAGTCCACTTGGATCTATCACTAATATAACTAGGTGCCACAAAGAGATATTCAATATCTTCATACTCTGGATTGCGGCTCTCATGCATGATCATACTACACTAATTTCCCAACAACTTATCCCGATAAAAATTTCCAAACATTATAAAATATTCCCATTAATATATCCAATTAAACAATCAACAATAACAAATATCCACAATAACACTTTTCAAACATATCCACAATATCTTATTTTTGTCAAATCAATCCTCAAACATACAAATAATCAAGAGAACCTCATCACAGATGATTCATACATACATTAAATAAAATAAACCTATGAGTCAAGGCATAAGAAATTTCCAGCATTAAAATAACATTGACCTTTGCTGAGTTTTTAAGACATAACTTGAGTTATAGGTCTCTTGAGTTATAGGTCTCCAAATTGAATGAAATTAGATTCATTAGAAAGCTAAGACAAAATGATAGAAATGTTATGAAGGGATCACAGCCCAGATCAATGTGTAAGATGGCAAACAGAAGCTAGAAACACAGACCAATAGTCCAGACCCAGTTCAGCAGAACTAAGTCCAATGTTTATTAAATTCATACTTAACCAAACACTCAAATTAAACCAATCTAAAACCATAGAAGTCTCAAGACACAGGAAACAACTTTCATGAAGAATTCAGAACCTAATCTTGTCATTATAGTGGTCAAAATGGGCACTCAATTCAGTGATGCATATGACCCGACATAACAAAGTCAGTTTGGGTGTTTCAATCATAATTTGAGTTATATATCTCCAAATTGGACCCAAGAGGATTGCTTGGAAAGCTAATAAGTAGACCTACAACTTTCATGAAGGACTCAGACACAAATAAAAAATAGAAATGGTCAAAAACCAGTCCTTAATCTCATCCAATAACACTTTTTCCCAAATTCAGCTTACTTTAACCATGAAAAGAACATGAACAACAAAGATACAAGGTAGAGATTTCTACCACATACCTACCAACATTTACTTAAATAACTCATCAAACATCATCCTAAGAGCATAACCAATAAAGGAATAACAAGAAAACTTAAGGCCTTTATCATCAATAGATTCTTGCCACTCTTGGAAGATGAAGAAAGGAAAATGTTTTTCCTTCATCAATTCAGCATTATTAGCGCAAGCTTTAATAAAATTCCCAAGAAACACATTTATTACACCAAAGTCAATAATCAAATCATTTCATTATAACAATTCTAAATTCACAAAATAGTATATCAAAAAATTTTAACAAAGGAATTGTGTTTATGAACACTAACCTTCCAAACAAGCTTTAATAAGCTTTAATCAAAGCTTCTCAAGCTTTAGTCTTGCCCTTATCTTTGTTAAAAGGCTCTCCACCCTTAAAGAATTTCGTCCTCGAAATTCACCTGAATTAAACAATTACAACTCTCATAATATTTTTTGACTCAATTTAATTCTTCATTAATCGGCTCGCACTTACTATCCTTGTGTTCTATACTTGATTCTCCCAAATGAACATCCATATTAGCAAATTTAACCATTCCCTATTTAAAAATTTTAATCTCATAATTATAGCATAAACTCATTATGCATACAAACTAATTATTAGATCCTTAATATCCTTTTTAATTCAATTACAAGAAAAAATCTATAAACGTCTCTTATTCTATCTAGCACTCAATCCAATGACCTATATAACTCCCATACCAAACATATCATCATATCAGATACATATCAAGGCATCTCGGTTAAATATCATATTCACAGATTTGCATAAAGTAAATTCTCATAAAGCATGATGAGATTATATGAACATATCCTGAGATCATATAGCTTATTCTCATACCAATATCAACAACTTCATTCCAACATGATACTTAAATAATTCCTTCAAAGATTTCCTTACTTTAATATAACACTCTTATAATTCACGTATTCAATTTAATATATATATATCTTAAATTATTCTCCGCAAAAATATATCCTTACTTACTTTCTATCCATTAAAAACCATGCATAATAACTCCAAAAAATATATATAAATAAATAGTAAAAACAATAAATAGTAAATTTTTTCGGAAAGCAAAAATAATAACCATAGACTTTTCGGACCGGTGGTACTATTGCAAAGACCGGGAATAAAAAACTACTATTAGGAGAAACACAAGGAAAAACGCGCCGGCATTTAACACTTGGTCATGGTCTCCAATAAGGGTAAGACCAGTCATAGCAAATAGATGTCCAAGAAGAATAATAGACATGGACTCTACTGAGAAAAAATAAAAAGAGTTTTACAAATAAATCAAACACCAAATCTTAAGGCGCCGCAAGAGGACACCTAGTGTATAAGCGGAGGGCCTAATATTTTTTCGGACCAAAAATAATACCGACTTTCGGACCGGTGGTACTATTCACAGACCGGTAAACTACTATTGAAACACAGGAAAAACGGGGCATTACACTTGGTCCATGGTCTCCAATAATGGGTAAGCCAGTCATAGCATAGATGTCCAGAAGAGTAATAGACAATGGACCTACTGGAAAAATAAAAGAGTTACAATAATCAAACCAAAATCTTAAGGCGCCGCAGAGGACACTAGTGCATAGAGGAGGGCCTAATTGTAGAAGCCTACATAGTTGGATAAAAGAGTAGATCCTTAGATTTTCCCAAAGGGATTTGTACACTAGTTCTAGAAGGTCTATCCATTCATTCCATAAGTTTGAATGTCGAGGCCAAGACTTGATCTTGTATACTGGTAGAGGAGGGAGAATAAGACGAGATAAAATCATTTCAGTGTTTCTCTTCAATGGCGGGGGAGATGGTAGGGCGCTTTTTGTTAATGGCCGAATAGTCTTGCATGAGAGCAAGGATGATGTTCCTATAAGTTGAGCAAGAGAATTAGAAGATAAGGAAAACATGGCATAATACATGTTATGTGGTGTTCAGCAAAGGAGTCTACCTGAGGAGCTGGTGCATTAATAGGAGCGCCACTTGAGTTATTAGCAAATGAAGTAGTGGAACCTGTTACAAGGAGCTTAAAGTCAGTTCTTTTTTGGGGAAATTTTGACAGAGTTTCCTCTATATTATGGAGATCCAGAAACTGGTTTTCCACTCCTAGTAGCCTCATAGTATCAACAGACATACTCCTCAAATGGAATCAGTACACAATTCGCAAAACTCAAATTTTTTTCATCACAAAGGAACTAGTTCCTTACCTTAAGCTAAAGTGGAAAAAATATTCTCAGTGGTGCTAAATTTTGGAAAAATAGTTGCTAGTGGAACTAGTGCTTTTAACTCGAGTCTAAGGATAGAATTAGGTGAGGGGTTTTCATTGGATGCCATAGTCTTGATTCGCGAGAAATCACTAAAAAATAAATTAATTAAAAAAGGAAAATAAACAAAACAAAAAGAAAGAAAGAAAGGATTTGCAGCTAGGTGGCTGAAGCAATGTTTTTACTCCAAAAATCATAAGCCGCATCGTTAACTTAACCTATATATATATATATATAAAGAAAAAAAAAGAGAAAAGAAGGAAAGAAGACGAAAAGCATATGCTGTGTGTGAGAATTCCCTTTTTATATATGTATAAATAATAAAAAAGAAGAAGATGAAAAGCAATGGCACTTTCTTGGTACCATGTTTTGTTTTGATAAGAAAGGAAAAAAGGGGGCCTTTTTACTATATCATCAAAATCGAGGCCACAAGAAAATAAAGGACAAAAGTGTTTGAATGATAAATCATCTGTGGAAAGAGACTTACCAATGGTCAATAATGAAGGTCAATAATGAAGATTAATGGGTTTGCTTATTTGTGTTACCCAAATTTCTTTGAGTATTGGCAGCATGAAAAAGTTTTAGGTTTTGTCTTTTGAGCGTGATTAAAATCCTTAGGTTTTTTTAAGAGTCTACAAAAATAGATATGGTGAGATCATATTTTGCTTTTAAATTTTAAATCATAAATGGGTTGGGTTTTTCAAAATGGGCTAACATGTTAAGCATGGCCCAATAGGCCAACTTAATAAGGGGGCAATTGTTGGACCCATTTTGTGATTTTTTGCGATTGAGTTTAGTATATTGGATTTGACTTGGATTGTATGTAATTGGGGCCAAATTAGTATTGTTTTGGGTGATTAATTGATTAATTAATTTCTATTAATTAATTAATTAATTAAAAGAAATAAATAATAGAAGACATGACCTGCAGTTGGGAAGAAGGAGAGTACTCCTCAGGCAGTTATGCACCACATAGAGAAGGTGGAGACCAAAGGAGCTAATAAGGGTAACGTGCATCAATGGATCTTCTGGTAACTACCTATGGAGCCTATAAAAAGAGCAAGACACTGACGACTAAACCCCAACCAAATTCTCTAATGAATTCAACCAAACTCTCCAACAAGTCAATCAGTTTAATTTCAGAAGTCTTGTTTATATTTTTTCCAAGCACTGTTTATTTACACTTCCTGTAACTACAAGCAGTCTTTTCAATACAAGCAAATTGCCTTTACCTTTCAAGCAATCAAATTCAATTTAATTTTCAAGTAATCACACTCTCTTTACAATTTTCTCTGCTCAAATTTACTTTAATTGCACAATCGGCAAAGCGTTGACTGTGGGATCCAAACGCACGGCCTAGAAGTCAGATCAAGCGCACTTTAATTTTTAGTTGGTGTACTTCACACACTTGGCACGCTCGCAATTAATTCACAAATTAAGCTGTCAGCCAGCGGATTCATTACTCTTTCCAAAAAAGAACCAACAAGCATTAAAAAAAAATATTGAGTAGCTGCTAATCCATATATCATTACTTGCTTCACAGATTTCTGCAAAGCTAATGCCTTATCTAGACTTCTATTTCCATAACTTATTAGAGCTGTCATGACTTGCAGAAGCTACCATTCCAATAATGGGGGACTGTGCCAAGGCTGAGATTATATTCTCATGAGATGGAATCGTCATACTATTATTCGCGCCTATATTCCATAGGTCCAAGTACTACAACAACAATAAAATATATAAACCAGTTAGTTTAGAAAGGCAGCATTTAACAGGAATTATGAGGCTGAACTCATTGTTATGCATCTGCGTGGATACTTCCCAAGATGTTGGCGCAATAGCTGAATAGTAGAGCTAAGAATGTAAATAGTTGAATAATAATGACTAGGAATCACCATATCATCCACCATAATGAGAGGGATGGTGAGTGACATTCCCAAAGTGGCTAGTAATGGAGTTGTCCATACAACACAAAGTGCCCTAAGGAGAATTGTGGCAATTTTAAAATTATTCTAAAAATGATTATGCGAGTGTCTGAAATAATAATTACAAAATGAAATGCTTCAAACATACCAAAAGTAGTCCGAGATCACACTTTCAATAAAGTCATTTGCAATAACAACTTCATCCATTTTAGCAGAGTAAGGAATTGTGAACTTGGGCTCTATTCCCTAATCAATAGAAAATTAAACAAATAAGATCTCTTACCAAGCCACCAGAAAGCTTCGAGTGTTAACAGTCCTGTATATCCAAATAACTTTTGCACATCAACCCTCTTTCCTTCTTCGGCAGCAAACTTTTTAAGAAGCATTGCAACAACAATTGTAAAATGAAACATATTACTCTGCAAGAATAATATTAGAACAAAGACTACATGGAAAGTAATACACCATTGGACCAATAAATAGATGATTAAAGCTCACCTTGTTAATTGAAATTGCCAGAAATAACTCGGTGTCGCCGGAAATCAACGCTCCACTTCCACCTCTCTCTCTTTCTTGACTGTTGAGCCTAGAGGACAAAGAAACACATCTTGGACGTCAGCTGGCCGAGATAGCAATGTAGTAGCAAGAAGGAGAGGGGAGATCAAGCGCATGAGCAAAAAGAAGAAATGAGTTTTTCCGTTTTGATGTGCCTCAATTTTATTATGGAAGACAAAACAATATATTTGTTTGGCTTTATTTAAGAGGGAGAACAAAGAGACCTAGATGAGTAGGAATCATAAGGTTGTATTAAATTTTTATAAGATAAAAGCAAATGTTCAAAATCTATACAATCTCACTTTTTAGAGGATGCACCACCTCAGCATTAGAGAAAACTCATTGATTCTCTTTTATATATATACTAGTTGAAATTTTGTGCTTTGCTCGCAGTAATTATGCTATATTATTATTTTGAAAAAAAAAATTATTTGTAATTTTATGTTGCAATTAATAATAAAAATAATTGGATAGCTTTTTTTCTCTTTCTTATTTTATCCATTTATATAGATTGTGTGCATTTAAATTTAATTAGAAATAGAGTATAAATTTAAATATAAGTTTTCCATATAAAACTTATATTTAATAATACATCCTGGACGTCAGTTGGCTGAAAAAAAATAAATTTTGTTACATAATGAAAAATAATACAAAACCAGTAAATAGATTTTTATTAAAATAAATTGATAATAATTTTATCAGTAAATTGGTTTTAATAAATAAAATTTATTTAATCAATTATTCTATTATTTGGTGTAGCTGAAACTGAAAATGGACGGTGCAGATTGGCAAGTTTACTTTTAGTGGCTTCATCTTCATTTTTAGATTGGCAAGTTTACTCTGCAAAAATGGAGGGTGAAATTTCACCGGGAACATTGAACATCGATACCAATTTTAGACTATTAGCCATGAAAGCAAATGAAGATTCATTAATTACATTCCGATTTTCAAAAGGAAATGGACAAAAATGAAGTCTAACAAAGTAATTCCCCTCCTGAATACCTTCAAATGTGTAGTTCATGCTTTCATGGATTTAGTAAAAATTCGAGCAGTCGGCCCCAAGATGGAATTACCACTTGCAGTAGTGGTGTTCGACACAAAAGAACCTAGAGTTAGATTGCTATTAGGAATCAAGTCACCAACAAATCTCCTGCCATCAACACTTCAAAGTTTCAAAGCAAGGGTTATTTTTGAATTTGTTAAATTCAATTTTCAAATTAAATTCTAATATGAACATAGCACTTTAAAAGTGTTTATTATTAGTTTTTAAATGTAGAAATATCCAATCAAAAAGTAGAAAAATAAGAAAAAAACTAAAAAATCCTTAAAAAAAATAGAATACTGAACTAAACTTTCTCTATGTCTTAGCTTTTATATAGATATATAGATTTCACATAGATATATTCAAAAGAAGATTCAAAGAAATATCAAATTTCACACAAACTATTAGATCAATTAAATATTTATTAATCTTATTATTGTATAAATTTTTTTCACCTTTATTGCCATAATCTGATTATTTCTACACAATACTATTAGATCGATATTTATTAATCTTATTATTGTATAAATTTTTTTCACCTTTATTGCCATAATCTGATTATTTCTAAGAGTATTATAAAAGAAAAATATCACATATTGTTTTCTATGATAAAAAAAACTATTAGGTAACTATTTTTATTTTAGATAATCGTCTGTAATAAAAAGAAAGTGAAGAAAAAATTAATTAAATATTTTCATGTACACCAGTTTATCATGAAATTATATTATTTTTTCCATAGAAAAAACTAAAAAAAATTAAGTATTAGAATATTTATATGCAATATAATTTCAAAATTTTATGTTTAAAAATTTATTCTATTTGAAAATTTATTTTTTACAAAATATATCCGATCAAATCATACAAACATGAAGAAAAGAAAGAGTATTAATAAAAAAATAAATTTTTTCTAGTTTTATCTCCCTTCTAAATAAAATACTTTAAATTATAATCAAAATGCAATCAAATAAATAATAAATTTGAAAAATAAAATATAAAAATTTTCAAATTTCTCATTATTATATATTCAAATTTCTGCATTAATTATATAATTTTATTAAAAATAACTTTAAAATAAATTATATAACAATCAACTAAATAAAAATAAATTATATACAATCAACTAATAAATTGTAATTTTTTTAATTGGCTATCATTAAGGGTATTTTAGAACATTTTAAATTTCATTAAAGGTGATATCGAAAATCTCATTATCTCCTCATATTCACACGCTTATTTATCTTTTTTAATTAATTAATTAATTTTTGAAAAATAATTAACTAAAAATTAAGTTACCAAAACAAAGATAAATAGTTATTTTTTTATTCAATTTAATTTTGTATTATTACAACTGCTAATTTACATCATTTGTACAAATTTATTATGTAGAAATGTACTATTTGTTCATTGTCCCTTTTGAAGTGTCTCCGAAATTCAAAACATATCGTTACAATAGGATGCTAATTCCTAATTAAAATGAGATAAAACTTCTCAATTAATATTTAATATATTTTAAATAATATTAATGCATATTTGTATTATATATATTTTTTTTCTGTTAAAAATAGGATTGACCAAAATTGTGGTGGACACCTAAAATAGTAGTCTATTCAAAGAAAGTGTCAATGAAAGATGCACACCTACTAAAGAAGAACCAACGTATTACATCTACTTAGGACTTAAACACTAACATTCATCTAGATTACTTGAAAAATATTACAACCAACGTATTTCAATTACTTAGAATATGAAAAGGTGACGTTCAATTGTTATAAGTTACATTTTCATAGAAGCCAAACAAAACATGAGAATTTCGCTAATTCCTAGCTAGCTTCTTTACTTTCTTATCAATGGTGAAACTACTGTAGATAATTGAGATTTTCTATATCCATACAGAAGTATTTATTCACCATTAGATCAACAGAATTAAATATAAGCCGTAGACTTAAAAAAATTAAAATGATCTTTTACCTTTAAAATACGTCGTGTTTATTTTTTTAGAAATAAAAATTAACTTACATTTATTTATCATTATTCTTTTTAATTCAAAAAGACATTTACTCTATCAATTATTTTTAATAAAATAAGAAGAATAAAATTATAAAAACAAATTAAAAGTTTCAATACTCATATACAATTTTTCTTTTATCATGTATTAGATTTAAATTATTTACATGAGTACAATTTTTCTTTTTACATGTATTAGGATTTAAATTATTTAAATATTATTTTTCATAATAATAAATTTTTTTACATCTAATAAAATTTCATTTAAACCTTTTAAACAGTAAAGACAATTCAAACTTCAAGATCTTAATTCTTATTTTAAAATAAAATTTTTAAAATTTAACAACAATTAATTTTGCTTTTCTTTATTTTTTATAATGCCAAATTTACATTGGATTTATGAAAAGTTACATAATTCTAAAATTTTAAACTTTTTATATATATATATATATGAATGAAGAATAAATTTAGACTTATATGTATGCTTTTAAAGAAAAAAAGAAATTATTTAAAAAAAATATAAAAGAAAGAGTAAGAAAACAAAAGACCAACCAATATTATAGTAAATTTAGATAATAATGTGTCACTCAAATGGAGTTCTGTATCAATTCAAAATTTTGTTAATTCTGTATTCTAGTAAAAGCCGCTTATCAAACAATTACCCTAATTCCACAATAAAAAAAGCTAGGCTTTTGCTACTGTGCAGAAAGGGCAATTTATGTATATGTACAGAAACAGTAATATATATTTATACGTGAAAAAAAGAAAATTTTTAAATTTTATGTTAAACTAGAATAATGGGTTTCTTTACAGACTAAATTAGATTTTTTTTTTTTTTTTTTTTTTTTTTTTTTTAACTAAATCGATATTTTTCTAATTAACGTTTTACTCCCTTTTTTTTTTTTTTTTTTTTTTTTTTTGTTAACTAAATCGATATTTTTCTGAAGTTAACGTTACTCCCTTTCGTTCTCTATAATTCCATCATGCAGTGATTCTAATCCTATCTAACAGTTGCTTCCATTAATTCTATCTAACGGTTGCTTTCATTTTTATAATCTAAACACTTGTTTCACTTTCCTCTTCACCCATCGGCAAATTAATTTTCTCATTTGATTTCTGTGAAAGCATTGAGAATCACTTGATTAAGACTTGACGTTGAAGATCATTGCCATTTTTGATTGTCCAATTAAGGTTAGTTAACTATCTCTTTTTATGTATTTGATGGTTGTGGTATTATAGCATGCACTATAAGTGTTTGTTAAAATGCCTCTTTGAGATTAGTTGAATTTTCTTTATAAAAAGCTGTTATTAGTTGCTGCTATATCCTTGTAATGAATTTGTCATTCATTTATTATTCTTTTTTTATTAGCATAATAAAATATTAATGCATGATTAATTGTTGAGAGAAGATATACAATCAATTTGTTGTTTGTTATTTGTCACTTTTCAAGTTTGAAATTGGCTGATTTTACTACATTTAATTAAATTGACAGTTAAGAATTTTTATTGTAAAAGTAAAAATAGTAATTACATTCATATATTTCCAAGAATCAATCAAAGGCAGAAGATGTACATAAAGATTTTTTCTTCTTTTTGGATTCTTGAAAATATATATTGATAGAAGTTTTTAATGATACAAATAGAACCAGTAATTTTCTATACACTTTGTTTTTGGTTCTTGTTTTGTTCCTCCAACTTTGGTTTTCTGTTAAAATTTAATTTGATTTTGACTAGATCTTCTTTTTAATTTACTGGTCTGGTCTGTCTTCATATCAACTTTAAGAAAATGTGGGGATCAAGTGAATTTTTTTAGCAAATCCCATGTTTCTTTTTTGGAGAGTAACTTCATGACCAACCCCTCTTACTGTTGCAAATGTTAGCCCTGCATATACCTCTATCCGGCCTCCCACCTTCACAAAACCAGAAAAATCCCATATGTTACTTCTTATTACAATAATATGTATGCTGAAAATCATCCTCATAATGAAAACGTGGTGGAAACATGGGGTGGCTTTACAGTATTTATAAAATAAGCACTCTGAGCTATAAAAAGCTTGAGCTTCTCATCCAAGCTTTCCACACAACCAGGATATTGTAGCTTACTCTCCTCCCCCTGTGCTATCCGTATCCGCCAGGTGAAGGAAAACTTATTGTAAATGATCTTTCTTCACTTCAAAGTATGGCTAAACTTTTTACACAATTTTAATTAGAACCTGTATTTGATTCACATTCTCATTTAGTGAGATGTGTACTATCATGTATTATTACAGTTTAAATCATTGAACGATAGTACATGCCTAATGGAATAGGTCTGAGTCTCTTCATTGTTGAGATAACAAGGATTGAGTTGGTAAAGAAACAATTATTGTACTTTGCATTAGGCATGTTGCAGAACATTGGACATGAATGTTTCATTTTTCAAGTTTGAGGGCAATGTGCTTGTATAACTTATAACTATTTCAATTGTATTTGCTACATTCCTGTTAATATTTTTGACCCTTTGTTGCTTTTAAGGCTGGAGGTTCGCATATGGAGACTAAGTTCAACAATCAAGCTAAAAATGCAATGCAAATTGATAGAGCATCTCCATGGATATCAGGCCCATCTGAAAGCTCGACATGACACATATTTCAGGACCTCCCATATAGGTTCACAGCCAGATGGGCTCGGGCAGTCAGCCTAGTCGCACTGCAGGAGTAAATATTTCATTACAAAAATTTTACCATCTTCCAGGCTTTTATTAATGGTATCCTTTTCGCTGACTTCTAATTTCCCTTCTGTTTTACTTATGGTCTAGTTGATGCCTGAGATGGAGAAAGCACTACTTCAGTAGGTCATGAGCCTCACACTAGAATAGATTAATCTTGTAATACCCTCAGTTTGGCAATCTCAGATATTTTGATTATTATGGTAATTATTGCTATTCAAAAGGATAGAATAATTGGAATTACTTTAATTTATTAATTAGGAACTATTAATTATATAAGATATGATATTTAATGGAAACCAATTTTGTTATGAAAATCAAATTGAAAGAATGTTAAATGAGCTTAAACGTTGATGATGAGAAGCTAGCACCAGAAGCTGCTTAAGCTAGCACCTTGATTTAGCATTTAATGGATTAATATTAAATCACCTAAGACATTTGATTAAGGTTCAATTGTGTATATATACATCCTCAATCTGGTAGTTCTCGGTGTTCTAGCTTGTTTGGTGATTTCTATTATTCGAGTAATTTAAAAATCGGGAATGACGAGAAACACTATAGTTAGAGGGTATAATATTAATTAAATGAAAATTAAAGTATTTATGAATCAATTTGAAAGATTAAAGAGAATTGAAAATGAGTAAAAGAAAAATGATTTCTTGATAAAGCACAATTTTACTCAGAAATCCCGAAAATCGATAATTTTGGTTTGATGTTGCATAAAAGGGGCTGAGATTATTAAATACACTTGGTTTAGACCTAATCGAGACTAAACTAATATAATTAAAAAGATTTAGGTGCAATTGTAAGAAAAGAGAATCAAAGGAAGGATTAAGGTGCAAAAAGACAACTAAAGAACATGAAGGAAATTACCATGAAAGGGTTTTGATTGCCACCCCAATTGTAAGAAAGAGAATCAAAGGAAGGATTAAGGGGTGCAAAAGACAACTAAAAGGATTAAGGTGCAAAAAGACAACTAAAGAACATGAAGGAAATTACCATGAAAGGGTTTTGATTGCCACCTATTTAAGATGACTCATCAAGCACCTCTTGCTGATTTTTACTATCCATGGTTGAAGCTCCATGAAAATTGAGAGAAAATTATTAAGGACAAGCTTAAAGTGCATGATTTCTAAGGAATTTTCAAGTGATTCTTAAGGAGAGTTAGCTATTTTCTCTTCCCCTTTCTTTTCCATAGTTTAATTTTTTATTTCCATAAACTTTGGTATGAGGTGATTGCTTATTGTTGCTGACTTGGTAAAGATGAAGTGATTAAAAGTGTTTTTAAGATGATTTAAGATGATTGAGAATGATTGAGTATGAATTTGATGTCAAGTTTGCATGATTGACCAAATTAGTTAATTTTAACCTTTTGATTTATATTCTATGGATTAGATATTCTAGTATATGAAAGACGATTTTGTTAATTAAGTGTTATAAGAGTTGTTATGCATAAGTTAATGGTGGATGCAAATTAAGAATGCTTAAGAATGTAAAGAATTGCTTAAGTCTATTACAATTGAGCATCTTGAATCAGTCACCAAGATTGACATAGTTAAATGGCTAAACAAATTCCAAAAATTATGAAATTTCACAAGGAAGTATGTTAGGATGTTGGGAAGGTTTTGCTACAAGGGAAAGTGCAATGGAGAAAGGGAAATAAAGTTATAGTTAGATTTATGCAGGCTGCTCACTGGAAAACTTGATTAAGATTCAGGTACAATAATTAAGCTATTTGGCTATGCAAATAAGCTCCAAAATTCATGAAATTTTATATGGAAGTAGCTTGGGATGTAAGAAAGATGCTGTTAAAATTTTAGGACAAATGAATTTAAGAAACTAAAGTTATAGCCAAAGGAAGGCAGACTACTCATGTGATTAAAATGTTGTATTTTAATCATTAGTAATGAATTGAGATTAAGTATTAAAATGTTGATATGTTATTAAGTCTCATTATTTTAGTTATTATTTGTATGATTCTAGGATGAGATTAAGAATTAAAAATAAAGTAGTTCATGCCTTAAATAAGGACAAATGGTACTTGGTCAAGCATAGAGAAATTAAAGGAAAAACATGAATACTACATTCTAATTCTTAAATTTGCATCCTTATGACAGTATGTGTATGTCTAATGTGTAGTATGAAGTTAATATGAATATTAATTTTATGCTACAGCTTTTAAGAGGAGAGGATTGAAAAGAGAAGTTAATAGGTAAATGAGAGGAGCTAAAGGAGCCTTCTAGCTCAGGTTAGTGCACTGTATCTATAACTTATATTGTTTAAGTGATAAGCAAAATAGTTTTAAAGAAATGTTTTATGAAATGTTACAAAGGTACAAGCAATAAAGTTAAGCTTTTATGTTATGAGTTTAATAAGAGAAAAGTTGATTTGTTTATCAAATGTTTCATCAAATGGAATTGAATTCGAGTATAATTATTGTAATTATGAATTGATTGTAAAGAAAACAAATATTAAAGTTAAAGTTAAATGTGTTTTATGCAAAATAATAAAGATTTAATATTAAATTTTTTACAATGGTTTTAAACGAATTTTAAAGTACTCGTTTGAATGGAAAATGGAGGATGTTGACCATTGACTCTTGTAATATGAGGGGTGGTCTTGAAAGAATGAAAATAGAAGTGTTTGAGCTAATTGATATGTTGCTCATTATGGTTTATAATTAATTTATAATTAATTTATAAATGTATGACATGGTTATCACTTCATTTGTTGAAGTTGATATTATGACATGGTTATTGCCCTGCCGATATCACTTCATTTGTTGAAATTGATATTGTGATTGATATGAATGTGGTAATGAAAGATATGGCAAGTAATATTATTCCCTCCTAGATGAGGTTGAGATAAATTGATATTGTTTGATTATCACTTCATTTGTTGAAATTGATATTGTGATTGATATGAATGTGGTAATGAAAGATATGGCAAGTAATATTATTCCCTCCTAGATGAGGTTGAGATTGTCCCTCTTCTGTTGATATTTATATCATAGATTGAGGTTGAGATAGCTTTGTCTTGATGAGCTCATAAGGCATTAATGGCCCTTCAGATTGAGTCTATATAAGCTGTGGAGACAAAACTACTGATTAATGATTTATTGATATGTTATAATATCTCCATTGAATTGATTTGTTTTCAGTGAGCAAATAAATATGATTTAACTGATAAACTTATTTATCGTCTCTATCTAACTGATATATTTTCAGTAAGCAAATGATAAGCATTGACTTGAAAAAGCTAATATTGAGATTGTTTTTCACATTTAAACATTTTAAATACCTAATAGTGAAGTATCATTTATATTATGTAATTTATATAGTGCACCACTAAGCCTTATGCTTAGCGACAGTTGTTTTTTATACTATTATAGGAAAAAGGATAGGAGAAGCAGGAGAGAGAGAGAGTCCTATAGAGTGCTGAGCTCTTTCTGCAGCTTTGAAAGGTGAGCTACTATGACATTGCCTTATGAATAATCTTATTGGATTTTGTATGATGTATAATAGAGACTGATCACTAATATCTACTTTGAGCATACTAATGCAAATGAAGCTATATAAATTTACTGTAATAATGTGCATTATAAAGCACTTGAAACATTTTAATTATTTTAAAACTAACTTGTCTTAATGTTGATTTTAAAGGAACAATCTCATATGTGATCTTCCTTTAATGGGCTTATGGGTAATGGTTTCATCAATGTATTTTAATATGTAAGAATGTAATTGAGACACCCCGAATTTTTATTTTCGAAAACTTTCGAATTTTTAATAAATCAAAAATCTCGATTTTCAACTAATGGGCTATATATATACCAAACAAAACTAATGGGCTATATATATACCAAACAATCTTCCCAATTCGAGCCCAAAAATTTTACGAGTCAGGCCCTAAGCCCAAATAAAATATCGAAAAGAAAATTTTTTGAATGCGTAAACGGTTTAAGATTTTTGGAGGATGAATTACCGAAACCCCGTAATTTAATCATAATTATGAATATATATAAAATCATTATTCCCAATAAATCAAATATTGTTACTATTAAATAATTTTATAATTTATTGAGTAAATGAGAAAATATTACGTAAACCGAATTAAACGGTTAAAATAAATTGAATCAGGCCCGAAAAATTCAGTTTAATTTGTCGAGGAACCACCCAAATATATCGAGAACCGAGGTAAAAAAAACTTTGAATAATCAAGCGAGTAATGTAGACCAAACCACTAAATCGGAACCAAACCGCGTTGAATCGAACCGAATTTTCTAGAGTTTGCGTATGAAACCGCCTTACTTTTGTTTTTTTTCCTTTCTTTTTCTTTCTCCATCTCCTTCTTCAGGCGCTGCGACAGGGCCTCCCCTCCACCCTCTCCCTCCGGTTTCCAGGGCCACCGCCTCGTACGATAGAAAAAAAGGGCGGGAGAGAATGAGCGATCGTCTCCGCTAGAGCTCCTGCGTCCGGTTTTCCGGACCTCCTTCCACACTTGGTCAGAGTCTCCCAGTGGACGCGAAGCGGGACTGTCTCCATCGACAGTTCTCCTTCTTCGAATCTCCGACGAGGATCGAGCCAATTCCGCGACGTTCAACACGAAAGGCAGGCGTCGATCGAGTCACCTCCACCTTTCGTTGAGTGGTTTCTCCTCCATTTTAATTCCGGCACAAGCCTTGAAATGGCGGAATCACCATTAATGGCGCACCCAAGCTACTGTCGGACTAATTCAGCCAAATGGAGGGCCAACCTCGCCACAACCGACATCTCAAAAACGGACTCCTCGATGAAAAATTTGAGTAGGGTGGCGCTGAAGAAGCGGTCAATTCTGGGTGGCCCCAACTTTTTCCGCACAACCGACATCAAAAACGGACTCCTCGATGAAATTTGAGTGGGGTGACGTGAAGAAGGGTCAATTCTGGGTGGCCCCAACTTTTCCGGCCACCGTAGACGGCGACGATCCGGCGAGTCTCCGGCAAGGTGCCAGGGACAGAATGTTCCTCTCTTCGCGAGGATCGTGGAATCGTCGCTCAAATTTCAATTGGTACATTCTAAGACCAATTTCCTATTTTTGGTATAAATTCTAAACTAATTAAATTGAAAATTTGAATGAATTGATTCATACATCATATATGAGCTAGGGTGAGAATGACCTATTTTGCTGAACAACAACTATTTTGAATAATTGCGAACATTTAGATAAACTAGTTATAAGAATTGATATATATTTATATCTATATACATAAGGGCGAGTCGAGTTACTTAGTAGATGTATTCATTAAATTATAATTAATTGAAGCATTTGTTCTTATTGGCTAGTATAAAATTTAACAAAGGTATAAAAAATGTGACGTATTAGCTTTAAGCAAGAATGAAGAAATGAAAGTAATTGAAATTAACTTACTGATATAAGTTTTATTCGATTATATATGTATTAAAGCTTTCATTTGTGTTGGTAATTAGCTTATCACTAGCTAGTTATAATTATATGATGTAAATAATGATTTGTCATATCATTGAAACAAATTGTTGATGAAACTAATGCGTTGAGCGTTGATATCGTTGGTTGGGGAGGAGGATGGGGTCTTAAATTGATTGATTGCCCGATGGGATGAGCTGTGTGTACTGATTGATAAATATATAATAATACTTGTTATCTAAACAGGTTGGATAGTTCCAAATTATAGGGAGGTTTGCTGCCGAAATTTCGTTAGAACTTGAAAACTAGTTTTAATTAATAACATAATTAAAAAAAGTTATATTAAGATTAATTCTATAACCTAATGCATAAGAAACAGAGTGGCTCTAATTATTTATTTATTTTCCTTATTTATTCATTTAATTATTTAAGCTATTTAATTATTTTCATTTGTACGTTATTCCTATCATTGTTTCTATTTGTTGTTTGTTTAATTGTATAAATGGTAATTATTTTAGCTATTTAATGCATTTTGAGAATGAATGTCCAATGGTGCATTGCTTACGGATGTCCAACTGATCAATAATGTCTGCATTTGATTGCAAATGTTTTTGATTAAATTGTGTTGTGAAAATGCTACATGTGCTTTGTTTGTGGGAATTTGGGATGAAGTGAACCATGGGTTTGTGAGGGAACTGTCTGTGATATGGATTCCTGAATACGAGATGATACTTGACCGTCGGGCCGGGGGAAAAGGGAGATCGGCGCCCCCTTGATGCCACCTGATGATATAGATTATTATGGGGGATTTTACAGGATGGCTACTTGTTGTTGCGCAACCTTGATAATCTAGATTTGATTTGTAGCCCGGCAGGGTGGCCTCTGTTGTGAGCCACTTGATGATCTAGATTTGGATGGAGACCACCGGTGCCTCCTGTTGATATTTTGGAAAAAGAAACGAGAGAGTAGAAAAAACAATGAGAGGACTGTCAGTGAGGATTAGACCAGTTGGCCGTATGGGAATCGGCTTCCCTGGTGCACATGTACTGAGAGATGGGGAGCCATGTGTGAGGACGGCTCGTTGGGGTTTCAGGTGTGGCCACTGACTAATTACACTTGCTTGATTACTTGAAGGGTGACATTTACGTGTTGAGTGTGGTATTGGCCATTTGTGTGGACTGGGCTGCGTGCAGCATATAGCTAAAGTCGAATGACTTAGATTGAAATGTTTACATTATTTGTGGACTGCGTGTTGTTGTGCAATAATTATTACTCCCTTAGAAAACTCACGTGTCTTATTTTTTGAATTTTCAGGAAGTAATTTTTCTTTAATCCGATTTAGGCGGGATATGTGTCTTCGGCGGCAGTGGCCAATAGAGAAATTTTATAGTGCCAAATTATTTTACTATGTAATTTATGTGTATAAAAAGCCATTTTATACCAAACAGTTAGTGACTCCGCAGTTGTTAAAAAAATTTACATATATTATTATTGTGTATTAACATAGACAAATTAAAATCCTGTAAGTCCATATTATGAATGTGATGTATTTTGTAAATTGGGCCCGAACATTTAGAATGCTATAGGAGATAAACCTTGGGCCCGAGAAATAATAAAATATTTGAGGTTTTATTGTTTTCATTTAATCATATGGGCTGAATGTTTGAAATTTATATCGAAGATATTGGGATTCTAAGTTTTCAGAGTTGACTACGGGCCCTCGGGGGCCTTAAGCTTACCTGGGGGCCCTTAGTGCCGGTCCGGCCCAGGGAATCGCGGTCGTTGACCAAAGTTTGGTATCAGAAGCTTAGGCTTGGGTTTTAGGAACACAACTGCGGGAATATGTTAGGAAATTTCTTTATGTTGGGATCGGCCATACCAACATAGGCGAAAGAAACCTTGTATTTCCTCCCTAGGGATGGTGGACGGCACTAGACCTATGAGGTGGGAAAATCCACACTGTTATTGCGATAGATCTATTGATTACGGGAGGAAGGTTAATTAGAGGTTCGAAGTGAAAGTAGACCAATTTAAGATTAAATCCATCGGCAATACCTATAAGGGCTAGAGTTGGTATCGGACCCTTAGGCTAGGAATAGAGTAATACCCTGAAATAGAGTAATACCTGATGGTAGTGGATTGGCCTGATCACCCAGTACACTACTTTTCATGTGAGCTCTATTCCTGTCAGTGAATAGGATAGTGTAGAGAGTAAATAGGTTTTTCATTTGTACAGCGCATTGATGAACTTTGGGTAATTAGGAATCGGTATTTTAGTATTCAGCACGGCTACTGAATTTCTTTAGAATTTATTCAAAGGATAATCATTTTATTGTTTTATTTACTTGATATTTGATATTTAAATTTAAAACCCATTTTAATTTTGAATTCAAAATTGTGTAATGATAAATAATTTGAAATTGATTATTTATATAGAAAAATTATTTGTGAAGGTTGTCTATTTATATCACGGGGCCAATTGGATCAGCTCATAAAATGAAATGATTGTGAGGATAATAAAATTTTAAAGAAGATTTGGAAAAGAAGAATAATAAAGTAAGGTAGACAGTTGTAGCTAAGTAAAAGAACATAAACATGCGAAAGCGTTTTGAAATGATATATATAACGAGTTGTAATATATATATATGAGGAGTAAGTGGTAGATAAAAATTAGAAGAATTCATGAATATCTTACTAGACTTAGATAAGGGAAGGATTTGTTGAAAATTCTAAAGTCAAATATGAAGTCAAAGATGGGTGAGACAGGTGAGTTGAATCTGAATTTGATATAAGTTAGCAATAGATGGATGCTAAGTTAATAGTTCCACATATGGTGCCTAACACTTAGTTAAATAAGACTAATTAAAATGTTAGCATTATGGTTTGAAATTGTAATCCAGGAGGATATGGACAAAAGAGTGAAGAAGTTAATAGTATATGTAAATCAGACTCGAAGGAGTTAATGAGATCGATTTGATGTGATATTGGGGATGGTAACGGTAGTATTTGGGTCGGGAATATAAGAAAAATTTATTTGAAGACCAATTTCCTTTATTCGCGTATAAATTATAAACTTAATTAATTACTAGTTAATTAAAATTTATTAGTTAATTAAATTGAATTTGAATGAATAATCAATCAAATAAAATTTTATTAAGAATCAGTCGGTGAATGAATAATCAATCAAATATAATTTTATTAAGAATCAGTCGGTATAATATTGATGTAAGCTAATTTAGGAATTTAGGATAAATAATAATGTTAGGTTGAAATGCTGATAGTAAATGACTTATGATTTACAATGATAAGTAGTATAAAGGGGAACGAGTAGACGAAATAAGTAAGAAGAGAACTCTAACATCTTCATAGTGGACTGATAAGCAACATAGCTGGAATGTAAATTAGCAAAAAGTGTTATTACGAAAATCAATTTTATTGATAAGTTTTTAGGGTAACTTGAGAGATTAAGCTAATTAAAAAAAAAAAAATCTTTGTAGAGGCATGATAACTAGTGGTACAATGAGGTCATTAGATCAGGAGCTATCTAATAATTACACCCATCTATAATAAGAATATTATAGGGAAAACAAGACATATATAGGTAGAATCAAGAGAGTGAGCCCAAGACGCCTTGTGATATTAATAGACAATGAAAGTTACAAGACGATTTTTTTTTAAAAAAAAAAGTTATGGATTAAAGTAGTGGTTTTTCTGAACTTTTGATTAAAGAAAGGTTTTAGTAATAATATATGTAAATTAAACGAATTAAATCTTATTATTATAAGTAAATTAAATTTCAGCCGTTTTGTAATTCTAAACTATATGTTCGGTTTTCATAAAGGAATGCTTAGTGAAAATTTAAATTTTCAAAAGAAATTATATAACTTTAAGAAACATAGATGACATATATTATGCATATAGATGACATATATTATGCATCTTCTTGATAAATCCGGTTTTATTGTAAAAGTTTTATTTAAAGAAAGATTTTCTAAAGATTTCAGTAGCTGTCTGAAAAATGTAATTGGAGATTTAGGTAATGAACTCAAGTTCTTGTAAGTTTTAGCTAGGAGATACTAAATAGGATGGTTGGCGATAGAATTACAATTAGAATACCTGACTCTTTTTCTTTCCTCGGTTCATATTATCCACTCTTGAGCTATCTCCTTGGTGATGAAAGTAATTTCTTATGACTTTGAATTCCCTATGTATTCATTCTTACCCTCTCCTGCTAGATTTCAATTCGAGGACGAATTGTCTTAAAGGGGGGGGAGATTGAAACACCCCGAATTTTTATTTTTGAAAACTTTCGAATTTTTAATAAATCAAAATTTTGAATTTTTGACGGTATGGGCCGTAAACAAACAATCTCAATTCGAAGTGCCCAAATTTTACGAGTCAGGGCCCAAGCCCAAATAAAATATCGAAAAGAAATTTTGAATCGTAAGACGGTTAAATTTTTTGAGGAATAATACGGAAAACCCCGTAATTAATCTATTATGAATATATTATAAAATCATTATCCTAAAATCAAATATTGTTACTATAAATAATCTTTATTAATTATTGAGTAGTAAATGGAGAAAATATTAACGGAAACCGAATTAAACGGTTTAAAATAAATTGAAATCAGGCCCGAAAAATCAGTTAAATTTGTCGAGAACCACCCAAATAATCCGGAGAACCGAGGAAAAACTTGAAAATCAAGCGAAATGGAGACCAAACCACTAAATCGGGACCAAAACCGGTTTGAATCGAACCGGGAATGGCCTAGAGTTTGCCTAGTTTGCTAGAAACCGCCTTTCTTCTTTCTTTTTTTTTTCTTTCTCTTCTGCTTCTTCAGTGGCGCGCGACAGCCTCCCTCCACCCTCTCCCTCCGTTTCCGGCCACCGCTCGACTAGAGCGAGATGGCGATCGTCTCCGCTAGAGCTCCTAGTCCATTTTCCGACCTCCTTCCACACTAACAGAGCCTCCAGTGACGCGAAGCAGGATTGTCTCCATCGACAGTTTTCCTTCTTCGATTTCCGGCGAGACCGAGCAATTCCGGCGACGGCAATTCCGGCGACGTCAACACAAAAGGCAGGCGTCGATCGAGTCACCTCCACCTTGTGAGTGTTTCTCCTCCATTAATTCCGGCTACAACGCTTGAAATAGTGAAAACACCATTAATGGCGGCACCAAGCTACTGTCGGGACTAATTCAGCCAAATGGAGGGCCAACCTCGCACAACCAACATCAAAAACGGACTCCTCGATGAAATTTGAGTGGGGTGGCGTGAAGAAGGGTCAATAGTGGGGTGGCGTGAAGAAGGGTCAATTCTGGGTGGCCCCAACTTTTCCGGCCACCGTGGACGGCGGCGGCGGCGGCGGTCCGGCGAGTCTCCGATGAGGTGCCAGGGACAGAATGTTCCTCTCTTCGCGAGGATCGTGGAATCGTCGCTCAATTTCAATTGGTACGTTCTAAGACCAATTTCCTATTTTTGGTCTAAATTCTAAACTTAGTAATCATTAGTCAATTAAATTGAAAATTTGAATGAATTGATTCATACATCATATATGAGCTAGGTTGAGAATGACCTATTTTGATGAACAACAACTATTCTGAATAATTGCGAACATTTAGATAAACTAGTTATAAGAATTGATATATATATATATATATATCTATATACATAAGGGCGAGTCGAGTTATTTAGTAAATGTATTCATTAAATTATAATACTGTGTTATCTAACGGTGGATAATTCAAATTATAGGGGAGTTACTGCCGAAATTTCGTTAGAACTTAAACTAATTTTAATTAATAACATAATTAAAAAGTTTATTTAGATTAATTCTATAACCTAATGCATAATAAATAGAGTGCTCTAATTATTTATTTATAATACCACAGGTATTAAAAAAAAAAACTGTGACGCTTATTAGCTTTAATGTCAAATGAACGAAGAAATGAAGTATTGAAATTAAACTTACTGATATTAAGTTTTTTATTTTGATTATATATGTATATAAAGCTATTCATTATGTTTGTGGTTAATTAGCTATACTAGCTAGTTATAAAATTATATGATGAAATAAATATGATTGTCATTTATCATTGAAACATAATTGTGTGAAACTAATGGATGGAGCGGTGATATCTTGGTTTTGGACGAGGAGGATGGGTCTTAATTGATTGATTTGGCCCGATGGATCGGGCTGGTACTGACTTGATAAATATATAAATATACACTGTGTTATCTTAAACAGGGGCGATAGTCCACAAATTATAGGGGAAGACTATTGTGCCGAAAATTTCGTTTTAGAAACTTGAACTAGTTTAATTAATAACATAATTTTAAAAGTTTATTTAGATTAATTCTAAACCTAATGCATAATAACAGAGTGCGTCCTACTCTAATTATTTATTTATTTCCTTACTATTCATTTAATTTTATTTTGAAGTATTTAATATTCATTTAGTCATACCTTGTTTATTCTAGGTTATTCATTGCATTTTTTCTCTTATTGTTGTTAGTTATTGTTTAATGGTAATTATTAAGCTATTGTAGTTGCATAATTGAGAATGAATTGTCCAAATTGTGTGGCATTCGGCATTTACAGTCCTAACCTGATCAATATGTCGACATTTTGATTGCAATGTTTGATTAATTGTGTTTGTGAAAATGCATGTGCTTTGTATGTGTGTCGGATTTGGATTATCTGGGATTGAAGTAAAGACACCATGGGTATTGTAGAGACGGTCTTGTATATGGATCCTGAATTACGAATGAATACTTGACACGTCCAGGACCGGAGGGAAAAATGGGAGATCGGCGCCCCTCCTTGTGCCCCACCCTTGATGATATCAGAATCTATATGTGATTTACAGCGGATGTGCTACGTTTCCGTTGCGGCACCCTGATATAATCGTCATTGGATTGTTAGCCTCGCAGGGTGGCCTTCCTGTTGCTCTGAGCACTTGAATATCTAGATTGTCGGATGGGAGACCACCGGGTTGCCTCCTGCTGATATGGAAAAAGAAACGAGAGGGAAGTAGAAAAAACAATGAGAGGTACTGGTCAGTGAGGATATAGACCGTTGGCCGTATGGGGGACGGCTCCCTGGTGCACATGGTACGAGGAGGGGCTGGGAAAAAAAAGCATTTGTTTGTGAGGGGGACAATCCCCTCTTTCTTTTTTCCTTTTTTTTTTTT
>NW_023590676.1:0-12705 GCF_014843425.1 Jatropha curcas
TGATTGCCTGATAAGAAGGTGGATGGCCACTTCTGTACACAGTTAATTGTTTATACAATTATTTGATAAAGTGGGGGCCAAACTGTTGATGCGTAATTTTGTGCCCCCACCTTAAGCTTGACCCGGTGATTGATATGAGGATAAGGACAAAGGGAATCACGATCAACCAGAAGTGTTTGAACCAAATTGAATCCAAAACCGGCACAAAGAGTCTGACCCGCGTTAGGGTTGCGTCACGCAGCTATATTACCTTGCGTGACGGCCATTCTTTAGTTGTGCTCACGGCAAACTCTAACGAGGCTGACACCTCTGGCGCGCGCCCGTTGCAACGGCCTGCACTGTTTGTATGGATAGCGGGGCAACTGTTACGGAAAAGTAAGCTGCGGCTGACGCAGCTACGGGTTGCGTTATGCGGGTGATTAACCTGCGTGACGCGGGTATAACCTGCGTGACGCGAACTATGTTTCTGTTGGCCCCTACCCATATAAATATGACATTTTGTGCTAAAAACGAGACTTTTTTCACTTTTTCTCTCAATTTTCTTCTTTAAAAAAATCTCAAGGTATTTAAGAGCTAAGTTTTCATTAAACGGCTAAGGTTTTCTTTCTCCCAAGAACTCCAAGTAGTAAATTTGAGGAAGATCAAGCCCTTAACAATTTAGTTTTGAAATCAAAAAGCATAAAAAAATATAAGAGAGGAAAAAAGACGAAAGGAAAGAAGGAGTAGAAAAACACTTTTTTCTTGAAAAACGTGATAAATTCGCTTTGGGATTTGTGAGGACTGTTGTTCCGAGCTTAATCAAAAGGCATGCAATCCTCAAATCTGAGGGCTAGGTTAACCTTGTAACTTTTCTTTTTCATTTCTACATAGTCTATTATTTCTTAAAAAATCTTATTTTCATTAGTATTTAGTTTGAATACTATTATTGGTTAGGCGTAGTTTTGCCCTATTGTTGAACTTTTTACTAGAGTTGAGTTTAATTTCATTTTTGACAAAAAAGAGAAACAGGTAAAAAAGGGGAGTTTGAAAGCGTAGTTTGCGGACCAGAGCAGCCGCATCCGCAGCTATTACCTGCCGTGACGCGACTGTTCATGTCCAAAAGCCCTTACCTAGACTTGGACCCACCCGCGTGGACGCAGCTGTTTCGTGTTTACTTAGTTTCATTTTTGTTCTGTATTTGTATTTAATATTTTTGCTTTGAAAAAATAATCGATATACCTGAGGATTTTAATAAAGTCTAAAACGAAACAGCTCCGTGCACATAGTAGGAGTTTCGTCACGCGACTGGGTTTTCTTTTCCCAAATTAGAACAGCTACGCTGATGCAACTGTTCTTAGGTCTTCCAGGACCATACCAGAGTTCCGTCCACAGCGACCTGTCTCTTCAATAGAACAGCTGCGATGACGCATTACTATCTTATAAGTTCCAGAATTAATGATAAAGAAGTTGCGTTCGCTAGCGACTTGTTCTTCATAGAAAATAGCTGCATGACGCGACTGCCTTGAAAATTCCGGGAAGTGTTTTTGTTTATTCTTTATTTTAATTTCATGTCCATCAAGGCTTAGATTTATTAATCTATATTCAGAAAATGATCAATTAATGGCAATTTTAGGTTCTTAATCCACCAAAATCGAATATAATTTTATTGTGATTATAGATTTTGGGATTTATTATTTTAGTCTTACTATTGATTATATTATTAAAACTCGGTTTGGTTGGTTCTGCCTTTAACCATAAGGCAAGAGCGGATCTGTTAATTATTTTGCTTTATATTGTGGAATTGAATGGTGGATACGATGATTATTTATGATTGAATGCACATGAATGAACTTTAATTGGACGGTTAATTTAATTTTTCCACATAGGAAACTCGGTTCGTTTAGGCGGGTTGGGTTTTAAATAATTTGGCTTTTCTAAAATAAAATCAATTAGAAATCGTAGATTTAAAAGAGGCGATTTTCCGCGGCATCGCGCTTCCACACGGGCGACGTACCTAATTTCCCTTACCTAGAATCGTTACTTTGCTACGCACTGACCAGGTTTTCTTTTTCAAATAATTTGGCCTTGAATAAAAAATGGGTTAAAATTGGAGTCATTTAATAAAGAAACGGTTCCCATTGCCGAAAAAATGAAAAAAAAAAAAAAAAAAAGGGCGAAACATCAAAAAATAATTTATAAAGAACTGATTTAATCGGACAATCGCATATCCAAAAGCATTTTATATTCAACCTCTTTTCCAAAACAAAATAACACAACTACAATAAAAAAAGATGTTTTTCAGATCCTTTACCGGGGTTTTATGGGATCTTCGGCGGAAAACAGCTTCGTAATTCATCATCACAAATCGAGAAAAAAGATCCAACAGTTTCGCAATAATCATCACTGGTCGGTAGGCCCAACAGGCTTCGTGGACATTTTCAATTCACCGGTTGACCTGAAATACTTTCAAGAGAAAAGAGCAATTTTCTGTGTACAAACAGATCTTTGCCTTTTGTTGATGTTGGGGCATCACATGCCCCCATGCATTAATAATCGCAAATTTTTGAAATTTGAAAATTTTTTTGCATCAGGGCAAGATTTTATTTTTGCCACCAGTCTGGAATTCAATCCCGAGGACCAAAAATATTATTATCCTTTTAAGGCATACCTTGAAAATTTTATTTTTTATCCATTGCAAAAATTTTGAAATTTTAGTAAAAATTTTGCTAAATTTTTAGTCCCAAAATTTTTAGGTATTACCTTCCTGATGCAGTGTTTTGAAAAAGAAAAAACTTTACCTGTGGTATTTGATTATTTTTTGATGAGCTTGCCCCTTGCTGTGGCGAGTAGACAGAATTTATTTGGCAGTATACGAGCTGCACACTGACTCCAAATTGCCTAGAGAAGCTGACTTGGGCTTGGTTGGGCTTCTTGATGGGCTTGGGCCATTGACCCTTTTAAAATAACCCTTTGCTTTTCATTTTTTTTACATCCGGTACACGGGGCCTCTTCCATTTCTTTCACGGCACGAGCGTCGATTTTTCGATTCGACAGAACAATCAAACGCGCATGGCGCGGTTTCCAGATGAGGTTAACGTGACTTACGCTTGAATTTCCTTGCCTTTCTCTGTGTTATTCTGGGGTGCATTTTTGGTGCATATTTTGCGGTCTTTATGCTGTCTATTCGTCGACAGTGGCAGGAGAGAGTTGCGTGACGCAACTGTTCTATGGTGAACAGTTGCGTGACGCAGCTGTTCAAAGCTGCGCGACCCTGTTGTCTCTGAACTTTGATTTTGACTCTTTTGTGCATCTTGATACTTTATTTGCTGCCTTGGAATGTGATGCCATGTTGAATCCGGCTCATCTAGACCCTGTAAGCTCATAGAAAAACACGGGAAATAGGGTAGATTAATGTTAGGTTTTTTTCTTACCTTTCGGCAGATCCGTCACGCAGCTGTTCTTTGGAAGAACAGTTCCGTGACATGGCTGCAAGCCAGGGGATGCAGCTCCTTCATAAGCTGCGTGGCGCAGCACTATAGTTGCGTGACACGTCTACAGTTGCGTGACGCGACTGTGTCTGACCAGAAACTTGAATGCTTTATTTCCTGCAATTTAAAAATAAATAACTGTTAGCCTAACTCTTTATTTAATATTTTAAATCTCTTACCCAGCCCGAGCCTGGCGTCTTCTACTGATCCTCTGCCTTCAGGACTTTCAGAAATCAAGTCTCCTTCATTTGTTCAATCACTTCCCCAATGACCTGTGGGGGATCCATCACAATGAAATCCAATTTAGCTTGGCTGAAAATAAACTTCAAAGACTTGAGCCTGATCATGGTTTCTTATCCTGGCTCGTAAGGCATTTAACCCCAACATCTTCTGGTTTTTCGATTTGAAGATTCCTTGAGTTTGACTTCGACCTATGCAGGAGAATGGTGCGCCATAATGGGTCACCAACCTGAATAGGATGAACAAGTCTAGCTTTGCCCCCAGGCCCAAGATATCGAATCTGACCGAGGTTCCTGCTCTATGTCCTGTTTATCTTCCTGGTGGATAGATCCGGATCAAGGTCCTTCCCTTAGAGCCTTTTTCCTGACTAAGGGTTCCTGTATGGATGCGAACCTTCCTGGGTTCGGGCTTGTTGTTTTCCTATTGGCTGAACTGTATGCCATGAAAATTGCCGGCCAGAACTAGAGATTCCGGATTGCTGACCGTTGTCCAGGACTGCAAGTGGTATGTCGCAAACCGTCTTTATTGATGATCATAGGAGAGACCATGTGCTGGGTTACGGGATAATTGCCCCTTCAAGTTACCCCGACTTCAATGTTTCACCATCGAGGTTGCTCGATATTCTGCAGCCCCTGGGCTTTAGACAAACTGAGGCTTTTGACTTTTCCGTCCAGCTCATTTCAATCCGACATATGGTCCTGCGGTCCTGCCAATTTTCGCACTCGTTCTCGAGGACACTTTGATTTTGGCGACAACCCCGTGATTCGGTGGACTTGCCCTTGGTGGAGGATTCGACTGGTCATTGCTAGTAGCCTGAACCTCAATTATGTGCTATATGCCAGCCTGGATCGTTCCATGGCCTACTTTCCGGATAGAATCAACCGCCAGTATGGTGTTATTCAGCGCGTTCCTAGAGTCCATAACTTCAAAAGCGGTCTCGTGGCGGAGTCTGTTGACCAACCTAGCTGATCGTTGGCTGAGCCGGAACACCTGGTACATGGGTCAGGGAGTGATGTACGACACCGTGACACCCGAGTATGCTGATTGGTTTCATTCCGAGTGACAAAACTGTGTCTTGGAGGGATCGGTGTTTGATGGCCCAACCAGTGCGATGACTGCTGCTCTCTTTTTTTTTTTTTTTTTTTTTTTTTTTTTTGCATATCTTGTAGCTCCCTTTTGAGCATATTATTTGAGCATATTACAGTATTATCTACATTTCCTTTACAGTATCATTTACATTCTGATTTGAGACTTCACTTTATTCCTGCACAAGGAAAACAAAACCACAGAAACGAAAAAGGAGGCATCCCACCCACTTGCGAGAGTGATCCACCTTATTAACACGGGCATAAATGCCCATCAATGTTGTTCCAAAATTAACAAAAGACATTAAAACAAAAGCTAAGGAAAACCACATAAACAAAGAAAATTTACATTTTTGAAAAAGAAGGGATGATCCTTTTATCACCTGCAACATAACATTCAGAAAGAGATAAAATATGCAACTTCCTCATGTATGCAAGAACCTATTTAAGGGCTAGGGATGGTTTTCCTTTATCGATCCTTCCAAGGAAATCACCAAGAAAATAGCATCTGACCTCCTGATCGCTGTCCAGAAGAATCTAACACTCAAGCAGGACCAACAGCCAAAAATCTTCAAAACATGCAATCATACAAATCATGCAATTATAACTTAATAAATTTGCTCACTTTGCAAGGCTATCATTTCCCCCACACTTGGCTCTTTGCTTGTCCCTAGGCAAAACATTCATCTTTTTTTTTTTTATGTTGACCATGTTTATTTTTACTCGTTGATTTGGACTTCTAAAGTAATCTACCAAAAGATTAAGAGATTGATTTGATTTTGAATCAAGTATTCTAAGTGAACATGGCATCTAAAATTTCAATTTTAGCACACAAAATCTAAAGTTTAAAAATCTAGCCAAACTTTAAAACATGAGATAGGCAATTCTCCTTCCTTAGGATGCAAAATAGAAAGTACTTAGGACAAGTTTAGCACACATGTAATATGTTTCTCATCTCAAGGTATTTTTAGGTATCCTATTTCTATCACACAAAGTGGTTGCATTTTATGCTTCGTACCACTTGTACTGCATTTTTTTTTATGGGAATATAAGCAAGAAGTGGTTGCATTTTATGCTCCATACCACTTTTCATTAGAACGGATTTCCGTTATTCCCTCGATCTTGATTTTTCTCCCGCAATACCCTCATCCTTTATTGACTTGAAACATACTTGAATCATGGCTTTAGTTTCCCTTTTCTTCCTACTTCTTATTCAAGTTAGGATTCATGCTTCTCTTAAGCCAAAATTATGTCTAGATTTTTAACTAGAAATTTACAATTTTTTACAGATTTTGCTAAAAACTTCAATGTCATGTTTCAAAAAACCTAATACCTACGTTCAAATCAACATCTAAACATATATCATTGAAATCTCTTAATCATGGTATACTTACTTCAAGAATTCCATTTTCAAAAAAGTGAAATATAACGCAAATCAGCATGCTAGGGGCCAAATATTGAACTAAGGCACAGAAGCTTTATTGTTAAATTCTTTTTTTTTGACCAGACGTTGACCGGGCCTGTCGATGCAACTCTCGAAGTGATTTTTCCGCCAGGACGGATCCAATTTTGGCCTGAATAGATCTTGTGAAATACCCCAAATGTCTTGAAGGCTTCAGCAAGCCCTGTTTTCCCGCGACTGCAAAACAGTCCGGCCGGACCGAACGCTATTTCGGAAGTTCACCGAAAATATGTCAATAATGGTACTTAAACCCCGTCCGGAATACTCGCGAGGATGCGCGGAACAGGTCCCCGGAATTATTTTCGGAAGGTGGTCCGAAACTTCCCAAAAAGGCCTCGGATGCGAGGCACGGTGTCCACCGTTGACGTACGTTCGAGGCGACGGCGGCGCCGGCGCGCCGCCGCCGGGCACGGCGGGAGCAGCCCGCCCAAGCCTGGGCCGGCACCTGCGCCCCACTTCCTGGGCAAAGGCCTGCCGCCCAGCGGCGGGCGGAGGCTGTCGCCCTCCCCGCGCGGGCGGGGCCTGCCGCGCGCGCGGGCGAGGCCAGCCGCCCAGCGCGCGCGGGCTGTCCGCCCCGCGCGGGCAAGGCATGCCGCCCAATCACCGCGCGGGGCCTCGTCGCCCGCGCAGGCGTTGGCCTGTCGCCCCGCGCCGGCGGGGCCTTGGCCCCCCACGCCCCGCTGCGGCGGCACCTGCCGCCCGCTTGGGCGACACCTGCCGGCCAGACCAGCGGGGCCTGCCGCCCACGACTGGGGCGGCAGCTTGCCGCCTCCCAGGCGGCACCCCCGCCCAGCGTGGGCGGGGCTTCCGCCCACCCGACAGGGCGGCAGCTTGCCGCCGAGCAGGCGGCACCTGCGCCCGGGACCCGAAAATGGCCTATAAATAGGCCATTTTCAGTCCCAATTTGAACAACGCCTTGTCTTGTTTTTGACGGAACGAATCCCTTTCTCCGCCTCCTCACTGCTCTTTTGGTTTTCTTTACCGCTTTGCCCTACGCTCTTTGCGATTCTTTACTGCTTTCTTGCATTTTTTTAATTTTAGTTTTATTTTATTGTTGTGATACTTGGTCACTTAAAATTAAGTTAAAATTAATTCCTTTAACGAGGAGCTTAACCTGGAGTTGAGAAGTGGCCGTCGATTAAATCAGGTATGTAAATCAAAACTCTGCCTATTTTCTTCTACTCCTGATAATTCTATAATTGCATAAACGCATTTCACATCATAATTAGGCAAATAAATTGCCTCAATTAAATAAATTTAGGCTAAATGCCCGGTTAATTAATAATCGTGGTATTAAAGGGTATTAACGGTTTAAATCCGACAATATTGGCTAAAGAGCCTAGTTAATTAATAACTACCGGTTTCAACTGCCTTATTTCGAACGAAATCGGCTTAAGTTCCAGTTAAATCAAATAATTGTGACTAAAAGGCCCTAAATCAACATTTTTTGGCAAAATGCCGTACAAATCAAGCCTTTTTCGGCTAAACGTCGTAAAAACGAACCATTTTGCGCGAAACGTAAAATCAAATCTTTTTCGACTAAAAGTCGTAGACATTGAACCATTTTGGCCAAAAGGCTTAAAATCAACCTTTTGGCGACAATCGCTAAATCGCACATTTTGGCAACAATTGGCGTAACCAAACACAATTTTTGGCCAAACGGCTTAAACAACCATTTTCGGCGACAATCGCCTAAATCCGCACATTTTTTGGCAACAATTGCCTAATCAAATCATTTTGGCTAACAGGCCATTAAAATTCAACATTCTTTGGCAACATCGTCTAAAAATCATCAATCTTTGCGAAACGCCTACTCATGCACAAAGCATAACAACAACTAAATTGCAGCGAAGCATACACACAATCCAGCCATAAAGCCATACACATAAAATGCACTAAGCATACACAAAACTCATGCACTAAGCATAAACACACACGCCTGCATTAAGCATATCATTGTTCAAAGCGCCTCTAAAGAGGCCTATCGAACTCCCGTTGACTTTGATCTTCATTCAAACGGAGTACGTAAGGGCACGTTCGGGATTTCACCCCGGGTGGCAGTCGAAATCAATCGAAATCATTCAAAAATCACTCAAACATTTCATTAATCCATCATTCACCTTTGCAAAACATTTCATTCTGGTTAGTTTTTAATCAGCATGACATAAGTCTCCGGATCCATCTCGGGTTTGCATACCATGACCCTTACACATTGGGATAATTAATCTAGTAACTACGTTAATTACAAAATTGAAGTCATTCAGGGTTTTTTCCTAGTTTTACCTAAAATAATTAAACAAGGTGGCGACTCACACACTCACGTGCATTTCTTTTCTTTTTGTCATATGCATCACTGCCTATGACATTTGGGGTAAGGGTTCAAGTTTGGCGACTCTGCTGGGATTTATGTAATCATTTTGCATTAAAGCGGGACTACGATTGGTTGTGTAAACTACCGCCCTTCTTTAGGGTATTATTTTACAATGCTTTGTTTTGCAGGGTATCCTAGCACGAAATCAAGTGTTCTTTCTTTAAAAGAATACTTGATGAGGGAAATTTGAACTTAATTGAAAAAATTTTAATTAAGAATCATTAAAACTTGTTGATTTATTTGCACGATTGAGAATCTTTTCTCCATTGCATAAAAAATGAACTTCAAATGATTTCTTCTCGTTCTGTGTCCAAACCTTCTGAGCTGGAATAGCAAGTAGCGCTGATCGGCAGGTCTCTTTGTTATGCCGACGGATCAGCCAAAAGCGTCCTCCCTGTTACCGTGCAAACCATCTCTAATCCTTTTGGAGGTGGCACATTTGGGTATGCGTACCGTTGGACCACGCGAAACTCCCTTGTTTCACAATGTGGTTAGGTATATCCATACTCAAGGTTCCAAAGGGTCCTTAATAGCCGATTCCTCTTTTGTGTCATAGCCTATAGAAACCTATCCTTTAAGGACTAATTGCACCCAATGGTAACGACATATCTTATTAAAATAAAATTATGACGTGTTGTTGTGCGCATTCATGACATACCATAAGCAATTAAAAAAAGAGGAAGAGAGTGAGGGACACAAAATAATCCTTCTGTTTGTCAGTCTGCACAGTTGGACCAAGAGTCATTCTCTCTCATACAGTCTCCTGATACTACTATACCTAACGCGATTACCTTACACTTAACCGATACGCCTGTGCAAGCGACCACAATAGTACCCAGACAACCTACAGTGCTAATCACACGCAACCTCAACTACACCGATGGTCAATCACTTAGCCGACATCCAACCGTCATGGAACAAATGGAAGCCCAAGAATACAGGCTAGGCATGAATGAGGCATCTGGCGCCAAAGAACCGCCCTATTAAGCTGAACTAAGTGGTTGTAATGGAAAGTGGGGCCTTCCGCTGGGGGGAGTTGGTCCTGCTGCTCCCACCAAGGACTGGCTTCTGCGCCTACGTCTTCAACAACCCTAACTTGGATGGCAATGACCTCCCAAAAACTGCTTCCCTGAGCTGGAAGCTCAAAGAATGAGAGAAAAACTGGAAATTGCCTAGAAAGGTCTGTTCTGCTCTAAAAACCCACAAGGAGGTGGTGGTTTTGTCTCTTTGTCCTTGTTCCCCCGAAGGCAAGATTGCCTACTAAGTTTCAAAATGCCAAAAATGGACAAGTTTGATGGAACCACCTGTCCTAAAACAACACTTGAAAAATGTATGTGGGCGCCCCTTTATCCATTTGGATTAAGCAGCGAGCTCCTCTGCTCAGTTTTGTTCCAACAATCCCTGACTGGTGCTGCTTTGAGAATGGTTTTCAGTTTGGAACCGCTCTAAGATGAAAACCTGGGAGGGATGTTTGCAATGCTTTTAATTCTCAGTATACTATAATATAGAAGTTGATGTTACTCGAAGAGAACTAGAAAACTAGCAAAACAAAAAGAACAATGACCCTTTTCCTCGGTTCCTTACGAGGTGAGGGGCCAAGGCCGCCCAAATGATTAATCGACATTTCGAACAAGAACAGTGGACCATAATCTTAAAAAAAAACTTGTTGCTGTTATGAACAACAGTTACGACTCAATATTACCATCATTCCAGTCGCTCAATTGCCACTGGCTACGAAGGTGGAGGATTTACTTCAAATGGGGCAACTAAAAGAAGAATCGGGGGCCTCAAATACAAAAAAAACCTAGTCAAGTTTAGAAAGTCCCGAAGTGGGCAAGCATTTCTCCACAAATCCTCTACGTGTGGGAATATGAAGAGCTGGCAGTCAGTCAGAAGAACCTACACGATCTCGAATGCCAATCCTTTTGGTATTCCGAGAAGGCTGTTAAAGCAAACTATAATAAACCTTTGGAAGCAAGCCACCACCCAACCCACTACCAAGGATTTAAAGCCGATGAATATTGTGAAGTAATCATCAGGGATATGGGCACAAAGACTGTAGCGTGTTGGACCCTCAAAAATCGCATCCAAGACCTAAGTGGATATGGTTCGATATTCCACGGCAAGGCAAACCCAAACCATTAGCACTACCCTTACAATACGGGGTAAATGCTTATTGTTTTCTGACCAAGAATGTGATCGATCCTTTCGAGCTATCTCTTGGAAATGAATGAAATTTTCTGTGTCCGTAGATCTGAATGAACCTATCTGAGGAGGTCGAATGCTATAACCAGAAGCGGGAGACAGTATGGAACCATTAGGTCTTTGGATACAATTCTAAAATAATCCTACACAAGGAACAGAGGAGAAGGAGGATCCGGTCTCTATCACAATTAAAAAAGACGCAAGCTAAGGTGTTCAGTGCTGGGAATCTTTTAGCATCAATCTTTATCCTCATTCGCAAAGCTCTTTGCAAAGGCTTTGAGCCAACTGTCACAGACATCGGAGAGCGTTAGCCCTGAAGTACTACGTGTCCACCTCACTTCAAATCATCTAAATGGCAAAATGCATCGGGTTCTCTGATGATGGATTTACCTAAGGAGGACAGCAGTCACAACATGCTCTTAATGTCAAATTCAACTAGTTAGACAAAAACTGTACCATGGTTCCTCATCTTTTGATAATGGGTCACGCATTGACGTCTGCCACTAAGGGTTGCCAGCTGTTTTGGGGTTAGAAGAGACAGATTTTATTCCATCTGACCAGATAGTGAAAGCCTAATGATCAGTACCGAGGGAGTTATTGGGGGTTGCTATGCTAACTTGACACAGTCGGCCAGCTGTGATGGAAGTCCCATTCCAGGTAATTGATGTACCAACCAGCTTTAATCTACTTTTGGGTCGACATGGATCACATGCAAGGCAATTACCCTCGTCCTTAGCAACCGAAAAAAGTCCAAGTTTCTTTGAGGACAAGATTACTATCCCAGGGAGATGAACTACAATCAGTTTGAAAAAAGCGAAAGGCGAGCCTCTCTTTGAGGTCAACCCTGAGACTACCAACTTGCCCCCTTTCCGGCGATTTCCATTTGACACTGTACATGTTCATAGAAGGGAAGAACTACAAACTCCGAATTCTCTTTGATTTCAGGACGGTGGCATGTAATTGCATTATGTTCCTTTAATGCTGAAACATGTCCTATCTGCTAGGCAGAAATAAGTGCAGGTCCCGGAAAGACATACCCCGCATTGCAAGCCTGGGAAATGTCCGGTGATGAAGGGACTTTCCGGGCTCAACGGTTAATCAGCCTACTGATGAAGAACCGTGCCTGAGAAGACGAAGAGGAAAGAAGAAAACATACCGATGCCATCACGCTTCTTGACTTAAATAGTCACCTTCTCTGGCAATATCGGCGAGAGACGATTCCTTATCGTGAATTCAAGAACATTTTACTGCCCGGACTTGCTAAAAAGATGCTGCCTGGGGGGGTTTTTTTTTTAAACGAAAAAAAATTATTCTCTGATGGTATGGGTAACAGCCTGAAACGCTGCTAAGAGATCCGAAAAGTGGAAGACTTCATGCAGCCTAGTCCTCTTTGATGAGGTTGCAGTCATTACAGGAACGGTGAAGACCAAGATTCTACTGAGCCTAAATCAAGCCGAATGAAGGCCTCTCACCAACTGGTAAACACCAGGAGGAACATGCTGCTTTACGAACCCCCTCCCGAGTCGAACCTAGAGTCAAACGTTGTAACAAGTCTGTATTTGAGTTTGAGTCTGACCCTGGGTAATGAAACTGAGCCAGAGTCCAGCAATTCTGAGTCGTCTGTGTCGGATTTTGACACATCCAAATTTCAAATTTGATGTAATCTTTGAAGACGATTCCGTCATAATCAAATAAGGTTTCTCAATTTTGATTACCCGCGTGTCTATCTTTTCCAAGCATTTCCAAGCAAAAATAAGAAGAAATAACGAAATAAAAAATGAATTAAAGAAAAAATTAATTAATTGGCAAAGAAGAAAATGGAATATACATACATTGCATTTGATTTTGTGCTAACAGGAACAAGTCGTGAATGCT
>NW_023590677.1:0-17505 GCF_014843425.1 Jatropha curcas
GTAGCTCCTTCTAACAATTAACCATATACGGCTGCGCATCATGACAAACGGTGTGTTAATTTTTTTCTTAAGGATCTAAACCAGTCATCCCTAAAGGTAGCATCAGGCATTCGGCTCCCGCCTCAGGCCGCCTAAAACATGAAAGGAATCCAATGGCGCTCACACAATTCAAGAGTTAAAGGTGCATTATGCTTTAGATACAATGTCGAAAAGGATCAGATCGAAAAGGAACTTGGGAGAAAGGAAGCAACAAAGAAATGAGGGGGACCTAGTGGAAGTAAAATGAGTGTTTAATAAGAGTGCCACGTGTACACAGAAAAAGAGGACATCTGCGCCCAATAGACTTGCACTATCAACTCCTTCCACCTCAGTAAAAGAGACTCAATTACTCTGTCGGAGAGGGATGTGAAGCCACGTTGAGGTTTTAGTTCACCACAATTACAGTTATTTCTTCTTTTAGCATATCATTAGTGCTGGCAAACAAAGGCCTTTTCGCCATATAATCCTGATGGGCATTGTGATCCACTCTCAGTACAGTCAGGGGATACTTGGAAATAGTCCTGCTCCCCATGGCAGGATTTGATTTGAGAACCCTGGTGGACCAACATCGTAACTATGAGACGTTCATGAGGAACTCTCCTTCTGGTACTGGAGCACAAGCTCCCACTCATATACCCTCTCTTCCGAGGTAGATACATTTTGATCATCCGAAACAGACTCTCGGGAAGGAGGAAACGTCTTCATGTTTAGTTCGTAGACTGACAGCCTGTTGCGCCCAGTTCTTCGTTTTAGCCTTGGGGGGCCTCCTTCAGGAAGGGTTATTTTCTTAAGGCTCAGATGAGATGCTGGGTCAGACAAACAGATCAGACCTGCATCTCCCTCATTGGATATCTTCCATCTTATAGACCATAAGGAAAATTATCAAGGCACAAACAAAAACTAAAAAGAAAGAAACAAGCAGAATAGAAGCAAACACCATTAGAAGACAACAGGGAGAAGGGAAACAAACGCAATAATATATATATAATCAGAGAACGTAATAAATAAAGGGAGGTTAGCGAATTACTCGATCCAACTCAAGTCATTCAGCCAGTACCGGAACATTGCAACGTCCGAGGTATTATCAGAATACCGTCCTGTTGTATTGCCATGCTCGGCCCGTCGAGGAAAGAGTCCTTAATTCACATTGCCCTTAGAAGGTCGAACAAGCTAGGGCATGGGTAGGCCTTATGCTTCACAAGCCATATCTACATCATAAATAACCTAGAAATCAGTGAATAAGGGAAAAAACCAAAGAATAAAGCAGAAAGGCGGAAGAATAACTAAAAGATGTGATTTTCTACCTAATAACCCCGCTTGTAAACTGACCTTCAAAATGGGCTCCCAGAACACACAGGTCTATGGCTATAGAATAGAATAACACAGTAGCAGCAGTAACCTAGTTGCAACTACCTAGCTAGTGGCAATCCCAAGTCCTATAATGGTGGTAGCAACGCCAAATCTTGGTCATTACCATGGTTCGTGGGAATAAGGTACGTGATTAGCATATAGAATAAGTAGGCTCGTGCTACCAACGTTCTATATCCATCTCAACTACCCGCTCAAGAGGTATATCCTGATAATGAGTATATATGCTCTCATATCTGACCGCTCTAATCAGAAATGGTGGGCTTCCATGCCAATAGCAGCCCGAGGCTCGCCCGAGACCTGGACACGTCCAAGTGTCCTTCATCCTGTATCAAAAGACCACTGACCGTCCTCCAAACGACACGTCTCGCTGACAGCAGCAAAGTCTATCGGCATGAATGTCATCTCGTCGAACAGCAGATGGGAAAGTAATTGTGGTGTCCATCTATCGCTCCATAACGCCAGGAAATGCTAGACAGCAGAGTTCACCCCTACAACCCGACAAATGAGTGTCCACAAAGTTTGATCGAAAGCCCGCCTCTTCGGCACGTGCTTTCTATATCTCGGGTAGTCATTCAAACCATTCACGCAGCTGTATAAAGCTGTTTGCATAGGATTTCCCACGCCTGGCGCCCTTCTGCGAAAATAAAATAAATCACTCTAAAATATGCAATCACAAGCAAATATCACCCTAACAATGTATAGAAAGCCAAAGAAAAGCTCAAAACAAGAATAAAAGAAACTATGAATTTAAAAGACAATTTCTGGATATTAATGTATGAATTTAGTTTTACTACACAAGCTAACAAATATAGGACCTCAGTTTTAATTCTACCCCAACAAAGCAAGCATCAAAGAAAATCCAAAAATTAAAAAAAAAAAAATCTTAATAAGGTCAGCAGCCTAGCACGGGGCATGCTAGATAGAAGCACGGGCGTGCTTGTATGGTTTGGTTCGAAAAGTGAAAGTCCAGAACCGGCACGGGGTGCTGACTTGTATCCTTCCTTATCCTTCAATGTAACCCAATTTAGGTTGGATTAGATTTTGAAATTAAGGATTGGTAGTAGAATATGCTTTAATCTCAAAAAGATTGGGACAACTAATTCTTTGTTACCTTATCCACAAAGTAGTTAAGATTAGATTTTTTCAAAAAGGTTATAGTGGATAAGCTAAATCTCCACAAAATACGGTCAAATTTCCTCTAGAAATTAGGAACAAAATCCTATGAATTAAGATCAAATCCCTATGATTAGGAAAACAAAAATCCACTCAAAACAATCAAGCTCTTAATGGTGGAGGATTTTTTCTTACTCTTTTTTTTTTTTTTTTTTTTTTTTACACAGATTAATTTAAGGGCATAGATCTAAGATCACAAACTTCCAGATTTTTTTTTTTTTTTTTTTTGAAACAGAATGAAATTAACTAAACACAATTGATCGCAAATTTCCAAAAAATTAAAATAGACAAACAAGAAGACAAACACGGGAATTTAAGAAAACAAGAAAAAACAAATACATCACAAACCCTAGAACTAAAGATAATAAGAATTTACCTTAATCTTTTAGCTCTGATTCAAACTGACGCAGAACCCTAATGGAATTATTCCAAGAAACTCTATGACACGATTTGGAAGAGATCAAAGATCAAACTAAACTCCCCTCTATGCGCAAAGCCCAAAGCTTAGAAGCAAAGAACACCAATAAATAGAGTAAAGAATAAGATACAACGCACAAAGTAAATTGATAAGCTTTACCTTGATTTTTTTGATGCAATTTAGAAGGAATGCACTCTACAATCTCTTCTAATCAATGGAACACGCTAAGCATGAAATAAAATCTGTAGATTTTCTTTCTTTCAATGAATTGTGTTTTGGTTTCGTAACAATATAACAAGCTATTTATACTAAAATCTAAGGGTCTTGATCCTTAAAGGATTTAGAATAATTAATCTAAATAGTTAAGGGAATAAGGATTTAAGCTAATTTAAACCAACTAAGGATAAAAAAACTTTTACCAATCATCAATAAACTTAAGGATTTAGGAATAACAAATCCTAACTAACTAAAGATTAGCTAAATCTAACAAAAATGAAGATAAATCCAAAGGGGGGGCCGAATTATAGGAGGCCAAACCCAGTTATTATTGATCCAACTCAAAATAAGCATAATTTGGACTAACTAATCTCGCTAGAGGCAGACGCCTAGCACGGCCTGGGCGTGCCAATACGCACGGCGTGCCTTCATGGTGATTGGTTTCCTCTCGTCTAAGTCAGACTCTGCAGACTGGGCATGACTAATTTGGCACAAGGCGGTGCTTCAGTTACTCTAATTTTCCTCCTCAAGTCAAGACTCCTAGCACGCCCTGGGCGTGCTACCTTCATTGGGCGTGCTAAACCTAGCATGGTCTAGGGTGCCATAGGCTTTGGAATTTCAGATTCCATCTCAACATGTGCTTGCTTCCATCAATATGAAGAAACTTTTTAGATGTGTTTAAGTTCTTCCATAGCACTTGTTTGAAAGCAAGGTTCATGGAGCTTTGTGGAACTTGTTTTTGAATGTATAAGGACATGGTTGCTTCCATAATTTCTTTGCACGGCTCTTGTAATTGGTCCATAGGAAGTTACTAATGGATCGCCATTGTTGTGCTCTTGTTCCCCTTGAGCTCCATAGGTGATTGATGAATGATGGATCCGTATCAACATCTATCTAATGTCTAGAGTTTGAGACAGTGGTTTTCACAATGAAAATGGTATCCTCATTAAGTTTAGCGTTTTATAAATTTTTTATGCAAGTTTAAATGCCCAATCACTTGTCTTGGTCTTTATCTAATATGACCTTATAATTGTTTGTCTTTTTATATTAAACAGCTAAACAAATACTTATTATTACCGAACACATTTTATTTTAAACGCGCTATATAAACAACTAAGCATTAACACTAATGTTAACCGCTAAACAGCTAGTAACACTGACAACTACTATAAACAGTTCAATATCTAGGTTAAAAACCGCTGGATTACCGCTGAACAGGCCCTAAGAAAAAATTTTGTGAACAATATTCATTAAAAATTAAAAAGAAAATTATGGAGGATCGTATTTTAAATCAATATAAAGTTTGCTCCAAATCTTTAAAAAAATTTATACTCTCAAAATTTTATGCTTTTTTTAATTAACTGATAATCATGAATACTATTAAATGACTAAATTTAAAATAAGAATTAGTAATTCATTCTAAAAAGCAAGAAAAATGCAAGTTTATTTAAGAAAAAATTAATTTTTTATTTCACAAGAAATTAAAAAAAATGGAAAAATGTTGATTAAAATCTTAAATTCTCCACCTTAGAGTCGGTTTCCCATGGGCCCAAGGGAACTTCAATAGGCTTGGAGCGTCCACATGGAAGTTGGATGACTTTGAAGGCTCCTAATGGCCCGTAAGTGTTTTAAACTTTAAATCTGAAAAGCATGCTTAAAGTCACTAATTAGGATTTAGGAGCATGTCAAGATATGTGACACTCTTCTCCGACACGTCAATGATTGCAGTTAACATGGGACAGCTACACCTACACCTTACCGCCACGCTTTGTTCTGTTTCCTTTTAGATTTAGGTAGGATAAGCATTCCTCTACATAAATTCAAATGAAACCAGTCATTCAAATGGAAGTAATATATTTTTTCAACGATAAACAATATTTTAATTAAATTTATTAGAATCTTGGAATATAAAGACCGAACAATTTTGATGTATTGGATTTTATTTTTTTTCAGCCAATTTTCTATTAAAACTAAATTGGAAATATATTTAAAATTACACTCATTTGGATTAATCAGCTTCACGGAAATTTAGCATTAATCAGATCAACAATTAAACATGTACTGTTATACTTTTCATGTATTCGCCAATTTGATAATTTAATAAATTCTCACGTTGCCATGGTGGAGACAAGTAAATTTTAGTCAACAAATTAAAGTTAATGGATATTAACATAAAATATAAAAAATAATGTGCAAAATAAATTTGCCTAAAATAAATTTATTTTTTTTTTTTTATTTTTCCCCCCAAAATTTCAGTATAATAATTTTTATTGTTTAGCTCTTAAACTTAGAAATTACAAGTTTGATATTGAATCTATTGATAATATAAGTATTTGATAATTTCAAAAAATAAAAAAATTATTGCTACTAAATCTATTGATTCTTAAATTCCTTTATGGAGGACGAAGATCAAAAGGTGTAGCTAAACAGATCTGATGTATCTAGAACAAATGAAAGAAGTAATTTGACAAGTTTAAAGTATTTTTAAAATTTAAATTTTCTGTATGGTTTTTTTTAAAGTAATAAAATTTAAGCTTATTTTTAATGAAAATTTTTCCAAAAAGTTTTTACTATATATTTCAAAGCATATACTATCATAAATTTGCTTTATACGCCTCTGTCATTTCAATAAAAATTAAATGAAACTTTTTATTTTATGTATCATCAAAGCTTCCTAAAGTCTCAACAATATTTTATCATATTTGATCTTTTAGTCCAATGTAATTACAAATTAGCAATGCTAAAGCACAAGCTCATATTCCTTGTATTTTAAATATAAATTCGGCATTATTTTTTAGGTTCCATCTAAATGTTTGAAAAATTAATTTTTTTTTCCAAGGTGGCATAAGCCATGCAGGCTGTACATGAAATGCACCTCATAATTTATTTATTTTTTCCGATCATCCGCAGCGAAATTACTCTCTCCATCCTTTATATTATATATATATACTCACTTTTTTTCTCGTTTTGTCCTAAAATATATGTTCTATTTCTTTATTTAAAAGAATAATTTATTAATCTAACTCTCAATATACCTATTTAATGTATATTTATATTCACAATTGACTATCCATCATTTATATTCGTAAAGGGATTATTTTGAAAAAAAATGAAAAAAAAATATATTAATTCAACTATATTAATCAGATTTTTTTCATAATCTAAGTGAAAGTCAAACTAGGCTATATATTGACACAGAGAAAATTACTAAATTTATATTACACTATTTTATATCTTTAGACTCCTATATTATTTTTAAAAAAATAACTTAATTTCCTAAAATATTTTCCAAGACAAACATGTTTTCCTTAAAAAAAAATATTTCTCAATAACTCATCCTCCCATTATTATAATTTAACATTCAAAATTAGTTAAAATATATTAAAATTTTAACTTTATAAACTATAAAATACTTATAATTTATACAAAATTTTTTTATTTTAAAAAATTTATCAATTAAAATATGAGAAAAAAAATACATAAATAGTGATAGTCCTCCAGTGACCCGTGTTGCTGCCTAGTAGTGGATTAATAAATTAATAAATTATAATTTATATAAAATTTAATAAATTTGCTGGAATATATTTTCATCTTTTAAAAATGGACAAGTTTTTTTCTTAAAAAATTACTTTAATTTTATTTTCAGCAAAGAAATATTTTCTAATTTAATTGATTTTCCAAACTAACTTCAAAACATTAAAAAATTTTAAAAAATATTTTTCCAGTTAATGTTTTTGGAAAGCAAATGAAACATGACATTTATTAGCATTTCTGGAGGAGAGTTTGGACATTTATTATCTTAGATGGTGGGTTATTTTTATTTAAAATGATCAAATGTGCATTAGGTATACATAACATCCAAAAATTTGGACTTTTACCAAAAACATAATATATGTAATTTCCAATGAATTTTTTTTTTAATTAATCATAGGGGATCTATAAGTTTGAACTACTCATCTACAACACTTATCGGTAATATTTCTTTTATTAAAATGAGTGTGAAGAAAAGCCGGTCTAAAATTTTTTTTTTAAAAAAAGTTCTATTAAAAAAGAAAAGAAAGAACTGTTGTAAGTAATGCAGCTGAAACATCCACACCCTCACCCCTAACAATGAAAAGTAGGTTTAAAATTACCTTATTCATCCAAACACATAAATATAGCTGAAACTTAATCAACATGAAACAATTATTTTTGAGTTTTTCCCACAAACATTTTTCACACTGGGATCTGAGACTAACCATTTAAAATAAAATCATTTCAATAATATGCGAATCTAATTTTCATATATTCGGACTTTAAATAGATAAAATGTAATATTTTTGAAGAACAAAATGATATAAAGGACTTAAATGCTATCCATATGCATACTGGTTTTGATATCCATCATTATCAACATATGGAATCCAAGGAATTGGAAAAGCTTATTGGCTTATTTGAGAGACAACTTTGAAATAAAAATAAAAAAAAAATACAATTTTAAACTGGTTCCAAAGTAAACCCTTTACTCCTTCAAGTTCAAATCGTGTCTTTGTACGTCTGCATTCTACTTTATTGTGTTCACATTAACAAGAAAGTGGGAAAAGAATACGAGCAATTCAGTATAAAAACTACTAAAAATAATACTTCCAAACCTTTATTTTAATTCATAATTTTCCGTCATTATAAATAAATCGATATATTACTTTAATCTTAGAAGGAAAAATATAATAAAACCTACATTTCTTTTAAAATTAATTAATCCCTTCGGTCCTAACAAATTTTTGTCCTAATACATAATATTAAATTTTTTAATATTTTACTTTATTTAATATTTTTTTCTCATATATTAAATCAATATTACCATATTACAGTTAATTATAACTTGTGAATATAAATAAAATTACGAACATTTAATTTTTACTAATATATCAATTTTGGGATAATAATTATGATTTTGATTAATTTTACATTAATTTAATATAATCATTTAATTTTGTTGGTTATAAAATATATTAAATTAAATAATAAAAATAAAAATTACTATAATTTTTACCTATTAATTAAATTTTATCAAATCTGTGTATATAAGTAAAGCAGTAAAAATTACTGGTACATATGTGGAAGTAAAAAAGATGAAATGCAAAACTTTTACACGCCCTAGAATCAAATTAATCAAACCCTAAGCATAAAACATGATGATGTTGGTGCTGATGATTCTCCTGACTGAAGTTTTTCCTGGTCAAATCATGCCTTGAACATTGCGAAACTCCTCGACTGATAAGGAATAGTAACTAGGCAACTTTCTGATCAAATCCATACTCTTTCTCAGCCTCTTTAAGCAATTCCAGAAAAAGTGGATGATTATATAGACACAGGAATCACAAACCTCCGTTGCTCTTCTCCTTGTCCAACGCAAGATTGCCAAGACAGACCCTTTTGGGTATGTTCTTCATCTCTTTCTTGCCTTGATGATGATGATGATGAAAATGGAAGATGCGGAAAGTGAATAATGAAAATTGTTATTCTTGTCCTTTCCGCTACCCATATCGTCCAAAAAATAAAAATAAAAATCAAACAACCAAGAATTGACAAGTTGGATTCTAAATACACTCAGAAACTTCAACTCGATGGAATAAAAATACAAGTTTTTGGGTTTATATTAGAGGTTACAAGGAATAAGAGTAGAGAAAGGCAAGGGTCGAGAGGCAGAAATGGCGAGAGTAAAGAGGGTTAAGAGAGAAAAGTCTATAAGAGAGTTTTGGTATATTGGTTCATGTAAATGAGAATCGAAGACAAACAACATAAGGTACAAGAAATGGAAAAGGGTATGAGAGGTTTTGTGGTGCTGAGAAATGGTGTATATATAGGGCGGATTTGAGGGAAGAGAAGGTTCTGGTTTATAGCTACAGCTATTAAGGAGGTTAAAAGGGTTTGCTTAGTCAATACCAATCTGGGTTGGGTTGGGTTGAGGTTGGGTTTGTCTACAACCTAGAGGCGAAATAGCTGAAAGGTCAATATCTGGTGTTGTGTTATTTTATTTATTTGGCGTCTAAGTCAGATAAGGGTATTTTATTATTACAAAAAAAAAAGGTAATTTTATTTACAGCTGGAATATAAATATACAGCAACGCGGCTTTATACAGGTCAAATGTTATTCACTATTTTCCAGGAAAAGTAGGCATAGCTTAGATAAAAAAAAACAGAAGAGAATTGAAATTTGAAACTACACTGTGTTTTCGAAAAGGATTGGAAAGACAAATAAGAGAAAAAGGAAACTAATGAATGATCGCATTATGATTTTCCTTTCTTAAAGATTTTTTTTTTTATTATTTCATTTATTTTTTCAAATTCAATAAAAATTAAAATCTTTTAAAATATTATATTTTTAATATATATTATATATGAAAGCTGAAACAAAGAGAAGTTACGGTCTTTTATTTGTTCAACATTGTATTTTTTTTTTTCTTTTAAACAAATTTTTTTTAAGTTTTATTTATTTTTTTTGTGCTTGTGATTGGACAATCTAAAATATTTTAATTAATATTTACTATAAATTATTTATATTAAATTATTTAAAATCGTTAAACTTTATATCTATATAATTTAATACCACTCTAAAATATGGTATGTGAATTGTTTAAATTATATGTAAATTCTATCTAAACTCTATCTCAAACCTACAGTTATGTTGAGTTATTTAAAATTGATTCTATTATTTATATAAATGAATATCGTACTCTCTTCGTCAATATTTCATGTTGCTTTTTTCTCATCTGTTATGGCGTTTGGCGTTTTCACTAACATCTTTTTATATTTTATTTTATTATTAACAAATAATATCATAGTTTTTCTTTATTACATATCATTTTGATCATTCTCAATACTGAATTGTTTTCAAGTACATTTTGATTGGTATTCTCTAAGCAATGGATATGTAATCAAGAGAATATTACATTATAAGTTTTATCGAAATCGACTACAATAACTAGTAAAATAATAATTTCGAATACCCAAAGTGCAAAACGACTAATTTAATAATAATATATATATATATATAATATATAATATATTATATATATATATATATAATATACTATATATATTATATATATAGTACATAATATAATGTTATATAAGGTACATAGAGGGAGAGAGATTCAAGCTTTTGTTGTGATTTGTGAGGTAATGCTTTCAAATTTCTCCCCCAATTTGGATTAGTACATAATATAATTTTATATACATAGAGGGAGAGAGATTAAGCTTTGTTGTGAATTTGTGAGGTAATGCTTCAATTTCTCCCCAATTTGGATTGAGAAATCACACTTTTGTGGGCTAAAGGAATTGTAGACTATATTTTCTTTCCTTCACTTTTTTCTTCATTGTTTTCAACAAGGAAAAGTTATTTAATTTGTTATTTTCCACCCAATTTTCTTTCCTTCCAAATTTTTTACCCTTTCCAAACACAGTGCTAAATTTTTCGGATATAAAAAGAGTGGGCATTCGGAATTGTACTGAATAAAATCCAAATAGAATAAAACTCGATTATTTTCATTATATTAAAGGGAATTAATTGAACTAAAATTGCATATGAGATGAAATTAAATCAAATCTATTCAATTCAATTTTGTTATTTTTTTATTCATTGTCTTTAAGATTTTTAAAATCAAATTATTCCAATTTTTTTATTTCCTTTTTACAAAAGCTAAAATTGAATCTAATAGTTTAAACTCCAAATTGAATTATATTGAACCAATTTGCTTCATTGATTTTAGTGAATTGTGCCAGCCCTAAATGTACGATAGGTGAAACAAGAAGCAAGGAATATATAAAAGAAAAGGCATCAGAAATTCCGAAATAATGTTAGAAAAGCTTCTTTTTTTTCCTTCTTTAGCGGTAACTCTTAAAATTTCATTTCTCTTTTACACAATCTTTAAGATAGATTGATCGTGTGAAATTCATTTCTTATATAAATTAAGTTTAGTAAAAAAGTTTCTTTGTAGATTTTCACATTTGACAAATTATATAATTTTATTCTAATTATGTAATTTTATTAACTTGTTATTTTGAATTCATTAATTTTTGTAATTTATACCTTTTAAAGTTAGGATTTGTTAACTTTTTAGAAATTGAGGGTTAGGAGAGTTGTGAATTAGCCATCTTCTGGAGTTAATTTAGGATGTATATACTGGAATAAGGATAATTGTATTAGAATAAGGATTGTGAGAATCCTATATTACCTGTTAATTAGAGTTTATTTAAGAGTCTGATATCCTTTTAATATATATTTTATTATCGTATATTATCAATAGTTCCCCCTTGATTTTTTGGTCATTTATGTCCAAAAGGGATGTTGACATTATATATCATTAATTATCACAGGTGTCTTTTAGACATGGCGTTCCTTGTTTGGACCTGTCAGTTTAAAAACGGCTCTATTTGGAAAAAACAAGGTAATGGTTCGTTTGCCCAAGGGGAGCTTCCAGAGTCACCTCATTAAATGTGAGTGACTTTTCAGTGTCTCGCCTTTCTATATATATATGGCTAACTTCTTACCTCATTTGTCTCACTCTCGCATTTTTGAATATTATAGCATCTCTCTCTAAAAATTTCCTTTCTCTCTCTAGCTCTCATCAATTCAGTAAGTTTTATAGCTTTTTGTGTTATTTTTGTTTGATTTTGTTGAAATCATGGGTTTGGCTAGTGAGGAAGATGTCCAAGTTTTGTTTGATCAATTCAAGGAAGAAGATACCGAGGTTGTTGAGTCTAGAACTAGTGGGGCAAAGCCTTGGAAGGAGAATATTAGGATCATCGATGTTCCATTGAACATTGACGAGGGCGAGCTCCTAGATATCAGCTCCATGTACGGTGTCGCTCCAAAGTACAAATTAATTCGCCCTTTTGAGTACATGAGGTTAAATGAGCCTTTGGATAGCGACTCTATGATGTTATATGAAGAGTTTTCCAATTTGGGGTTCGGTTACCTTTATTTGAACCCTTGAAGTCTTTCTTTAATGAATATGAGATCGCTATCAGCCAACTTCATCTTAATGGGTTAAGATTTTTATGTGGGATAATAAAATTGGCTCACCGTGATGAGACTACACTGGTGGATTGAATTAATGAAGATCATTGCTTCCTTTAAGCGAAGAACAACTACAACATGTTTTATGACTAGACAAAAATCTCTTCCCTGAAGAACTGAAAGCAGAATTGCTTCATTATAAGGTACACTGGTGGATTTGGGGTATCGAACCAGTGATCCAATGACCCTATGCATTGCCTTCCTACAGCACCTACCCTTGAGGATAAGTAGTGTATGGCCTTTATAAAGGCTAGGGGGTTGATGTCGGTGAACCTTAAGCAAATAACAGCTGAGGAGTAGAGGACCCATGAGACCGTACCCCTCTCCTTCTAGTATTCTTTTGTTCCTATTGTATACACATTGTTCCCTTGTACTGACACATTTTAATTTTCTTTTTCTTTATTTTTTGTGCAGAGATGGCTCCCAAAAATGTGAAGGCTTCCAAGATGTCGAAAATAGCCGAGGAAATGAAAAAAAAAGGCTGAAGAAAACAACTCAGATAAGGGGGCACCTTTGGTGATACTTGACCTTCCGACGGTTGATACTAGTGCTGCAATGGAGTTTGCTCATGTTGAGCATGCTCCTTAAAGTCCTTCAATCAAGCCCAGCAGGAAAAGGCCTTGAGAAGTGACAGTTCTCGTTCCTCCCCCTCTTCCTCCTAAGACTGGCTAGGCCCTAGATATCCAAGCCTACTTTCTAAAGAAACATAGGTCGAATAGAGTCTTCAGAGCGACCAATCTAGTTGTGAGATGTCCCAACATTACCTTTTCCCTACGGATCTTCACCAGTATGAGCGTTTGGACGATTTGGCAATAAGGGACATCGCCAATCAATGTCTCTTCCAAGCCATAATTGCTAACAACCTCAGCTATGCCCACATAAATAAATTAAAAGTGCATATAACAAAATGTAAGTGAAGAAGGTTAAATTGGAGGACACCTTGAAGAGCTTGGATTCTACTATGAAAGAGCAGGTGATTCAGCACCAAGCGGAGATTGGAACTTAAGATGCTGAGCGCGCAAAGCTGCAAGAGGAGAACCATACTCAAGTTGAGAGGATCAAGGTCTTGGAGGCCAGAAACCAAGAGTTGGAGATGAATTGAAGGTACTCCGTGATCAAGAGGGCTCGATGGAGGAGGACTTGGCCAAAGTTTGGTTGAGCCTAAGAATTAATATTCTGAGGAGGCCAAGGTCTTAAAGGCCGGAAGGGGACTGGAGTTGGGTTAACTAGGTATATCCTGATGGTGAAAAGGAAGAAGAAGATGAACCAGCTAGTGGTGACCTCATATTGGAAGATCCTTCTCCGCTTTACAAACTCACTAGGATCCCCTTTCTCAAGATCCTTTCGTCTATCTTGAGGCTGAACAACAGATGGGCATTGAGATCCTTTCAAATGTTCTTGCGGAGCGAGGCTCGAATGCTGAGCTACCTTTTAGGGAGGGGACTGGTTTAGATCCTTAGGAAAATCTCTTTTTGTACTAATGTAATGAAGTTCTTTGTAATACTGTCTTTTGATTAATGAAAAAAAGGCTCCTATTTATTGTCTTCTATATGGCTTTTGCATGTTTTGCACATTCTAATTTCTAGTTCTTCTGATAAAGTGTCTCAATTTAAACTGAACTAGTTGGATTTATAGTCGTAAGTCGAGATGCCATTATGAGGCGAAAGTAGGTACTGCTTATGTTGTCTTAGCTTTTGAATTAGTAGATTAAAGGGAGAACCTAAATCGTATAGATCGCTTATGTCCGAACTGATGGACTGCTTAAATTCGCACTGATTGACTGCTGATGGAGTGCTTAAGTCCGAACTGATGGAGTTAGTAAGAGAATAAAGAGTGTCTAAAATTTTTAAGTGAAAGAAATGTTTAGGAAAAACTTAACTTATCATGCTTTCTCAAATCTTTCTAAGGCATGATAAGTTAAGTAAAAAAACCAACAGTTATGTTTAATATTTCACCTTAACTACTTTACACTTTATTTTGTGGAGATACAATAAGCTTTCTTCAGATTATTTGCATTCCATGTCCGGGGTAGCTCGACTTCCTAAACTTTATTGAGCTTGTATGTGCGCGGTCCTAATTACTTTATGAACTTGTATGGACCTTCCCAGTTCTGCCCAAGCTTGCCTACACCTGCTGAGCATTTAGTTATTTCAATTTTTCTCCAGACCTTGTCTCCTTCTTTAAATTGCCTACTTTGGACTTATCGATTGAAGTACCTTCGCATCCTTTGCCTGCTTGCCTTAACTCGGACTACTGCCTCCTCTCTAAGTTCTTTCACCAAAACAAGGTTGATCTTCAAGCTTTTGTTGCTATTGAGTTCTTCATAACTATTCGTTCTTTTGCTTGGGATGCCTATCTCCACTAGTACTACAGCCTTGGTTCCATACACAAGGGAGAATGTGGTTTGGCCTGTTGCTTGTCTAAGAGTTGCTTGTCTAAGAGTTATTCTATATGCCCATAGTACACTGTTTAGCTCTTTTGCCTAGTTGGCTTTCTCTCCATCTAATCTCTTTTTCAACCCCTGCAGTATAGTCCTATTTGTAACTTCAGTAAGACCATTAGTTTGTTGATGAGCTACCAAAGTGAAGTGAAGTCCAATGTGCCAGTCTTTGCAAAAAGATCTAAAGGCTCCTAAATCAAATTGTTTCCCATTATCAATAACAATCTTCTGGGGTATGTTGTACTTGATATTACATTGTTTCTGAAAAAACTAATGATCCGAGCTGGGGTTATGGTGCTGAGGTCCTCGACTTCTACCCGCTTGGAGAAGTGATAAATGATTACAACTACAAATTTTCTTTATCTTGTTGTTATACGGAAAGGCCCCAGGATGTCTATCTCCCATTGAGCAAAAGGCCATGCCGATCCTAACGGTTGTAATTCAGAGGAAGGTTTTCTAGGTACAAGTTCATATTTCTAGCAAGTAAGGCAGTGGCAAACATATTACCGAACATCCCTTTCATTATTGGGCAGCAATACCCTAAAAGTAATATCTTTCTTATCATCACGTCCGAGCCTTCATGGTCTCCACAATGTGAACCCCTCCCCAAAATATCATAGGCATGTGAATGCATGTGACAAAAGGAAGAAATGCACGTGAATGAATGAGTCGCCACCTTGTTTAATTGACTAAGGGCAGAAATGCACGTGGATGTATGAGTCGCCACCTTTTTTAATTATTTTAGGGTAAACTAGGAAAAACCCTAAGTGACTCCAAATTTTAATTAACCTAATTATTAGATTAATTATCCCAATGTTTAAGGCATGATCTACGAACCCGAGGTGGATCCCGAGACTATGATGTCCATACTGCTAAACTAACCAAAATGAGTGAATGTTTGCTTTGCAAAGGAGATGAAGTAAATTGGACCAAATGAAATGTTTGGAATGAATTCGACTTGCCGCTCGGGGTGAAATCCCGAACGTGCCTACGTACTTCCGTTTGAATGGAAGATCAAAGTCCACGTAGTTCGATAGGCCTCCTCTAGAGGGCTTTGAATGGGGATGCTTAATGCATGAGTGTGTGGATGCTTTGTGCATTTTGTTTAGGCATTGTGCCGAAGAATTGATTTTTAGGCATTTGATGCCAAAAGTGTTGATTTTGATGGCTTTGAGCCAAAAGAAGTGTTTGATTGGACTTATTTGTTTGCCAAAAATGAATTAAGGCTTTTAGCCAAAAGAGTTTTGTGATTTAGGTAATAAATTGCCAAAAGTGTTGATTAGGCGAAAAATATTGATTAGGCATTAATTTGCGCAAAAAGAGGTTAATTGGGCGATTGTCGCCAGATTGATTGATTAAGGCAATTGGGTACCAAATGAATTAAATTTTAAGGCTTTTTAGCCAATAATTTAATTTAAGCGATTTGTCGGATATGAAAAAAGAAATCAATTCTCAACCTTATAATTATAGGCAATTTGTTTGCCTAAAGTGATTAATTAAAGGCTTTTAGCCAAAATATTGCTTTAAGCGATTTGTCGCTATAAAAAAGAATCAATTGTCACTTATAGGCAATTTGTTTGCCTAAAGTGATTAATTAAATTGAAATATAGGCAATTAATTGCCATAAAAAGAAAAAGTGTTTAATCAGGGCCTTTAAGTCACAATTATTGATTAATTAGACTTAGGCCAAAAAACTGTTCGAAATAAGGCTCTTTCACCATAGTTATTGTCACCATAGTTATTGATTAACTAGGCTTCTTTAGCCAATAATGTCAGATTTAAGCTTTAATACCACGATTATTAATTAATCGGGCGTTTAAACTTAATCTTTATTTGATTGAGGCAATTTATTTGCCTAGTGGATGATATGGATGCATTTAGGCAGTTATAGAGTTAATAGGAGTAGAAAAGAAGCATGCATGAAGTGCTAAAATTAAATAGGCGTAGTTTAGTTTGTGTACCTGATTTAATCTCCGACCGCTTCTTAACTCCAGGTTAAGCTCCTCGTTAAGGGAAATATTAATTAAAATGGAGTTTTAATGGCCACTTAATTTTGACCACCTAACAACAGAAAGAAAGCAATAAAAGCTTAAATTAAAAATGCAAAAAAAGCAGTAAAGAATCGCAAGGAGGAGAGGGAGAAGGAAGCGTCCGTCAACACAGACTGAGTGAGGAAAAAAAGGAGGCCCGAGGCCTGTATTTATAGGCCGCAAAACGGACTGTTCCGGTGGCCGGTCGCCGGGCCCGGCGGCCGTCCCGCCGGCCGGGTCGCCGTCCTCGGCGGCTTGGGCCGCCGACTCGGCGGCCTGCCGGGACGGGCGCCAACTTGGCGAACCTTCCGGCGGCCGAGCCGCCGGTCCTTGCGACCCGGCGGCCTGCCCGGCCCGGCCCCTTTTTTTGGGCCGGCTGGGCCGCCGGGTCGGCGGCTGGCTCCGGTGGCTGAGCCACCGGGGCAGGCAAGTTCACTCCGGGGGCTTTTCCGGGAGTTCCGAACCTCCAAAAAATATTCCTAGACCAGTTCCGTGATCCTCGTAATTTTTCGGACGTTTCAAGTACCATATTGGCATATTTCCGGTGAACTTTCTGAAAGGCCTCCAGTCCGGCCGGACTGTTCGCAGTCCAGAAGAAAATAGGCTTTTGAGCCTCAAAATTTGAGTGTTCACAAACGCGAGGTTTAGGCTAGATCCACCGTCAAACTTAACACCAGTACCGAAGGGGCGATAGCGGCTACCGCCCGCCTTTAAGGGCGGCCGCCACTGCCCGCGGCCGGAAACCGGCTTTTCGATC
>NW_023590677.1:18005-47396 GCF_014843425.1 Jatropha curcas
ATTGACGTAACCATAATGAATGCTTTGCGGGTTTATTAATGTGATTTAGACCAATGAAATGTGATCTGGTGACTTGCCGCTCGGGCGTTAAATCCCGAACGTTGCCTACATTACTTCCGTTTGAATGGAAGATCAAAGTCAACGTTAGTTCGATGGGCCTTCTTTGAAGGGCTTTGAAGGGCTTCGTGCATTTTGTTATGTTTAGGCATTTTGCCAAAGAATTGATTGATTTGTTGAGGCGTTTGTCGCCAAAAGATGTTTGATTGGGCAATTTTATTGCCAAAAATTGATGTTTGAGCTTATTCTTGCCAAAAGATATTTTGTTGGGCGATTATCGCCAAAATTGATTGATTTAGGCAATTTATTGCCAAAAGTTGATTGATTGGGCATTTGTAGCCAAAATGCTTGATTTTGAGGCTTCTAGCCAAAAGACATGATTAATTTTAAGGCATTTTGCCAAAGCTTTTGATTTAAGTGATTTGTAGTTTAAAGTGGTTAATCTAATTTCTAGGCAATTTGTTTGCCAAAAATTGATTGAACTGTGGGCAATTTATTGCCAAAATGTGATTGATTCAATTGTAGGCAAGTAGGCAATTCGTTGCCAAAACGTGATTGATTAAGGCTTTTTAGCCACAATTATTGATTAATTGGACTTTTAGCCGGACTGTTCAAAATGAAGGCAATTAAATCGTAGTTATTAATTAACTAAGCTTTTTAGCCAATATTGTCGGATTTAGCATTAATACCACGATTATTAATTAACCGGGCATTTAGCCTAAATTTTGTTTAATTGGATGGCAGTTTATTTGCTTAAAGATGTCATGAATGCATTTATGCAGTTATAGAATTATTAGGCAGTAGAAGAGAAGAATGCTATGAACTATGCTAAGATTAAAATAAGGCCGATTAGGTTCATGTACCTGATTTAACCGGACGGCCACTTCTTAACTTCCCGAGTTAAGCTTCCTCATTAAGGGAATAATTAATCTAATTTAATTTTAAAATGACCAAAATAGCAAAGAAGAAAAATAATAAAGCTAAATTAAAATGCAGGAAAGCAGTAAGAATCCCCCACAAGGAGCGTAAGGAGAAGGAGCGTCCGTCAACAAAGACTAAGTGGGTAAAAACAGAGGGGCCCCGGGGCCAATTTTATAGGAAAAAAGGAGGACCCGAGGGCGGTCCCTGCCACCCTGGAAGGCGGGCGTGCCGCCCCTTGTGGCCGGAATGCCCGCCCTTCCCCCCTCAGGGAGGCGGGCGGGCTGCCCCTTAGGTGCGGGGCGTGCCCACCCAGAGGGGGGCGGCGTGCTGCCCCTTGAGGGCGGGCTTGGACCGCTCTTTGAGGGTGGGCGTGCCCGCCCCAAGGGGGCGGGTGTGCTGCCCCTTTGAGGGCGGGGATTGCTCGCCCTCCAGGCGGGCGTGCCCGACCTCTCTGACCGCTCTTTGAGGGATGGGCACGCCCACCCCTGTGGGCAGGCACATCAACCCGTGCTCATATAACTGTGCTTTCTTTCTCGTTCCGGAGGCTTTTTTGAGAGTTCGGACCTCCAAAAAATATTCCGGGACCAGTTTCCGCGTATCCTCATAATTTTCCGGACATTTCAAGTACCATATTGGCCATAGTTTTCGGTGAACTTTCAAAAATGGCTTTGGTTTCCGCCGGTGACTGTTTGCAGTCCGGGAAAACTGCCGGACTGTTTGCAGTCCGGGAAAACTGGCTCTTTGAGTCTCAAAATTTGGGTATTCACAGGCGACTGTAGCCGCTGTCGCCGGCAGCATGGCCGCTGCCTTTAAGGGCGGCCGTCACCGCCGCGACCGGGAAAACTGGCTTTTTGAGCCTCAAATTTTGAGTATTCACATCTTTCTCTAAAAAATAAACACCAGAATAAAAACCAGAATTTCATGTCGTGTTTCGGGGAAAACAGGTAGTACGGGTAGAATGAGGTGAGAAAAGAGGAATGCAGATGAATGCAAAAATCCTAGAAAGGAAAGCAATTAAACACATATGGACAATTAACAATTTTCCATCGGCTTTTCTAACCAATTTTATTTAGAAAGTAGGCTTTTTAGAGTCAATTCCTAATTGCAACTACTAAATTGTTTATTAAAAAACAACCGGGGATTAGTGGGTGCAAAATCCCCATGTTGAAGTCGCCAAAAACTTGTTTTCGCCGAATATCTCCGGAACCCCGGAAGAGATCTCGGAAAAAACATCAATTTCTTTGTCGTTGTTACGTTATTTTAGTAAACAAGTGATAAAAATCATTTTTGGATGCTACGATGCCGATAAATCGTCTTATAAATTTGTTTTGAGTCGCCGCCCATTTTTTCGGCAATGGGGACTGTTTTTATTTTAATTTTATTAAATTGACTCCATTTTAACCCGATTTATTTTAAGCCGAATTATTTAAGAAACTAGTCAGGCCGTTTACCAAGTACGATTCTAGGTAAGGGAATTAGGTACGTCGGCCCGTTGGAAAGCGACGCCGGGAAACCGGCCTCTTTTTATAACCTACGATTTTCTAAATAACCTACGATTTCTAATTGATTTTATTTTAGAAAAGCCAATTATTTAAACCCAACCCGAACAAATCGAACCGAGCTCCTATGTGGAAAATTATTCAATCGTCCCAAATAAGTTCATCCATTGCATCCATTCATAAATTAAGCGTCACATCCATCATTCATCCACCATATGTATAAAATAAAAATTAAAAGACCCGCTCTTGCCTTATGGTCAAGGGCGGGCCACAAACCGAGTTTAATAATAATAACACCAATAATGAATAATAAGAAATAAATCCTAAAAAAAAGAAAATCTCATAATCGCCAATAACTAATTGATTTGGTTTGATTAAGACTCTATTTGCCCATTATTGATCATTTTTCGGATTAGATTAAAAATCTACTTAATAAAACAAAATTAAGACAAAATAACAAAAAATAAACTGAAACTGGGAGACAGTCGAGTCACGCAACTGTTCTATGGAAGAACAGTCGCGTGGCGCGGCTCTTGTCTTTTATTCTTGTGAACCCCTCCCCAAAATATCATGGGCATATGAATGCATGTGACTAAGGAAGAAATGCACGTGAATGAATGAGTCGCCACCTTGTTTATGTTTAATTTGTTTTTAGGGTAAACTAGGAAAAAACCCTAAGTGACTCCAATTTTAATTTAACCTAGTTACTAGATTAATTAGCCCAATGTTCTAAGGCATGCTTGGATATGCAAACCCGAGATGGATTCCCGAGACTATGGTCATGCTGCTAAACTAACCAAATGAATGAATGTTTGCTTTGCAAGAAATGAAGTAATTGCACCAAATGAAATGTTTGAATGAATTCAGCTTGCCACTGGGGTGAAATCCCGAACTGCCTACGAACTTTCCGTTTGAATGGAAGATCCAAGTCAAACGTATCGGATAAGGCCTCTTTTAGAGGGCTGTGAAGGGGAGCTTAATGCAATTGAGTGTTGCTGTATGCTTTGTGCATTTTCGTTTAGGCATTTGCCAAAAGATTTGATTGATTTTTAGGCACTTGGTGCCAAAATGGTTAGATTTTGAGGCGCTTTTAGCAAAAAGAAATTATTGGCTTATTCTTGCCAAAAGATTGATTTTTAAGGGCATTTGTTTGCCAAAACGAATTGTTTAAGGCTTTTAAAGCCAAAAATATTGGTTTAACGCAATTAATTGCCAAATTGATGTTAATTGGGCGATTTTGTTCGCCTAAATAGTATTGATTTAAGCCAGTTTATTTGCCAAAAAAATTGTTTTGAAGGCTTTTAGCAAATGAAATTTAATTTGAAGCGATTTGTCGCCTACAAAAAAGGTTAATCTTTCACTTATAGGCAATTTATAGGCAATTTGTTTGCCTAAAGTGATTAATTAAAGGCTTTTAGCCAAAATATTGCTTTAAGCGATTTGTCGCTATAAAAAAGAATCAATTGTCACTTATAGGCAATTTGTTTGCCTAAAGTGATTAATTAAATTGAAATATAGGCAATTAATTGCCATAAAAAGAAAAAGTGTTTAATCAGGGCCTTTAAGTCACAATTATTGATTAATTAGACTTAGGCCAAAAAACTGTTCGAAATAAGGCTCTTTCACCATAGTTATTGATTAACTAGGCTTTTAGCCAATATCGTCGAATTTAAGCTTTAACACATTATTGATTAAACCGGGCATATTAAAAGCTTTAATTTTATTTAATTGAGGCATTTGTTTGCCTTGTGATGATGAAATGCATTATGCAGTTATAGAATTTAAGAGGAGTAGAAGAGAAACATGCATGAAATGCTAAAATTAAAAAGACAGAGGTTTATTTTTGTGTACCTGATTTAGTCGACGGCCACTTCTTAACTCCAGGTTAAGCTCCCGTTAAGGAAATTTTAATTAATTAATTTAATTTTTAATTACCCAAATAACCAAGAAAAAAAAAAGCAAATAAACTAAAATTAAAAAATGCAAGAAAGCAGTAAAGAATCGCAAAGAGCGTAGGGAGAAGGAGCGTCCGTCAACACAGACTGAGTCCGGAAAACAGAAAGCTCGGGGCCACTATATATAGGCAAAAATGGACCGTTTCGGCGGCCTGGCCGCCTGTCTCAGAGGCCGGGCCGCCGGGGCTCAGCGGCTCGGGCCGCCGTGCCTGGTGGTTTTACTAAATCTCGCTCCGGAGGCTTTTTCGGGAGCTCTGGACCTCCGAAATAAATTTTGAGACCAGTTCCGTGATCCTCACGACGTCCCGGACGTTTCAAGTACCATATTGGCATACTTTCGGTGAACTTCCAAAATGGCCTTTGGTCCGGTCGGACTCGGCGGGCTGAGTCTCCGGGATGGGCCGCCGGCTCGCGCGCGGCTCCGGTGCTGAGCCACCGGAGGCAGGCCAGTTCACTCCGGGGGCTTTTCCGGGGAGTTTCGGGCCTCCAAAAAAATATTCCGAGACAGTTCCGTGTCCTTCGTAATTTTCCTCCCCTGACGTTTCACAGTACCATATTGGCATACTTCCGTGTGAACTTATCCAAAGGCCTCCAGTTCGGCCGGGTACAACCATCAGGGGAGGAAATAAAATGTTCGCAGTCGGAAAAAACGGCTTTTGAGCCTTCAAAAAATATTGAATATTTCAACAGGCGACTGCAGCGCTGTCGCCGCGGCGACGGCGCCGGCGATAGCGCCACGCCGCCGTTTAAGGGCGGCCGCCACCGCCGCGGCCGGAAAACCGGCTTTTTCGAGTTCTCAAAAATTTTGGAGTTATTCACAATTCTGGGGACTTATTTAACAGTTGCGTCAACGCAGCTGTTTCTCATGAAGAATAGTCCACGTGAGGAACTCCTATCATTTGCTCATGGAACTAGGAACAGTCGCGTCACGGGGTGTTCTATGTAAGGGAACAGTCGCGTGACGAAACTCCTAACTTCGTGACGGAATACTGTTTGGATATCAAAATTCTCAGGTTATGTATTATTTATTCAAGACATAATGTTAAATACAAATTATGAGAACGAAAATACATACAAGAATACAAACAGTGCGTCACGCAGGGTGGTCCAGTCCAAATGAATGCTGTGGGACATGGAACAGCCGCGTCAACGCAGATGTCAGCTGCGTGACGCGGACTGCTCTGGTCCGTAACTACCTTCTCAAAAACTACCTTTTTACGTTTCTTTTTGTCCAAAGTGATTAAAATAAACCCAGAAAGGTCCAAACAATTAGGCAACTTACGTTTTATCAATCACAAATCAACTAAACACTACCGAAAATGAGATTTTAAGAAGCAAAAGACTATAAAATGAAAAGAAAGGTTAAATAGTCTACCTATACCCTCAGATTTGAGGATTGCAATGCACTTTGATTAGCTCAGGAAAAACAGTCTCACAATACCCAGAAGTAAAGTTACCACGTTTTTTCACAGAACAGAATTTTTCTCTCTCTTTCCTTTCTCTCTTTTCTCTTCTTATATTTTATGCTTTTTGATTTCAAAAACTGAGTGTAGTGCGTTTGATCTTCCTCAAGTTTACTCACTTGAGTTCTTTTGGGAAGGAAAACCCTAGCCGTTTTATGAAAACTTAGATTAAAGTCTTAGGGATTTTAGGAGAAAAAATTGGAGAAAGGTGCAAAAAAGTCCCGTTTTTAGTGTAAAATGTTGGTATTTATATGGCTTAGGGGCAACAGAGCAGTCGCGTCATGCGGGCTAGAAGGCTGCGTGACGCACCCAAAGCGATTGTGACGCGACTTACTTTTCGTACAGTTGCCGCGTATTCCATACAAACAGTGCAGGCCGTCTGCACGGGGGCCGCCGCCAGAGGTGTCAGTCCGTTAGAGCTGCAGTTTGACGACAGCTAAGAGTGCTGTCACGCAGGTACTAGCTGCGTGACGCAGCCCTAACACGGGTCAGGCACCTTTGGGGGCGGTTTGTTCCAATTTGTGGTTCTAAAACACTTTCTGGTTTTATCGTGATACCTTATTCCTTATGTCCTCATATCTTATCCTTTGTCCTCATATCATCATCGGGTCAGGTGGAGGCATAAAATTACACGTCAACAACTACTAATCATGATTTTTCATGGCTTATCCGATCACCATCATTTCAACCTAATATTTATTATTTCAATAACAGTTCTTAAGTCCCGACTTAACGCTGTCTTACAATTCCGACATCACGCCAATTAAGTAGACATCACTGCGTCAACTAAATAATTTATTCGTTTACATATGAAAGTTCGGTTTATACGTTAAGTATGAAATAATAGCAAGGCCCTAATTCATATTTATAATATATAAGCTAATTATCTATCTCATCCTTTCTTATTTATGTCTAGCAAGGTATTTTATAACTTCCTTAAATTTATCCATTTAACCTTATCAACTCTAGTTTCTCAAGTTAGTACCAGGTCTAGCCCTGATTTAGTTCAGATCTTTCCTCCTTTCGCTGGCATGTCAAAATTTTTATCAATCACCTCACAGTTCATTTCACTTAATTTTTCTCAACCAATATCAACTAATAACTATGAATTTCACTAATTTAATAACTATTCTCAACTTTTCCTTTGAAGTTTAATTGTTTCATACACAGCTTATGGGTTGTTTACATCTACCACTGTTACTATTTCAAGATGGCCACCAATCAATTCAGGTCAAAATATCATCTCTAATTCTATTTCGTCACAATTCATTATAATCTAAAAGGCATAGTATAAAAAAATTTCGATTCTTAATATATTTATTTCTAAGTTTCATTGATTTGTATTTCTTATTCCGAATTAAGTTCTACCTTGATAAATTCATTTCTTTTACTGATGTCAACTCTCCTTTTCTTAAGAAAGTTCTATTTCACTGGGTTCATTTATAATAATGGTCTACTAAAGATTTTTGAGCAATTTAAAACTCTGTATTTACTAATATTTCCAATATACATTTTTTCACTGATATAACTTGTTAGATTAATCGTTTATTCAAAAATTTGACTAATGAGTTAACGACTACAGCCTAGATTGACCATCCTATGGGTAACTGGCTATATATATAAAAAAAAAAAAATTCAAAAACTTTCCCTTTTCACTTTTAATAGAATTTCTATTGAAATTCTATTAATAGAAATTTGCATTCACTTTTATTTCATTTGAAATTCTATTAATAGAAATTTGCATTCACTTTTATTTCATTTCAAAACCAATCTCAATCATGGTATAAAAATATTTTCATGAAGTTTGAAAATCAATACTCAGTGTATTTTCTAAACCTTTTGGTATTTAACAAAAATGAATTGTTTATCTCCACGAGGACAGTCCTCAACTCATCTAGTTCCAGTCTACTGTTACATATTTCATCCCTAAATAATCCTCTTAAACGAAGAATATTCTAATCTCCATTATTACTATTCCTTTCTCTATTATTAGTCTATCAAATAGATTAGTCCACACCTTAAATTTTTCCAAAAGTTATTTTCATTAGTGATTTATTATTTATACTTATGTTATTATTATTATTATTATTATTATATTTATAAATCTTTATTTATTTAGATTTTAGCATCATTTTTTTTGCATATGTTCCTACATCTGAATTTTACTTTCTTTCCCAATTTGTTTCTATTATTTATTCTAGTCTTTCACAGTATTATAGATTAATTGACTATCATTATATTCATCGGATTTTACTCTATTTAGGGGGGGCCCAGGCAAAATCCCTTAGTTTTATCCAAGTTCTTTAGATTTTTGATTCATTTTTAATCTTTTCTTTTAGCTTTCCATATTTTCTTAGTGTACCCCAATCTCATTTAAGTCTTTATCCGCTTAAAGATTTAATTGATGGGTAATGAATCTTGAAGTTCCTAAGGTCATGCTTTCTTAGATTTCCTTATTCTGAATGTTTTTCAATCTCTACATGATCATTATAAGTTCATCTTTGACCTTTATCCCTTTCCAAAGCTTATTAAAATCTTTTATTTCATTTGGCACCTCGATCTACTTTCATACTTAATTCTTTAAAGCAGATTTTATATAAGTTTGCTTATACTTAACTTAGATTAATAAATAGTATTAGTCCTTTCTACGTAACTCCCTATCAAAATCCCTAAATTTATTAAGTTTTCCTACCGCATCCACATTCCTTTCCCCTTTCATTCCCATTTATGATTCATCATCTTCGACATTCATTTTCTTATAATAGATTTATGAACTTAGTCTAGCCCTTTAAGTATCCTACATGTGCTAGGATCTTAATTATATAATGTTCTAGATTATACCAACTTTCTCTTAGTTACACATTAGTTCCATAAGTCTATTATCGATTCAATCTAATTTCTCATTTTATTATAAGAGATTCATAATGATTCCATGGTTTGTAATTTCTTCTATAAACTATTAGTCAATCTTTTCCATATTAATCAAATTTTAAATTCAAACTTTTGCCCAATTATTTACTAACCACTTTTAATTCTATATTAAAACACTCAAAACTTTTAATTCTATATTAAAACACTCAAAATCTTACCCTTCATACTAGTTGTGCAAAGGAAGTTTTACCTACTTCTTTATTATGTTCAGTTATTCTGCCTCACCTCAATACGACCTATCTGGTTAACATTATTTTCTTCACATTCAATCACATAATTAATTTACCTTTTTCTTTTATATTGTTTTAATTACTCCATTTAAATTCTACATGTCAAAATTCACCTCAGTCAATACATTTAATTATTCTTAGACACAATTTATCGTTTCTACGTATGACTCTTTTTAATTATTCCAATAAGTCTCCATTCTCCTTAAGTAATTTACAAATTTTCTCTTCTTACATCCTTGAGTTTCGCATTGGGTAATTGAGGATTTCATGTCTAGCATGATTATTTGTCCTAAATCCTCCTTCTCTAAACCTTAATTTAATTACAATTTCCACTTTTTATCCCCTAACCGTAACATTTCTAGAATTTAATAACTATTAATTTCTATTAGCCTAATTGAGTCCTCGGGATAGACAAGATGATAAAAATTAATCAAACATGCAATCACCGTAAATAATTTAAATTCTAAAATTGAATAAATTTTTGACATGCCGACAGAACAATAAAGCCAAACAATTAGTTGTAACTTCAAAACCAATTTTCAATAAGCAAATAATAAAACATTTTTCTCAGATCATAGTTCAAATAAACTTTCTTTCTTATTGTCTTTAAAACTCTGAATTCTTTTCTAAACTATTTCAAATAATTTTCGAAGCAGTGTCTCTTGTCGGATCAAGGTGTACTGGGTGATCAGGCCATTACACCAATTTCCAACTGATCTTTTGCTTCAAAATGGATGGAGTGAATTTAGCAAAACTCAAAGTATTTATTTTATAAACGTCAGTTACCCAGACCTTTTTATAATTTACTATTATTAATGTACCTTTAGTTCTCATCCTAAGTTTCATATAGATTTCCTCCCATCCTCGTGCGCGATGCATCCACCGGCACGAAAATGGAATTCAATCCAGACTACATCTCCTTTGTTGGTTACGGCCGATCCCAACATAGGAGTCCTATATTTAATTTCCTATGTTCCGCAATTGAATTTATATTATATTAGTTCTTTTATAATGTGTGTTGTTGTCACGACCCATTTCCATGGGCCGGACCAGCACTAAGACCTGGATGGGCTTAAGGCCCCCAAAGCCAGTAGTAAACCTAACTTCTTTAAATCTCACATTCTATTCATAATTATGGATTCAGACCCATTAACTTATTATACATATGCATCCAAAATGCAGTTCATATATTTAATATGGACTTTTTTATTTACAAACCCAAACTGGAATTACATTGTGGAACTCTAACCTTTATATTCACGCATTTACATATTCAATACAATGATTATTACTCCTATCAATCCGTATCTCGTTCGTTCGATTGGACTCCAGGATTCTTCTTTCCATTTATTACCTGCGGAGGGTTGGAGGGGGGGGGGTGAGTAATAAACTCAGTGAGTTGGATTAGATAACCCTCTCACCCCACACAATTATACAAATGCTAAAATATTTTCATGTGGTCACCCGTTTAGTTATATGATCATACAGTTTGTCACACAAATGGCAATACAACAACAATCACAATTATTGTCACCTTCATATAATCATATCACGTGGAAATTAGTCAGTTGAGTCACCGAAACCCGATGAGCCGTCCTCCCACATGGCCCATCCACTCACATGTGCACTAGGGAGCCAATCCCCCATTCTGGCTGACCGGTATAACCTTACTGACCGTCCTCTCATTGGTTTTCCCATTCTCTCTTTTCATTTCCATACCAACAGGAGGGCAACCGGTGGTCTCCATTCCCCAATCTAGATCATCAAGTGCTCACATAGGAGGCCACCCTTGCGGGCTATAATCCAAATCTAAGATTATCAGGCTGCGCAACACAAGAGGCCATTCCTGTGGATTTCTATATAATCCATATCATAGGATGCACACGGGCGGGCCGATCTGCCCATTTTCCCGGCCGACGCGTCAAAATTATCTATCATATTCGGATCCATCATCAGACCGTCCTCACAGACCCATGTGGTCCACTCATCCCAATTCCACATCCCAATTCCACACAAACAAGGCACAGTATATTCATAGCACAAGTAATCAAACAATTTTTAATATCAACAAATCGTGCATCACAATATGGCAATAATGCATGATAATATTTAGCCGTGAATGCATGAATGCAGGTGGATGAGGCAAATTATGTAACACTACTCACAGTTTTTGTTGTCCTTAAAAGAACTGCCTTTCTTATCGTGCGCTTCCAGCCTTTGTCTTCACATTCCGACACTTTATAAGTATATATATAATAAGAAAATTCTAAATAAGAATTCTAATTTGAGAAATGTAGTTTATATTCATTTATTTGTTTTCGTTATCCGTCGGTTCATTAACTTATCAACTAAACTGTATATCTATAGTGTATCTTTATTTGATTTATTTCTTCTAAAAATTTATTCTTTTAAATAAAAACGTCTAGTTATTCGGTAAGTATATTTTATAATAATCAAATATAATATTACTATAATAATAATAATATTAATAATGATAATACGTTTGACATTAATATTATTCATTATGATAATACTATTATTAATTATTAAACTATATATATAAATTCGTTATTTCTTATTTATTTATTTATTGTTTGTATTCTTATCAGATAAGTATTTGTTATGAATTAATGTAATTAATCATACTTAAAGAGATTGAAAGTATTTAATTTGATTTGATATCTTAGGAATTTAAGCATTATCTATTTTTGGTGAAAATTTTATTTATCCATTTAAACTACCTAGAAGTTCCAATTTATAAATCGTGTTCATATACTTCATTTCTGTATCTTAATTCATTAAACTCTTCTAATTTTAAATCTCTAATTTTGACTAATTCAATTAATCTTATGTTCAATTAATTAATTAGTCCAAGTTTTGAAATTTATACTGAAAACGAGCAACTAGGCCTTACAATGTACCGATCAAAAATCAGATTTGATTTTCGTGATCCGCCCGAAGAGGAGATCATTTTGCCTCTCGGAGTCCTCGCCGGACCGCCGCCGTCGCCGCCGTACACGGTTGTCGGAAAGGTGAAACCGCCCAGAAAATTGCAAGGTCACCACTGCCGACTCCAATTTTTGTGAGGAATCCAAATCTGCTATCAATTTGTTGAGCCAATGGCTCGTTTGGCCGGATCGACCACCACAGCCACCTTCAAGCCGCCGTCCATGGTGGTTCATCAAAACTCAAGCAAAATCACAAATCAATGGAGGGGAATTGTTCATATGGAGGAGAGGAGTCGATCGAGACCATCGATCGAGACCATCTCTGGCACCTGAAGCTGACGGAATCGATGAGATTCGCCGGAAAATCGAAGAGTAGCGCTGTCGGAGCAAACGAGCTCGATCCGCGCCACTGAAGCTCCGTTCATGTGAGAGGAGGTCGGAAGAGTGATCTGCAGTGCCAGGCGAGTCGACTGCCACCTCGTTCTCGCTGAACGGTGGCTGGAAACGAGACGGAGAGGAGAGGGAAGAGGAGAGGCTGTCGCGCGAGAGGAAAAAAAAGGAGAAGAAGAAGGAAAAGAAGAAAAAGGAAAAGAAAGGAAATTGGGCTTTTGGGCCATTCCGGTTCGATTCGAACCGGTTTGGTCCAACTCAACAATTTAGTTTTGTTTGATTATCTGTTTTTTTTTCTCTTGGTTTCAGGAAATTTTAAGCCGGTTTACGGTTCCTATTTATCAATAATTAAATATTTACTGAATAACCCCATTTTATTCTTTCTAATATGATTTATTTAATTGATTTAATCAAATTTACAAATTTATTTAATCAAATTTAGGATTACTAAGTGGTAAATCTAATGTTCTTATTATTTTAAGTGGTCCGATATCAATTCTAAGAAGTTTAAATTATTTTCAACTAGGTGTTCTGATAACTTGTTTTGGGCTTGAGTCCAACTCGCAATTTAGGCCTAGATTGCAATTGCTCGGTACTTACAGCCCATACCGTCACAAATTCAGATTTTTGATTTATTAAAAATTCAGAAGTTTTGAAAATAAGAATTCAGGGTATTACAAATTAATACTGAGATTAAAAAATCCTTGAAACTCGATCGCACCTTGCTCAAAGCCAAACCCTAAAAACTAATAAGATAAAAGAATATAACATCCAAAAAATTAAACAAAAAAAAGATAGAAAAATAGAAAAAGGAAAATGAGAAAGGACAACAAATGGATCCATGGAGATACAAACCTGAGCTCTGTTTAATAGGTTATAGGCAAGCTCTGAGATTCTAGAGAACGAAAGAGGTCCAAAAGAGACCAAAGGAAAAAAAAAACAAAAGGAAAAATTGTATTTTGGTGTTATTTTGGGGTTTTAATTAATTAAATCGATCTTCTATTTTTTTTTTTTATGATGGTAATATATAGCTCAAGAAGGATAAGTGAAACGATGAGAGTGAGAAGAGATGCGTGGCTTGTTTATTATCATCCCTTTTGCAGGTATAAGCATTGCTCTTTTAAAAAATTAATATTAATTTCTTTTCAAGAGTTGATTGTGTGTTGAACATGCACTCCTTCAAAGTAAAAAAAAAAGGGTAATTTGTAAATTTATGATCAAGGTCCTGAGTATTTTGTTAAAAAAAGGTGAAATATGGGTAAGTTATATTTTAGCCCCAAATTCAAGGGGCAATTCAATGTCCCAAAATGTTTGTCCTACCATTGGCTTAAGAGATATTTATTTTTTCTTTTATGCCCCTCATTATAAATGATTTTAAATTCTAGGAATAACCATTTTGTTTTAAGGATGACAATCTTGTAAAAGTATGGATATTTTGTATGATGTAACATTATAATTATTTTGTTTCTTAAACTTTGTCTAAAAGTCAACAGGACAAACATTTTGGGATGGATGGAGTACGCATTTTAAATCAAAAACCTTTCTCCCAATAGTGATAAATGAAATAAATCAATCTATTGGATAAAGCATTAAGCACAATAATATATTTTATCATGAACAAAGAAATCAAATTAAGTTACATCAACTCTCTAGTAAATAAATTTAGTTCAATGTAGTAAAGAAATTTAACCCAAAAAAATTGTAAATATCCCATAATCATCATGAATATTGAAAATAAAATAAGTGGAGTAGGAATAAAAACTAGTTGATGCTTGACTTGTGACTGCTTCCTTAAATCTTGATCTCCAACTTGATTGCTTGAAATTTTATAAACAGAAAAACGACAAAGAGATTGGAATAATGAATATAAGGAATTTCCATGTGGTTATAGTGATCACTCCTTACATAGACTTCATAAGGCTTCTTTGAGTCTAATTAGGAAAACCATCTAACTTGTCGAGGAAGAAATAGAATTACAGTAGGAAACGATTTACATCTTATATTTCTTTCCAATTGTTTTCGCACCAAAGATCCACCCCGGAGGACCCCGAAAACTTTTGCTTTTGAATTATTATATTGAATTATTGGAAATGTGATTTTTGTTAAGGAAATGGTGACAAAACCTTTTAGGAACACAATGCCAATAAATCGGTCTTATAAAAACATTTGAGTCGCCACCCATTATTTTGGCAATGGGACCGTTTCCAATTTTATTTTATAAAAGTTATTATTAAAAGTGACTCATTTTAACCCAAATTTTATTTAAGGCCAATTATTTGAAATTGCGTCAGGCAACCATGTGCAATCAGAAGGGATGGTACGTCGCCCGTGAAGCCGACGCCCGGGAAACCGGCAACCTACGATTTCTAATTTATTTTAATTTAGAAAAGCCAATTTATTTAATTAAACCCAACCTGAATAAATCGAACTGAGTTCCTATGTGGAAAAATAATTAATCGTCCCAAATAAATCCATTCATTGCATTCATAACCATTCAAATCACATCAATCATTCAACCCATAGCAAAAATAATTAAAAGACCCGCTCTTGCCTTATGGTTAAAGGCGGGCCACAAACCAGATTTAAAATATAATTTACCCAACATAAATTCAATAAATTCTAAAAAAAAAATCCCAAAATCATATATAATAATAAATTAACCTATTTGATTTAATTAAAACATAATCTGCCCATTATTGGTTATTTCTTAAATTAAACATTTATTTAATTACACGAAATTAAAATAAAATAAAAATTTATTCTGGAACCCTAGAATAGTTGCGTCACGCAGCTGTTCTATGAAGAACAGTTGCGTGACGCATCTGTTCGTGACTTTGGCAAAATTCTTAGATTCATCAATCATTTATTTAAATCATATTATTAAATAAAAACATAAAAAGCAAAATAAAAATATACGCACGAACAGTTCTGTCACGCAGCTAATCAAGGGAATTTCAGCTTTTTTTGGACATGAACAGTTCTGTCACGCAGGTAGTAGCTGCGTGACGCAACTGCTCTGGTTCGTAACTACCTTTCAAACTACCCTTTTTTATGTTTTACTTGTTTAATATTACTCAGAAATGTCCAATAACAGGCAGAATACTATTTAACCAATACCAAACTACCTAAACACTAATAAAATAGGATATTTAAAAGATTAACAACTAAAATAACAAGGAGGGGTTTTAGATGGTTACCTAACCCTCAGATTTGAGGATTGCATACGGTTTGGATGCCTTAGGAATAGTGTCTCAGGATCCCAGAAATGTTCTTTACCAAGTTTCAAAAGCAAAAACTCTTTTTTCTTTTCTTTTCTCTTTTTTTCTCTTTTTTTTGTGACTTTTGTTTTGTGTTTCAATCTATTTTATCTCTAATGGCTTTGATCTTCTTCAAGATAACTACTGGGAGTTTCTTGGAGAAAACCCTAGCTGCAATTATTAAAAATTTCTCTTAAACCCAAAGTTCAAAAGATAATCAAGGTCCGATTTGTCCAAGAATATATAATAGCTAAGTAATTCGTGTATTCTGGGGCTTAGAGACTCTCAACAGACAGAGCTCGCCAGGTCGTCACGGCAAATTAACAGTTTGGTGTGACAGGACCCTAGCAGCTGCGTGACGCAGCTTCAACTTTTCGTTACAGTTGCCGTGATCCAGACAAAAAGCAAAACGGTGAAAACGGATTTCAAGGTGACGTCATCCTGGTTAGAGTTGCATGACGTCACTATTAGTGCCGTACGCAACTTATAGGCTACGTTGAATGCAACCCTAGCGCAGGTCAGACTCCTTGAAAACAGGTATCAAATCAATTTCTTAAGTTAAAAAACAGCTTCAATGGTTGACCCTTGCGGCCATTCCCTTATCTTCGCATCCTTGCTATACTTCATCGGGTTAGGGTTGGGGGCATAAAAAACAGCGGGGGGCATAAAAACACGCGTCAACAGTTTGCCCCCCCACTTTATCATTAATTGTATAAACGATTAATGTTAAAGTGGTCCATTGACGCGAGTTCAATCTGGCAACTATCCTCAAAGCTCAGTTTGATTGGCTCGAAAGATGCTGGATTAATTTGATCATCTAGCCACCTCCTCAGCTCAGTTTGATCGGCTTTCGTCGGCTCCAATCGGATCGGTAACGACATCCAAAATTTAGTCTGATTAGATATGAAGATACCTCCGAGGCTCGGTTTGATCGGCTCTAAAGGTTTTAATTGCCCTGGTCAACTTCGTAATTCACCATCATTGATCGGGAAGAGAGTTCAAACAGCTTCGTAATACACCATCACTGTTTGATCATTGAAATTGTTCTGATCAGCTTCGCAATATACCATCACTAATCAGTAAGAGAATTGACTCGATCAGTTTCGCAATACACCGTCACTAATCGAGAAAAATGATCCAAACAGCTTTAATACACCATCACTGTTCGGTGGGACCTATCGGCTTCGAAAAAGCATCATCGGTTGGCCTGAAAAATTGTTCACAAGAAAAAGAGCAATATCTGTGTACAAACAGACCTTGCCTTTTGTTAGAAAAATGTTGGGACGTCACCAGACCTTGCCTTTTGTTAGAAAAATGTTGGGACGTCACATGCCCCCATGCATTAATCATAAATTGTACAATTCGAAAAATTTGCATCAGGGCAAAAGATTATATTTTTGCCCCCAGTCCAGAATTTCGACCTAGGACCAAAAATATTAGCTTTTTAGGCATATCTTCAATGTTTATTGTCAAATTTTGGTTTAATAATTTTGCAAAAATTTAGCAAAAATTTTAGGCCAGAAAAAATTTTGAGCCTGAATTTTCAGGTATACCTTTCCTGATGTAGAGATTGAAAGAAAACTTACTTAAGGATAATCTAGGCAATTTGATGCTCCTGCCCCCTGTGTGGTGAGTAGACAAAATTGCTGAAGTTTACAGGCCGCATATCGTAGTCAAATTGCTTAAGCGGGCCATCATGGGCTTTAAATGGGCCATGTGGGCCTTGTGGGCTTGAGGAGTGTGATGGGCCCCTCCTTTGGGCTTGGAGAGGTGGGCTTGGGCCAAGTGCTTACTATAAGTAAGTTTCTTCTAACCATTTCTAACCATTTCATTTTCACTTATCTAAAACCTTAAGCTATCTGAGAACTCTCTGAACTTTCAACCAAAAACAATGTCTCAACTTCCCGAAACTCCTTCCTCTACCTACACATCGGAGATGAACACGTTGGGAGCGATCCCGGATATCTCGACCTTCGAGGGTGAGCCGGTACCGGTCAGTCGAAATCCGTTGACTTTCGGGACGCGACCACTGCAGCTTCTACCGTTGCCAGGCATCGAATTCCCGGTTCGCTACGAGACCAGCCGGATGCGCGGCTTTCAGACTGAGGTAAGTAATTTTTCTTCAAATTTCTTCGGAAGAACAGTTCCATGACGTGACTGTTCGTCAATGAGGCTAGGCCTTGAATAGTTGTGTGGCGCAGCTGTTGAGATGCGTGGCGCAGCTGTGGAGATGCGTGGTGCATTTGTTCTTAGGATGCCAAACTTTGAACAGTTGCGTGACGCAACTGTGGAGTTGCGTGGCGCGGGTACTGAGGTGCACGACGCAGCTGTTCTTCAGGGTGCGCAACTTGGGCAAGCTGCGTGACGCAGCTGTGTAGACGCGTGACGCGGCTATGTAATTGTGTGACACAGCTACGGTTTAACCCGAGGCTTGAATTTTTAATTTTCCCTGTCATAGAACAAAAATAAATAATTGTCAGTATAATATTTATTTAAATTGAAAATTTTAAAAATTTTTTCTTATACAGGTGTGTTGATGCTGGGCAAGGCCCACTGCCCGGGGATCGTCCTACTGACGGCATACGGCATTTCTGGGAATTCTGGCTAGAGGTGGCGCCAGCCGGCCATGGCGCGAGCGTTCGGGTCGCCGCTGCCCTCAGGCCTTCCGGCGAGTTATTCGCTCGGGGCTCCACCGCACACAGGGGCCTCAGTTTGTCCACCTGCCATGCGCTATGCGCTTAGATGGAGTCGGTTGGATCCAGACAACATGCACGGCCATAATCATTCGTGTTCGGGCTTCGGTGAGGATGACGCATCGACTCCGGTTGATTTATGCAAGCTGATCACCGGTCTCAGAGCGCTGGTCCAGTCGCTCCCCTGGATGCTCGGTAGCCAGACCGCTACTTTAGGCAGCCCAGTTAGTCCGCTCCTTGCTCGGTTGACCACCAGACCAGTACACCGTGCAGGGATGCTTCATATGAGGTTTGTTCTCAGTCTGGGCCGAGAGGATCAGGATGAGGCTGGCTGGCACATGAGGAGTTTGGTGGAGGCCCGAGCGGGCGGGGTGGCCACCTGTGAAAAGACGTTAGTTGGAGATCGGGGGCGGAGGAGAGGGACCAGGCCGCTGGGTCACTTTTCTATTTTTATTATTATATCGTCCTCAGCTACTATGCACCTTCTAGAATGAAAGGAGACCCGGCGGTGCTGGTATGCTTGAGGGACTTGGGCCAAGGTCAGATCTTTTGACTGGCCACTTTAGCATTGGCTCACCTCTATCACGGTCTGGATGCATGACCCGTAGTAGCGGTGAGTCGAATTTTGTGCAGTTGATCCGGCCACTGGAGGTAAATCCTTATTCTCTTCACCTTTCTCTTGTGTCATTTTATTTTCAACTGTCAACTGTATACTGAATTGACTGTGATCTTTACTGTTATAGGTGTGAGCTTATGAGTACCGCAGTCTACCCAGCGTCCCGAGAATGTGGCGTATCACGCCTGCTGAGTCTAGCGGATCCCTAGGGTATCTGGAGGCCCACTCACACCACAAACCTAGCCCATGTTGCTGAGGATCCTCGGTAGTACTGGAGGAAGCTTCTCTTAATGGATAGGGAGCTTTCTTGATGTACATGTATCAAAAAAACCATCTTGGAACAAACCTAGCTTAGCTTTCTTCCTTCTCTACACTGTTTATAATTAGCTGATTCTTTATTTTCGCAGTTGCTTCTGACTCCATGGAGTGTGATGCCGGTGAGGACTTATTCCCAGGGTCGTTGAGGTAGCCAGAGCTGCTACCGGTCGAAGGCTCCTGATGCGGGGAATGTGGGTTGACCGGTATTACCTAAGGGGAGAGAGTTTTATGACACTCCCAGTAGCCCCGCGCGCAGCGGCGAGTGCCTCACGCTTCTCCTCGCCATATGTGCTACTAGAGGCATGACCTGGGAGGACCTAAGAGGAGGAGTCATAGGGGCTTTTTTCTGCTAATGATTTTCTGTCAACTGGCGACTTTACCGTGACTTCTCCACTTCGGGATGCAGGGCTCGGCTTTTCTAGAGGTCTCTGGAGTACACCCAGGTGATCTTCTTATTTGTTTCAATCTTATTTATTTTTCTTCTCAACTGTTTAAATCAACTCGAACTTAGTAATCTTCCTCTGTGATTGAGTCGCAGGTAGCGGAAGAACGCATAATGACAGCGGCCATTACCAGACGTCTGAGGCTGCAGCCTTGAGGCTCCTGAGGGGCGGCGGGGCTGCTTCTGGCCGGACCGACAGGGGTCGACTGGCGATGTTCCCGTTTCCCACCTGGCATGGGAGGTGGTGCTGATCCTGATCTTTTATGATCGATATCTTTTTATGCGAATGGGCTAGGGGTTCGGGCATGCACTATCCTGTCTCAAACTCAGGACGTGGCTCCGTCCTACCACCGCGAATGGCTGCGACTTCCCTGAGCATGCCACACACGTAAGTAGTTAAACTGAATTTACAAAGTTGAGAATAGTCTTTACCTGATGCAGTCGCTTTTATTGAACATCTTCTTGTGCTTGCAGGGCCTGTCAGAGATACCTGGAGGTTTACCAGAGATTTGGGCTTCGCTCGGTCCATTTATTAGCCGCTTTATCTCGAGCGGCAAATGATGAGTGGCGTTATGTAATCGTTTCACCCTTTTTCTTTCTTGCTTCTTTGAAACCTTCTTACATACATCTGTTTCTGTTTAGGATTTGGAGATCGGAGCGGACTGCGAGGCGACCAGTCTCGCCAGTCCGGAGCTTATGGCCAGACTCCAGATGGAGCTGATCGGCTCCGGACGAATGGGTAGGAAGTGGAGTATCCCGTTTGGAACTTTTCAGAGGAGGATTGACAACGACTTCCTCCTTCCAATTGATGCACCACCGTCATCCACCTCCTCAGGCGGCCGCCGGTCAGGCCGGAGGCGTCGTTAGCCGTGCTCTCGGTGTCTCAACCGAGTTTTTGAACTTTTTAAAACACTTAGTAGTTTGTAGGATGATTGTACAGTTATATTATTTACACTTTTATTTATTTATTTTTTTTACTTTTTAAATAGTATTTTGCTATTTATACATGTATCATACATTGTTTATATTTGTACAGCTGTGAATCTTATCCTGCCAAATTAACCAAAACACAAACACAAAACTAATGGCTCCCAGTTTATTACAAAAGTGGTCCACCTTGTTAGCAGTCACTGAACTAATTTATTGTAAACAGAATAAATGAAATAAGAATGAAATTAAACAAAGAATAAGATAATGAAACTTAAAATGAAATCGACAAAAATCAATTCAATAAACAGAAGTGGATTCGAGTACTTAAACTACAAGCCGGTTAATGGCAGTCATAAAACTTCAAACCTTCCTTATTGTACCAAACGATGCTTTCTTATTAAAGTGCCAGCTAAATTATCCAACAATTCGAAGCGCCGTCTATACATAAATAGCCCATTCTCACACCATTGCAGTAAATATTAGATTTAATAAGATGATGCCTCATTCATTAGACCTTTTACTCTTCTAGAAATGTGGAGGCTTTGCCCTTTTACGTTTTTCCCACACCCAGTACTCGAAGCGAAGCGTTCTTAGATAATCTTTTTCTGGCTTTTAGAAAACCAAGATTCATTTATCATCCTTCGTCCAATGCCATCACCCTTGACGATCTATAGCAAATTCCTCCTTAAGAAACACAACTCTACATGCTTGAAATTATTTTCAAAGAGTTAAAACCCGACCAATGGCTTCTTGTCTTGGCTCGTCGCAACATTTCAGATCCTAAACACCATGGTTTTCCAGTTTAGACTCTGAAAAAACTCCGACCTATGAGAAATGTGTGCCGCTGGATGGATCCATCATCTGAACCAAGATGAAACCCCGGCTTTGCCCCAGGCCCTAGGATATGATTTTATGCTCGAGATTCGTGCCCTGTGTTCGGTTTACCTCTCTGCGGCATAAAACACTATCCAAGGTCTTCGCCTTGGAGCCTTTTCGAGTAAGGTTCTGTCCACGGATCTAGCATCCTCTTTAGAATTCGAGCTTGCCTGTTTCCTTGTTATTGATATGATTATATCCATAGAAGAACCGCCAACCATGTGAATTAGAGATTTTCGGCTTCCTTGACCGATTGTTTCGTTGATTATGCCAAGTATCATCATGGGTGAGCTTGTTTTCAATTGATGATCAATGGGAAGGATGGGACGATGTGTGTTGGACAAGGGAATTTATTGCCCCTTCACACTCAACCAACTTCATATGTTTCAAACAGTCGCGGTGTGTCCAATGCTTTATTGCAAGCTGGCTTAGGACAATAAGCATGATTCTTCCGGTTCCAGCTCATCTTTAGAGTTCCAACCTTATGGCCCGGCGTAAACTTTTCTCGGTCTTCGAACTCAAGACGTTTTTCGATTTGGGGATAAACCCTACAATTCGGTGGGACTTTATCCTTAGTGGAAGGATCAGAGCTCTGTGTCATCATACAGAAGTATGAACCTGCAACTATGTGTGTATGCCAGTCTAGAGCCATTCCAGCTTACTTTCCCAGATAGGATCACCGTCAGTACGGAATGATTACAGCGCTGTTCCCTAAATACACTGACTTTGAAAAGTGGTTGATAACGGGACATCTGTGGACCAATTTTGGCTTGTACCTTGGCAAAATCGAAAACACTAGGTACTTAAGAAGAACGTAATGGACATGATACTATTTACACCTGCATATTCAGCTGGTTTCTTGTTACCCCATGATGATGCTGGGTTCTGTGAAGATTGGCCTCTGCTGATAACCCTGTAGAATAAAATGTTGTTTGTTGCTTTCCTTGTTCTCTTCTATGCTCAGGCCATGAGCTCTAATTAATGTATCTGCTTTCTTTCAATTTAACGACTCGAGACTCTGCCTTTGATTAATTCTTGGCGTTTTTGCACATCATTGGAATCAACAAAGGCAACAAATCTTTTCATTCGAAATCCATTTTGTAGTGTTTAGCTTAATTTGGGCCTCCATGCCCCAATGTGGCTAATTAAATGAAAAGTTTCATAATCAATAAAAATAATAACAAATAATCGAATCATTATACTTAAAGAACAGAAGCTTACAATTAAAAAAGAATGGGGTGGCTATTTATTTGTACCTACACAATCAAACAAAAACAACAAATGTAACTCCTTTATTGTATGATGAACCTAACATGAGTGCTAAGGTTCTTATTCATGTTTATTGGTCCCTTTCAAGATATGCAGTGAGGAAGATGCGTTCGTTCTCTTGATCCAATGTTTAAAAGACAATTCATCATTTGAGGCAGACCACAGCCAAAACATTTTCAAAACTCAGGTGTGAGTCAATCTTGATCAAATAAGCAAAGAAAGGAAGTGTTGCATTCTTTAACCATATTCGCCCTGAATACAATGACAAGAGGAAAAATTTTGACAATTACAAACCACATTATATTAATCCTTACTTCTTTATCAACATTATACAGAAGTAAAGAAACTTATTTAAACAATGTTCAGTTATCAATCTGACTCAATTTCCTATTCTCCTTCAAGTCAAATTGATGGCGTTGAGCAAACCGATCACAAATCTTGTCACGAACAGCATGGCATAGGTTTCGCATTTAAACTGTACACCACGCGGTTAATCCTGAAAAATTTTATTTTTAGTATTATTGTCTTCATGCTCTAATCTTTAGCCCTAGTGCGCCCTTTCGGTTTATAACCTAGCGAGTCTCATTTTTTGCCTAAGCCGCCCCTTTTGGGTTTTCAATCTCATCTCTTTTTTTTTTTTTAATCAAATACATAGTTATTAGACATTAAACATTTTATTTGATCACCTGTACTTTGGACAAATCCGGTTGAGTAGGAGCTATTCCCTTCCATGTTAATAATTCAGCGACAACCTTTAGCTAGGTACTTCTGAACTACTGAATGGTCCATGCTCAAGTTGGGTTTGATAATTTCCCACCAGATGATTCTGGCTCTCATCGAGTCCAGATCAATCATTACTCAGATACCCTAAGATCTCCAGTTCTTTAATTCATAAGCCCTTGGATGTACCCATTTGTGTAGAAACGAGCAAATCCTTCTTTTTCTCATTTGATTCCTGGGAATCGATCATTTCAGTCTTCTTCCATCTAAGAGCTTCACTAGAGTACCTCGTATAACTCTATTCTTGATACCCATTCTGTCATCGGTCAGAGGACCAGCTTCTTACCAAACCCTGAAACTCTATTCGAGCTCTATCGCTACTGGCACTAACAAGTCAGTCTCCTTTCCAATGGGCGCATTATATCCACGAGTTTACAATAGAGTGGGAAAGCTCTGCCGACTTCACCTGAATTGAGAGGGTGATGTCCGATACCCAAGATAGCCACAAGAAAGCGAATGTTATCTCGGCACTCCAGTTTTCTGGTACGCTTCAACCATCTTCACAATTCTTTTAATCTCCCTTATGCGCACAGTCTTTATACTGCGCATACTCCGAGGGCGATAAGGAGATAGAATGTGATGCTCAACCTTTATTATCTATAAAGCAACTGAAACAACGTTGCTTTAAAAATGAGATTAACCATTTTATCTTGTAACGTATGTGATGGATGCACACTCATACACATAAAATGTTCTGTTCAATGATCTAGCCACATGGGTACTTTGAGAGCATTTAGAGGAAAGGGTTAAGGTTTTGTAAGATTGAAGCCTCGAGTCCATCTAGAGAAGTAGTTCACACAACCAATATACCTGATGGTCGTCGATGCCTGGCTGGCGTGATTTACCATATAATCTATGCCCCATGCAGAAAAAGCAAGAAAGCTGTCGGATGGAGATGCTAAACAGCAGGAAGTGTCTTATATTCATGATATTGGTAGGGCTTCGCAATGACGCACTAATACGCAATCACCTTCCATCGCATTCCAAAAATAACCGTTGCCTCATGTTCTTTCTGGCTAAACTACATGCCCAAAGATGGGAGTACCACAAACTCCTTCATGAACTTTAGCTCATATTAATGTCTTCTCCTTCCTTTTAATTAACTCACGCATTCTCTAGCATAACGATCGCTCCCCAAGACGTCCTTCTATAGGAGTTTTCACCCAAGGTGCACTGCCCTAGTGACATTTAATATCACGATCAGCGATTTTTCTCTGAGGAACTGACGACCTTCTCTCAAATGGCGCATCATTAGAAAAAATACCATCTTTCAATACCCTCAGAATATTCTCGGTAAAACTAAGGTTCTTCCTCTGATTCGACCTGGCTTCAACAAAAAATGTTCCTTCATAGCACGGATATTTGGACTGTCACAAAGTCTGGCCCTGGTATGAAAAACCGGCTTTTTCGCACTTTACTCAAATCCTGCCAAGCTTATGCTAAGTTTGCCCAGCATCCAAATTTTGTTATAAGTTTCTTCCTATGTGATGAAGGTATTTTATCGAAAAGTGCTGCCTTCTCAAACAAGACTCAACATAGGGCTTTCAATCTTTCTTCTTCTACTTTCCATCTCTCATTGGCATAACAATAACTGAATAAGATCTATCCGTTTATTACTCGGACCTCCTTAGTACGCATGCAAAAGAAGAAGGCTATCTAATTCCATATGAATGCAGGCTACATAGTCAGCGATCATAATTGAATGACTCAGAAAATAGCATATCTCTTGCACATTGTGGTGAACTCTGTCTAAGTGCTTCTATTACGATACAAGCTCCGCTCTCCATTTCTGTTGGCTGACCATCAAAGTACAATTCCAAGCCACCTGTTTCCGATTACACAGCAAGTTGCTCATCTGGAAACTCCAATTCCCATGGTTCGTCATCTGAATGGGTTTTCAGCTAGAACTTGCCACAACCCGACCTTTGAACTGTTTTCTTAGTTACAAACTCTGCATCGCACACTAGACATCTGAAGTAACCACTTGGATAGCCGTCCTTCTAGAGTAGGCGTTCTCTGCAAATTACTTCATAGGAGTTCAATTTTTTTGAAGGGACAATAGGACCTGAAGAATCAAAGTTAATTGCCTCAACTTTTTTTATCACATACTACTCCATACGCGTTTTCTCCACCAATTGTATTTCTCCTCAAGTGGCAGTAGTTTCTGCTAAGTAGTGTAACCCCTTTTCCCCATAATGTTCATAAGATTTGTGAGCATATGATTGAATTTTGAGAAGAAATACACGTAGGTGTTGTGATCGCCACCGTTGTTTAATTTAATTTTCAGTGGTAAACTAGAAAAGTAGACCTCCTTATGATGACAATCCAAATTTATGAATTAGATCGCTTTAGGTTCTTTAGATTAAGTTTTATGACCCTATTTGTTATTAAGGCACATCTAACGAACCCGAGCTTAATGACCCATTGAAGACTAAAGTCAATAGGTCGATATAAACTAACGAGTGAATTGGAAATGCTGCTATAAAAGATAAAATTATGGTATTCAATAGAAAATGTTGTTTGAGTTGATTTTGACGGCCACTCCGGTAGAGTGATAATCAAGTACCTGTTTTGCCGAACGTTGCTCTATCGTACTTCTCGTTTAGAATTGGAAGACCAAATCAACTGCTATTATTCTGAATAAGGCCTCTTTAGAGCGGCCTTGAATGATGATGGCGTAATGCATGGGTGTGGTAGCTTAGTGCATGATTTTGTGTAGGCTGGGTGCATTGTGTTATTGCTTGTGCATTTGTGTGTATGCTTAGCATATGTTGTATGCTTCGGCATGAGGTATGCGTGTGCATGAGTGTGTAAGCATATTGTGCTATGGAAGGAGTGAGGCATTTCGGCCAAAATGATGTATAGGCGATTAGGACAGTGCCAAAAATGGGATAAGGGCGTAGCCAAAGAATGATGATGTACAGGTTGGCCAAAATGGGCCCACGTGAAGACGCGAAAGGTGGCGCCCAAAAAGTGGGGGTGCGAGTTAAACTTTCCATGCCATTGATAAGTGCCACCACCTGTTAACTCTCAATCTTTCCACATATCAAACACAAGCCAATGTCTTCTATCTGTGATATCACTCATCTATTTCAATCCTTTTAAGCCTTTGCCAAAAAAAGTTTGCGTTGTTTTAGGCAATTTAACTTACCAAAACTGTTCAGATTTAAGCGTAAATCTTTACGGTCAGCTAATAAATGGTTTGATTTTAGGCCTTTGGCCGAAAATGGTTCATTTTTTTAAAGCATTTAGCCCAAAAGATATGCGATTTACGTCTTGAAGCCGTAAATGGTTTGATTTTTAAAGCATATTTTTGCTCAAAAAATAGTACACCAATTATTAAGCATTATTTGTCGCTAAAATGAAATTTTAATAATTATAGGCCTATGCCATAAAAGTATTGTTTTAGTGCAATTTAAAGTTTGCCAGAAAATGTGCACGATTTAGGCGATTGTCGCCAAAATGGTTGATTTTGAGCCTTCGTCCTAAAATCGAAATTCATAATTCATACGACGCTTTTATGTCTCGGAAAAAGATTGTATTTTAAGGAGCTGTTTTCGCCAAAATGGTTCGTTTACGTTTCTATTATTAGCCAGAAAAAAAGGTTGATATTTTGGAGGCATTGCCTCAAATAATTGTTGATTTAGGCTTTAGTCACAAATTAATTTGTATTAAAATTAAGGGTATACTTAAGCCGGTATTTGTTTCCGAATAAAGCAAGAGTTTGGAACCGTAGTATTAATTAAACTAGCTCTTTTACGCCAAACATTGATCGAATTTAACTTAAATACCACGTCGATTATTGATTAACCGGCATTTAAGCTGATATCAAATTATCTAAGACCGGTTTTATTTGTCAAATGATTGATGTGAATGCGTTTATGCAATTATAGATTTATTAAGAGAGAAAACGAAGTTTACCATTAGATGCAATGAAAGTTGACTAAAATTATAATAGGTCTCAAAGTTATCGTACTACCTGATTTAATCGTTGAAACCACTTTCCCATCTTAACTACCAGGTTAAGCTCCTCTCGTTAAGGATATATTAATTTAATTTTTTACATTTTATTAATTTTAGTTGGTCAAATATCACAATAAAAATGCAATTAAAAATTAAATTAAAATGCAAAAACGGTTAAAAGAAACGCAAGGAGCGTCGAGAGCGGAGAATTTGAGTCGTTTCCGTCCAAAACAGAACAAGGCGCACCAGAAAGTGGCTAAAATGGTCAAAGAGTGAAGGCCATGTCACTGACAGGAATTCTCCGTGCGGGCCGCGGGTGGTACCCAAGGCTGCTCTGCCCTGACTGAGGCGGCAAGCTGCCACCCAGGGTGGGATCTGGGTCATGGCAGGATGATCTCTCTATCTGTCTTGATGTACGAATGGTTGGGATGTGCGACAAGCTGCCGCGCCGTCGTGTGGGCATATTGCAAAGGCCCAGCACTCGCCCACGCTGGCGCTCTGGGCCGCCGGTGGTTGGGTTGTGGTGTTGTTGGTGTGGAGGGCCTGGGGGGGCACGGCCCAGTCGAGGCGGCAGGCCCCGCTGGGTCTGGCGGCAGGTGGCGCCGAGCTGGGCGTGTGGTCTTCGTGGTGTGTGTGTGTTTTTGGCTGGGTGTGGGGTGGTGTGTGGTGGGGGGGTGGTGTGGTGTGGAAGTGACAGATGTGCCTTGTGCTCCTCTGTGGGTGGTTGTGTGATGCTGGTTTAGATGTATGTGGTGGTGGGTGTGGGTGTGGGTGGGGTGGGGTGTGGTGTGTTTTGTTGTGTGGGTGGTGTGTGGTGGCGGGGCGTGTAACAAAAGCCCAACAAAAAAAATCCAAAATTACACCTAAAAATTGTAAAAAAAAAAAAAAAAGAAAATTAACCATTAATTAGTGAAAGGCGAATATTCCATGTTGAAGTCATACCCGCCAGGGCGTGGGCCGTCGGCCAGACGTCTCCCGCATACATCCTGTTGCTCGCTGCGCATTAGGCGGTTCTAGGCTTTCCTACCGCCTCAGCACAACGTCGCAGGGTGCGGCTCGAACACGGACTTTCCACCGTCAGCGCGGGCTTGGCTGTGTTATCGACCGCTAGCGTTTAATCTTTAACATAGTCTTTCTACTGTGGTGCAAAATCCAACAAGGAAATTCTTTAGACAAGGACGGAAAGCATTCTCATAAACTTCACGGAAGTACCCGTCAATTCCCTTTGTAACCCCCAATACTCGTAAGTATATGAGAAAACACCAATAGTAATGCCTGTTTAGTACAAGAATTCAGAAAAAATGTGCACTAGGAAAAAATAGCATTTGAGACTTCAATTACTTCTTTTGAAAACAACTCTGGAAATTCTTTGGCGCAATAATCTGGAGGAACTCACCATAAGGTTCTGTGCGTACTTGACATTTACTTAAGCCGAACAATGCAGAACAGGGTGTTACAATACTGTCAGTGAGTACAAGGAGAAGTGTGGAAAGATACACTGGGGTTATGGGATTCTTTTGGAAGAAGAAGAAACAAAGAAGAAGACAACAACGTGGTAGTGTATTCTAGATGAATGGTGGGGCCGCAGGCCTCTGTATGCAATGCCAAGACCGAAATTAACCCATAAGATAACGCTCTATATTGTTGTACTGGTTACGTCTAAACTAAGGTAGCCCAGCCTAAACTCTTATAAAATTCTTTTGGCCAACAAAATGGAATAGAGAGAAAAAAGCAGCATCCCAAGGACAGATACTAATGTGTGAAAAGTATAAAAGGGCCGGGACTGATGAAACATTGAACTAAGCTAGACGGGCTATAAAGTTGCAAAACTTTAGCAACAGGAGATGTTTTCG
>NW_023590677.1:47896-94886 GCF_014843425.1 Jatropha curcas
GGAGGGTATTAGTTGGGTGATTATAGACAGCTATTTGGGGGATAAAGATCATCAGACAAACATTTTGGGGGGGGGGTTTGGGAAAGTGAGATTTGTTCGGCCAGCAGGAGGTTAACACACCACATCGCAACGTTTAATTTTGTGGTGGATTTCTTAATATTTACCGCGTCAACAGCAAAAATCTAAAAAGAGATATATATTACCTTCTCGCTTTTCTTTATCTTAAGGAAATTTTAATTTCTATAAGTTCATACTTTGCTCACTCTGGGATTGCATTACTACGAGTAATTCAGTAAATCGCAAAACATCCGATAAAAAAACAACAGCAAGCAACGAGTAAAACCTACCTGGGCGTAGAAATACGCCAGTCCCCACAGCCCAAGAGAGCGATGGAGTGTTGCGTAACTCCTCCAAATGTAAAGGTACGGAAATGTTAACATATCATGGAGAAATTCGGCCTAAAAAGGACTAACTACTGGAAACCTTGTCGCTTGTCCTTCCCCAAAAAAAATGAAAACACCTCCCTTAGAGTCTTCCGAGATAGTCATGTATAGGAAGTTGTATAGAGAATTTTTTCGAACCGACAGAGCTCTTGATTCTGGAAGTAGTATTAGAAATAGGAAAGAAAAGAAAGAAAAAACATGCATAGCTATTTTATAATAAAATGAAAAATCAGCCAACACCAGCGCGCGGTCTTTTCCTGTGACGTGTCTCCTAGGGATATTATCGCACCTCAAAACATAGATTTATTTTTTTAATTCAACCATCTCGGGACAGCAACAACGATATTTCCGCCCACAACCTCCATTTCCCCTTTAGGATGTGTAGACAAAATGGGGGCTTGTTGGAAGTTGGGTCAGAGCTGTATGAGAATGAAACTGAAACAATTATTTGAGGACCCTACGAAAAGAGCACCACCCTCAGTATATACTGCGCTGGATCTAGGGTAGATTTTAGTTCTCTGCCCTTTATTTTTCGGGGGGGTATCTTTTGGAGTTGCTCATTTTTTTCTCGAACAATATATATACAACTGATTTTTTTGGAAGTATGTCCTAACTTAGGGTACTTGAAAACAATAACACATGTATAATAATTGTGATGTTTTGTATTGCATTTGAAAACTTGGTCTCCTTTTTAAAAAAAATTTCCTTGAATATTTTGGAGTACGGCGAACTCCCGAAAAAGCCCATTTGAAAAACCGCCGCAGGGGCGGCGAAGTGTTGCCACCACGGCGGCCGGTCTTGCCGCCGAAAGAGGTGGCGGCGGCCGCCGCGTCTGCCACCGGCCACCGGCCGGCGGCGGTTGCTAGCCAACAGCGGCGCCTGCCGCCGTCAAGGGCAGCAGCGGCCATGGCGGCAACCGGCGGCAGCGGCCCGACGCAAGCGCGGCGGTGGCGCGGCCACGGCGACAGCGGCCGCCCTCCAGCCCGATTTTCCCTAAAACGCCCTGGGCAATCAGTTTTTACTCACTCAGTCTGTGTTGACGGACGCTCTGTCTCCCCTACCCCTGCGATTCTTTACTAACTTTCTGCATTTAGTATAGGCTTTTGTATTTTGCTGTTGTATACTTGGCAACTTAAAATCCGAATTAATTTTAATTAATATCCCCTAACGAGGAGCTTATCCGGAGTTTTCAAGCTGAAGCTAAAGAACGGTCGCCGATTAACTCAGGTAAATACTAAACCCTGTCTATTTAAGTTGCAACAGCATTTCATGCATATCCTCTCTACTCCTAATTCTACAACTGCATTCACAACCAACCCATAATCATTGTTGGCAGCAAACTGCCTTAAGTTAATTAAGTTTTAGGCTAAAATGCCCAGTTAATCTAATACGTGGTATCCATAGGCCAAACTCCCACAATTATTGGCTAAAGCCCTAGTTTAACTTAATGAAATTATGGTATAATCGCCTTTTATTTCGAAACATCCGGCTTAAGTCCCAATTAATTCATAATTGTGGGCTAAATGGCCTTAATTAAACACATTTTTCTTGGCAATAAATTTGCCTCTATTGCAATTCAATTGATCACTTTTGGCAAAACAAATTGCCCTATAGTAGATTAATCATTTTATGCGACACTTGCTTAAATCAAAGTCTTTGGCAAAAATGCTTGAATTAATCAATCTTTTGGCTAAAAGGCCCCTAAATCACTCATTTTGGGCGACAATCGCCCAAATCAACACCTTTTGGCAAACAAATTGCCTAAATCAATTTATTTTGGCTAAAAGCCTTCAAATAATCAATTTTGGCGACAATCGCCTAAAATCACATCAATTTTTTGGCAACAAATTGCCTAATCAATCTTTTTTCTGGCTAAAAGCCTTAAATCAACACTTTCTGGCAAAGAACGCCTAATCAATCAATAAATTCTTTGCAAAAAGCCTAAACAAAATGCAGCGAAGCATACACACACTCATAGCATTAAGCAACCCATTCAAAAGCCCTTTTAAAAAAGGCCTATCGAACTAATGTGACTTTGATCTCCATTCAAACGGAAGGTAACGTAGGCGACGTTGGGGATGTTAACCCCGAGCGGTCCAAGTCGAATCACCCAATAACATTTCATGGTCCAATTCCAAAAATCATTTCCTGCATAAGCAATTCATTCATCGGTTAGTTTCAATCAACATGACATGGTCCTCGGGATCCACCTTGGTTCGCAAACCATGCCTTAAACATTGGATATTAATCTAGTAAGTAGGTTTAATGTAACAATTGGAGTCAACTTAGGGTTTTTTCCTGATTTACCCTAAAAATAAATTAAACCAAGGTGGCGACTCCCACACATTCACAGGTGCATTTCTTGCCCTAGTCATATGCCTTGTATATCGCCTATGTTTCCCGGGGGGAGGGGTTCCATAGTTACCGAAGCGTCGTCGCCGTTAAAAGGTTCGTGATGGCATATTAGGTCATATATGGTTCAAATAAACAAATAAACATATGATTGAGAGAAATGATGGTGGATTTGGTTCATCCTTCTAGGAATGAAACATCAAAAATCATGAGCTCAAATCTTTTAAACCTTTAAATTTCTGTCATTTAATTATTGGCTTTTACTTTGAACAGCACTTTTATTACTTTTGTTCTTTAATATTCCATGTTCCTTTTCAGTTTAAATGCCTTTTAGTTTGATGTCTATGTCTTTTTATGCTGCCCCCCCACTAATTATTTATAATGTAATATGAACATGCATCATTTCATCATTCTTTATATGTAAAGCGATGTGTATAGATATTGGATGATCATGTGTTAATTCTGTAAATAATTGTATGCTTTGCATTTTGTATGACTTTATCTTCCTTACTTGTGATTTATGGTGTATTATTGCAAAATGTAAATGTTCCTTAAACGGGATTCCCTTAAAGCTTGTAATGTAATAGATAGAATTGGTTTGAGGAAATTTGAAGGGTTTGGAGGGTAATTGTATTTTAGGTAATTGGTTTGTATTCTATTCTCCTCACCTCCTCTTCTTTGGATATTTATTTTCCATATTGCATAGATGAGAATTGGAAATGTATGTTTTTTCATTTTTTCAAAATGCATAAAAGGTTTTACATCTCACAGTGTTTTAGTTAATTGCATTATTAAATTATTGTTCATTAAATGGACAACTAGAAGGCCGAGCTTAGGCTAGGTGAAATGGGTGCCTACAGTTCCATTTTCATATCTCACTCCCGACCTATCTCTGGTTTAAAAACTAGATTAGTAAGATTCCAAAGAAATCGATTGATTCAAAGAATTTGCCCTACTAAAGGGTGGTGACACCAAAATAATACTCTTAAGAAGTAAGAAAACTTTTTTCTTGAGTATTAAACCGGTTTAAGTAAAGAAAACCTAATTTTTACTAATAAAATGAAATCAAGCCCATTCGATTGTCGATTCTTTCCAACTGCTGTTGGGAATAATCTGACTCATCCGTCAGCCTAGCGATTCCCACTGGTGATGCGAACCTATTAAATCTCTAGTTTAGGGTTTGGGTCTAATAAGTGAGATCCGATCCGAAAGTTGTCCACATTAATTCACAATCTTTTAATAAGTGCTGATTAACTCTAAAATTGAGTTAATTTTTTTTTTTTCATAAACTGTCATTCATGCAAATTTTATTCCCTCTTCTTAATCTTCTTTTCTACCTAAACCCTAAAGGTGGTATTGGGGGGTGTGAACCCCTACCTTCGAATATCATAGGCATGTGAATGCATATGCATTAAAGGACAGAAATGCACGTATGTGTGAGTCGCCACCCACACCTTGTTTAATTATTTTGAGGGTAAGACTAGGAAAAACCCTATATGACTCCGATTTTAATTCAACCTAGTTTACTAGAATTAATTAACCCAATGTTTAAGGCATGGTGTGCAAACCCGACGGTGGACCCGAGACTACTGTCATGCTGATAACTAACCAAAAGAGTGAAATGCTTTGCAAAGGTGAATGATGGAATTTAATGGAAATGTTTTGAGTTGATTTTGACTTGCCGCCCGGGGTGAAATCCCGAACGTGCCTACGTACTTCCGTTTTGAATGGAAAGATCAACAGTCAACATAGTTTCGATACGGCCTTTTTAAAAGGGCTTTGAGAGGGTGTTATGCTATGCATGAGTGTGTAATGCTTTGTGCATGAGTGTGTATGCTTTGTGCAATGGTAGCATGCTTTGTGCATAATGTGTATGGTTTTGTGCATGAGTGTGTATGCTTTTGTGCATAGTGTGTATGCTTTTGTGCATTGAGTGTGGTATGCCCTTTGTGCATTGAAGTATGTAATGCCTTTTGTGCATTAGGGTGTATGCTTTGTGCATGGAGTATGTATGCTTTGGTGCAATACAGTGTGGTATGCTTTGTGCATAAGTGTGTATGCTTTGTGCATTTTGTTTAGGCTTTTGCACAAAGATTGAATTTGATTTTTACGGCATGTTGCCAAAAATGTTGATTTTAATGGCTTTTAGCCAAAATGATTATTCTGAATTTAAGGCAATGTTTTGCCAAAAATGTTGATTTTTAGCGCGATTTTCGGCAGAAATTGGTTGATTTTAAGCGCCTTTGGCCACAAATGTGTTGTTTTGAGGCCAATTTATTTTGCCAAAATGTGCGATTTATGGGCTTTAATGCCATGATATTAATTAATTCGGGCATCGAGCTTAATCACAATTTAGTTGTCGAAATGTGAATGATTAAAGGCTTTTAGCCCAATCTTGATTAATTGGGACTTAAGCCGGAATTTGTTGGAGAAATAAGGGCAGTTGAAACCGAGTTTATTAAATTTATAGGCTCTTTAGCCAAAAATTGTCGGATTTAAAGGCTTTATTTACCCGGCGACGATTATTATTATAACCGGGCATTTAGCTTAAATTCATTTACTTGAAGCAATTTGTTACCTAATGATGACAATGAAGTGCATTTATGCAGTTGAGATTATTACAGGACGTAAGAGAGAGAAGGCATGCATGAAAGTAGCTAAATTAAATAGGCAGAGTTTCGTTTACGTAACCTTGATTTAATCGGAAACCCGCTTCTTAACTCCAAGATTAAGCTCCTCGCTTGGGATATTAATTAATTTAATTTGTTTTGATTTTAGTGTCCACAGAGATATCAAACAAACAAAAATGCTAATAAAATTAAAGTAAATGCCAAAAAGCGGTAAAGAAAATCGCAGGAGCGTGGGAGGAGAAGATCGTCTCGTCAACACAGACAAGGGTAGAATCAAAAATGAACGGGGGAGAGGCCATTTTATAGGCCAAAATGGTCGCCCGGCGGCCAGGTTGCAGCCGGCGGTCCGCGCGGCAGGTGCCGCGTGCGGCGGCAGGGGCCGCCAGCGGTCCCGGCGGCAGGTGTCGCCGTGGCCGGCGGCAGGGGCCGCGGTTACTTGGGCTTTCACTCCGGAGGAGTTTTCGGGAGTTTCGGGTTCCGAAAAATAATTCCGGGACCTGTTTTCCTGATCGTTGCGAACATCCCGGAGTTTTAGTTACCATATTGGCATACTTCGAGTAATGGTCCAAGAATGGCCTTCGGTCCGGTCGGATAGTTTGCACAGTTGCCTGTACGCAAAGTCAAAGTCTAACTGTAGCAAAGTCAAACAAATGGTACGGTACTGTAGCAGCTGTGCTTTTCCCCATTTAAAAGAGTTTTCACATACATGTTATTCCCTGAGGCCCAAAATTGAGTATTCAAGGGGCCTTGATCCTTTCACTTCTTCTAGACTGTTTTGGATCTGCTAATAATTACACCACCCATCACTCAAGTACCATTTGGTATATCAAAGAATTGACAACAATCCGTTATCATCATTATGCTTAGACCCAAAGCAGATGGAAGGAAAACAACCAAATCTCACTTATGGAATCTGAGACTTAATAAACTTTGACCTAAACTCGTAGTTGAACCCTAGATTCCTTCCTCTTTTGGTAAATACCTTAATAAAAAAATGATTATTGCATTCAATTCATAAATGCGAGAGGCGTCGAAAAAATGCTATGATGGTTTTGGGCCCACCTACAAATGTTCTAGGGTTTAGAAAAAGACCGTACCTTAATGTGGTGTGAGTGATTATAAAAGGTGGAGGTCATGCATTTCCTTACTACCTTTTAAACCCTTTTGTTTGTATATACTTGCTAATGAAATGTGTCGTTTGCCCCCCCTCCATTGATGTATCATTTAACCTTGTTTTTCTTGTACACATTTAGGTATATTCCATCATGGCTTAATCTTGACGGATCAAAGCGCCAGAAGGGCGAAAACTTAAGAGAATTGCTAGAAGCAAAACGTAATTAAATGGCTCATTAACTCTTGCTTGAATAATGTAAGCGCATCAAGCCATGACCTTCTTCTAAGGTGTGGATGCGTGATTCACTCTCATGCGGCAATCATAGCCAAACCGCCCTGTAGAAATTACCACTTCACACTAAAAGGGATACAAACATACAAAACCTCTTAGGCTTTGAGGTTTAGGAATTGTAAATATATATAGGGCGGCTTAAAAGAATTGTTAATGTAAAAAGTCCACTTTTTGAAAAAATAATGAAAGAGTCTATTTTTGAAGCCAAATATTTATAAATGCCAAAAAAATTAATAAATAAAATAAATAAGAGAAAAAGGTTTCAAAATATAGTGTAAAAAAAGAACCCTGCTCAAGTATTATTACGCTTGAGGCATAAATAATAATAGTAATAACTATATAAAATAATACTAAGAAAAAGGAAATAAAGTCATTATAAATGTTTGGCTATTGAAATAGAGCACGTTTTGCCCCCTAATATGTTCTCAAGCGCTTTTTTTTTTTCCCATTTTGATTTGAGTATTCGTGATAAAAACCATGAAATGGGAATGTTAACAATTAGTCGCAGTTTGGTGATTGTATAACGCAATTATTGTAAACTGTCATTTCATTTTCATGCAATCCACACATATACTGCATTATGTCACGTTTCTAAACATTCATTTTGTGTCGTCAAGATAGCACTACAAAGAGCGAAAGGCACTGAAAGTTACGTCAGTTGGTTTGAGGATAGAACCGGTTGATTAGAGTTAAAAAACCCCTTCAACCCTCTTTGATTTACCTAAGTTCAGTTTTCTTCTTAATCCGTAAGGCTGCCCGCTTGGAAGATTGAGTGTTCTTACCAGGTTTAAACAAATTCGCTCAGTTTTAGCTTCCCTCTTCATGATAAAATGGGCCGAGACTAGTGTCCCTCTGTCTGAAATGGTGAAAGATGATTGAGAAACTAGGCAGCTAGTCTTTGAGAAGTTCCATGAGATCCGATAAGGGAAAAGAGAAGTGGTACTTGACATGATGAAGAGGCTAAGGATGATTCCTGAAAAGGGGAGCAACTGTTGACCCGACACTATTGGCTACCGACGATGAGTTTTTTAAAATGTTCTGCAAAAAGGTCGAGTTGAGCTAGTTCGTCTCCAAAAAATTCAAAAAACCCTAGATAAGAAGCTCGGAGAATTCTACATGTGTTCATGAGTTCCAAAGGGGAATGCACCAATATGTTGGGAACCTAGATGATGAATGAGTGATGATGGAATGAGGACCTGAGTTGAACAAGCTACCTCTGTGACATACAAAATGCCAAAAGTGGCAAAAGGTATAAATGGAGACGGTGATCCAAAGGTGCACCCTCAATGTGGTACAAGTCTATCAGGAATTGGCGGGCCTATTGTCAAAGTGAAAAATTTGAAGATGTTCCAATGATCCTTAACCGAATCTGCCTAAACTTGGTATTATAATCTTGAGAAGAAGGTAAAGAAGAGATTGGAATGAGTTTGACATGGTTTTTCTCAAGAGGAGTACGCTTAATAATCTCACTGAGCGTTAATTTGAGAGTTTGGGAAGCAACTGTGCATAAACAAAATGAGACCTTCATCAGATTATATGCTAGATGGAGAAGCCAAGGTCTATGCAAATGAGGACCGTCTGGATACCAAGGAAGCAATTCAGATATTATCAAACACCAAGGGGCCTCTACTGAACCCTTTCCGGAGAAAGTTGGTACTATATCCACTAACCGAGTTTTTCTCAAGCTTAGAAAGTGGAGACCGTCATTGAATGACAAGATCAGAGAGGACAATAATATGGGAAACCAATCCAGAAAACTTCTAGAAATTCGGGTTCTAAGGGTCCAATCAGTTAACCAAGATCCAACCACCGAACACACAGACAATAGCTACTCTTAGATTTGAGAGGTACTAATGTGCGACAAAGGAATTTCTCCCAACTTCGGCAACTCCTGCTCTCTAGAGTGTTGAGAAAAGTAAAAGCAACGGGTTTTGTTGAACGCTGTTGTACCAAAGAACTCCACCAAGCATTTTGCCAAAAAATTTGAGTCAAGATGCTTATTGTCACTTTCATCAGAGCATAGGGCCATACACTGAAAATTGCTTATGATTAAGGCATGAGAATCCAAGATCTAATTACAATGCTAAGTTATTGATCTTGAAGAAATCAAAGGCCTACCCATGAGGAACTAATCCACCTCTAATTTTTAGAAAAATGTGCCGCCTCCTAAGAACTTATATATGGTGTGAGTCTAGAAACGATTCTCAAGGAAGTGTTAGCCAAAGTTTGAAGAGGAGGAGGAGGAGAAGAGAGATAAAATTTTATTGAGCAAATCTATGTTATAGTGGGTCATGTCCTGGGACAGTGATGAGGAATGTTGGAAACAGAGTAAGCAAGTCTGGGTTGGCAATGATGATGAGGTGGTGGTAACATCCCCATTACTCTCGACATATGGAGTAGCGAGGAAAGAAGAAGCTAAAAAACTGTAAGCTATATGATCCGAAGTGGTCCGGATCTATTCAGCCAAGATATGGCCAAAGCCTTGAGAGGAGAAAGAAAAGCAATCTATAGGATCGTACCGGAAGAAAAGAGGTAGAAGATGATGCCATAGATGAGACGATTGAAAGAACCTCACGCAAAAATAAGCATGTGGGATATTGGTATCATCCAAACACACACCGAGAAGCTTTGCTAAAAGACCATGGTGAGATTCCGGTTTCAATCATCCATTTTTCTAGCTGATTTTGTTTGGGGATAGTTCAACATAACCCCTCACTATGACATTTTTCAAATGAATAAACTTCCCCGAGGGAAGGAATCGTAGCAAGCACTTTCATAAACAGATGAGGGCAGAGGGAGAGTGACCAGAAATGTGAGAAGATGAAGGTTTGCGCTGAATGTGTGGTTGTAAAGTTGCTTTACAAGTTGGGAAAAAAAAAAGCTTTAGAAATTATTTGGATTTGGAATCCTCTGATGTTGTTGATTAGAGCTTATGACGACTCAAGAGACAGGTTTAAGGATATCTTCAAAAAACCTTGGTCAAGGTATGGGGGGCCTGATTGAAAGGATGTCCGACATTCATGTAAATTGATATCCACAAACATTTGCCCTCTTGGGTGGCCTATGGACCATCCTTAGAGGAGTATATCAATGCTACACTAGAAAATCAAAAAATTATTTCAAGTGGTGAAATTATCACTGTTCCTACTGCTAGTGAAAGAAGTGTACTCGCTCCATAAATATGGACAAGCAAGTAATCCTCCCATGGACCGATTTTCATTTATTATTTTCAGCACTCACATGGGGCCCATTGTCTCCAACATCATGAAGAGAATGAACTATGAAGAAGGAAAAGGGCTTGGAAAGAATCAGCAAGACATTATAGAGCTACCTGAGATCCACACTCAGAGAAGTTGCATGGGCTTAGGGTACAAAATTGGGAGCACACCATCGAACACATATGACTGGTTGGACATGGATGGATGATTCGTCCATTCGAGCGAGCATTCATCTCCATATCTTCCGATAGAGCCTTTGGAGCAAAGAGAAAAACATATCCTGGTTTAGAACTCTTTGCAGATGTTATTGAGATCTTGGCAATTAAGCCTAGAAGACTAGAAAGAGAAGAAGAGAAAGAAGAGAAGAAAGAACCTAAGAAAGGGGGGAGTTGAGGGGCCACAATTGGTTGAGGAAGGAGGAAAGAAAGAGAAGCAAGAAGAGGGACAAGATGCCCAAGAAGAGAAGAAGGAAGGAAAGAATAAAGGGAAGGCAAGTGCCGAAGAAGAAGAGGACTCCATGGATCAAGTATTAAAAGCAATAAAGGCCTGCCTAGAAGAGAGCTTTAAAGAAGGTGAAGTCCCTTCTGATGGGTTGATTTCTGTTAGTGACGAGTCTGATTGTAATGAATTTTTTTGATTGTTTAATGAAATGAACTTTAATTTTACTTACTTGTTTGATGTCTTTCCTGATGGTTCCATTCATCGAGTAGATAAGCACATGCGCATAAATTACATTAACTCATCACACATGCTTGAATTTGATATTGGCACAAAAGATAATCCATGAATTCTATTAATTGGGTCAAACCTAATGCCAGAGTTAAACACAAAATTTCAAAGTCTACTCATGGAAAAAAAGGAAGCCTTCGCATGGAGTTATGAGGACATGCCAGGGATAGACAGATCTATAAGCCTTCGCATGGAGTTATGAGGACATGCCAGGGATAGACAGATCTATAACTAAGCAAACAATTGCCCTGTATCCTGGAGTTAAGCCAGTGAAACAGAAGAGAAGATGAGAGGAAGTGACCAAATAGATAGACGTAGGATTTTAGAAGTGGTTCACTATCCAAAATGGTTGGCAAACATAGTCCCAGTTTTCAAGAAAGATAGGAAGGGTCAGAATGTGTGTGGGCTACATGGATCTGAACAAAGCACCACAGAAGGATGATTTTCCTCTCTTCATATTGATATCCTGATTGATAGTGCTATAATAATGGGATGCTGCTCCATTATGGATGGGTTTGCAAGATATAATCAAATTCTTATAGCATTACTAGACAAGGTCAAGACAACATTTGTGACAGAGTTTGGTACTTTCTGCTACCGGGTAATGCCGTTTGGCTTAAAGAATGCCAGAGCTACTTATTAAAGGATAGCAACTACATTATTTCATGACATGATCCATAAAGAGTTAGAGGTATATATTGACGATATGATTATCATGATGAAGACACACCAGAAGAGCATCCAGCAGCCCTAGAAAAGTTCATGGACAGAGTAATTAAATACAAGCTATGGTTAAACCCAAAGAAGTGTGTGCTCAGGGTAACTTTCGGGAAAGTGCTAGGATTCATAGTAGGTCCTAAAGGAATAGAGATTGATCCAGACAAAATTAAGGCAATCCAAGAAATGGAGCCGCCAAAGACGGAAAAGCAAGTGAGAAGTTTTTCGGGAAAAAATTCAGTATATCAGTAGGTTCATATTGAAGTTTTTATAGTATGTGATCCAACCTTCAAGCTTTTAAGGAAAGATTAACCAATAAAGTGGAATGATCACTGCCAAACAACTTTCGATAAAATTAAGGAATATTCATCAAGTCCCCCGGTTTTATGCCCACCAAAGCTAGGGAAACCCTTAATCCTGTACTTGACAATGGAAGATGCTAGAATTGGAGCCATCTTAGCAGAAGCTGATGAAGCCAGTGTTGAGAAGGCAGTGTATTACTTGAGAAGCTGATGAAGCCCGTGTTGAGAAGGCCAGTGTATTACTTGTAAGCAAAAAACTTCTTCCAAATGAAGAGCCAGTGTTGAGAAGGCAGTGTATTACTTGAGCAAAAAACTTCTTCCAAATGAAGAGAAATATAACTTGATTGAAAGAACTTGCTTAGCAATGGTATGGGCTACTAAAACTTCGACATTATCTTCAGTCTTATAAAGTAATAGCATTATTTGCCCAAAGGCACTTTCGATTGCCTCGAGGGACTTTGTTGACCACGGGGGACTTTCGTTGCCATGGGGGACTTTGGTTTCCTCGGGGAACTTTTCATTGCCACGGGGGACTTTGGTTGTCTCGAGGGACTTTTGGTTGCCATGGGGGACTTTGGTTGCCTCGGGGGACTTTGGTTCTAAAATACTCCAGTTTGGGAGGTACTTACAAAAATGAATTCTCTGATAGGAAAATAGGCCTTTGGCCGATGGTTAGAGTTAGGAATTCCATGATTAGGTCTAGAAAAGCATACGTGTATGAAGCATGATTTTGCATAAAAATGCATGTATTTGTGTATGCTCATGTGAATTTATGTGTTTTTGTGTGAATTTATTGAAGATCATGCAGTGGCATGTGAAACGAGGCGCCTTACGTATGGCCAGCGATGTGTTGTCCGTGCTTAGGCGGCTAGTCATTGACGGGTCACTGGCTAAGCATGAGAGCTAGTCACGGCTTGTGGACCTTTGGTTCAAACTAGGCTCGAAAGGAAAAGTCAGGCCCATAGTCCCATTAGGCTTTTTAAAAGGTGAAAGTGACATTCATTTTGTCACTTTTAACCTAACTTACCTACTTCCCTTTCAAATTCTCTCTTCATCTCTTATTTTGCTTTCTCTCAATCGAGATTCATGGCTCCTAAGAATACTACAGATTGGCTTCTTGGGAATAAGGTGATCGATCCCGTGTCTCGGCCCATGAGCCATGGAATGAAACTGCGAGAGTTTATTCTAGACGCAAGAACTTCGATCAGCTTGTGGCATGATTTGCCCTGCCATCTTTATTGTGGCACATCAGAGGTATTTCGAAATTTTTTTTCTCCTTTTTTGCATTATTCAGACTAAAAACATGTAAACATTAGGTTAGAAATCAAAAACTAGGTAGAGATTTACCTTTTTGGGCTTTTGTGGGCGTTCTTGGGCTGTGACGAGCCATTGTGACATGCGGCACTATCTGGTCTATTTGACTGCGCTGGAACATTATGGCGTGCTCCACAACACTAGTGGCACACGCCACTTGAGTAGTGCCTTGCGCCACAGTAACTCTGAAATAACAACTCTTTGTCATTTTTCACCATTTTTCTTATTTACCTACATCAAAACATGAAATATATATGCCTTTGCACTTTATTAATGTACTTAAAATGGTTATTTTGCAGAAGAGTGCGAAGCGCGAGAAATCGGATGGCAAATCCTATGCATCTGGTGAGTGGTTCGACTGGCTGCCTATGCAGGTCTAGCACCGTATCCGGGAGGCGGATTTGGCCATTTTATCGATACTCTTCCCTGGGTGCAGGAGCAAACTCTACCCTCAAGTATTCTGTCACTTATGGAGCAGTTTATGGATACCACTCACACTTTCCATCTACTGTTCGGCGAGATGACGATCACACTGGTTGATTTTGCCGCCATCATCGGGCTTCCTTTTGGAGGGGGTCAGTTGTTTCTGATGACCGGATGAGGACACTGGACCGTCTGCGCCTACGGGCGAGTCTCTGAGCCACCATCGGGATGGAGCCCAACATCCCCAATAAAAGGATACGTTATAAGAGCATTATTTCTCACTATGAGAAGATGCCTCGAGAGTGCATAGAGGAGCTAGATGTGGACGTGGTAGCACAGGCCTAGCTCTTTTATCTACTATCAACTACCTTGTTTACTAACTATGGTAACAATGTGAATTTGGCACTGCTACCACCCCTTTAGGATCAAGATGCAATGAGGCAGTTTAACTGGGGAGCTGCTGCCTTGCATACCTCTATTATGGCATGGACCTGTGCGTCCGAGGAGCACACTTGAAGGTCGGCTACCGGTGTGTTGTTGAGGTATTTAATCATATTTCTTTGAGCATTCTTCCTCTTTCATGCTTTGTTCTTGTGCCTTCACTTATTCATTGATTTCTGCTTTATTTTTTATATAGATTTGGGCCTGTGAGCATCAAGTCCTCCCTATGCCGAGCTTATACAGCTTTGAGGCTGACATCAATGCAAGGTCTCTTCCTTGAGGTCAAGCATGGAGGTTTGGCCGGAGGTATGCTCATACTACCTTGGACGTCTCAATGTTCTGACAACTACTTAACAGCCTGACCTGGGATCGAGTAAGTTGCTACCTCTCACTGCTTTTATTTTTCTTTCTTTTATTTTGTTTTTTCTTTTGAATTTTCTTTTTTTTTCTGATTTTTTTCCTTTTCTTTTGTTGTCTTCCTCTTCTTGATTTTTCTTTTCTCCTTTTTTTCTTTTTTTTCTTTTTTCTTGTAACTTTACAGATAGACAGGTACCCATGGGGAGAGGTGACTGTATACCCTGATTTTGTTCAGGTAGTCATCAGGTACCAGCATAGATGGCTTCTCCTTCCCGGTCTATTTTACGATATTTACTACCTCAGGGAGAGGGTGTATGTGCAACGCCCCAAAATTTTCGACTCTTAAAATGATATTATTTTATCGGGTCATGAATGGTGCTACAGAGAGGGGGATAATATTTTATTTATATTAATTTTTAATCGGGTCATTGAATGGTGCTACAAGGACGTAAGGGGGATAATATTTTATTTAGATCCGAGGAAGATATTGAGTATAATTAATATGAATGGAGAGTGATTTTAACCATGTTATGAATAGTAACCACCAGTCTATGAATAGGTACGAACCGGTCTGTAATAGTCTACTGGTCCGGGAGTCCCGGTATTATTTTGGTCCGGAAAAATTACTAATATCTGTTTTTATATTTTCCTTTAATATTTTTGGAGTATGTATGCAAATGATTTTATGGGTAGAAAGTAAAGTAAAAAATATTTTTGGAGATTGATAATTAGTGAATAGTGAATTATGATGCTTTATTTAATTAAGAAATTTGAGGAATTATTTTTAATGGAGTAATTTGGGAAATTTGTGGAGAATTAAATAATATTTTGAAGGGAATTGAATTGGAAGAAATATTTGTAGCCATTAGATGAAGATTACTTTTGACTTAATCTAGCCATCCAATTGTGGAAAAAAGACCAAAACACCCTTAGTTGCTATTTAATAAAGATTCAAACTCCAAATAATTTGGAGCAACCACTTTTTCTCCTTCTTTTTCTTTCTCTTCAACGCCAAACTTTCCTCTCTCTTCTTCTCGTTGTTTTTCTTCAACTTCTACTTGCCAAATCCAACCAAAAATTCACCTCATCCAACTTGATTTAGGAATTTCTTATGAATAAATTTCAATTATGACTTTAAAAAAGTTTAAAAGAAAAGGAATTTATGAGAAATTTCCTACTATTAAAGTAATTATGTTTTAAGTATGCAGTTTTCATGAGTCACTTAATTTAAAGTAAAGCTTACATGTATGATTTCATAATGATAAGAAATTTTTCCCTATGTTTAAGGTAATTATGTTTAAGTAAAAAATTTTCAATGAGTTACTTATGTTCTAACGTAAACACTTAACATTATGAATTTAAGAAAAGAACTAAAAGAACAAGACAATTTTATGAAGAAAGTATTATGAATTAAGAAATAAACAAGGATTTGGGCTCTAATATACTTGGTCTGAATTTGATGCGAGATTTGATTTATTATGTATGATGAGCCAATGCATCGGCAATTTGATGCCATTAAATGATAAGAAGCTATGATCATATGCTAGGCAGCGTGGTGTCTTATGTTAAGGGCAGACGCGCTCTGTATGTTATGAAAAGGTGGCGACCTAAGGCTATTATGAAATAAGTTATGAAAACCTATCGCTTCTTCTTTCTCCTAGTGTATGCGAGCCCCTTGGAAAATATTTGTAAGGCAATTAAACCGAATGAAATCATATTATTTTTAGTAAACTTACTTTGGAAATTAATGATTATGTTATCCAATGAAATTTTCAAAGCATGAACGTTCCCGGTACATGGTTTTAAAAATAAATAGTATATGTTATTGGGGTATATAAATGTGCAAGTAATGAATTTATGAGTTGATGAATTTATGAATTTATGTTATTAATTATAAGTTTATTTGATATTTCTTTTGCCATAAATGTAAATGTATGTTGAAGCGTTAATGATTTTATGATTGTGAATCTTTTGATGAAATTTTATGTTTTAAGTGTGTTGCCATCGCAACATTGGTAAGTTTGTCATTTATGAGCACCCCTGAGTTTTATGCTCAACGCGTTGATTTTTATCACGCGCAGGTTGAAGACCGTGGTTGCTACTTGTAAACCAGAAGAGTAGCTTCAGAACAGAAGAGACTATTTTAGTAGTGGTAGAATTAGTTTTTAATTAAAGAATTTAAATGGCATGTCCAATAAGTATTATATTTTCGGAGATTGTGTTATTTGAATTATTAACTTACGCATATAAAATTATGTTGGTGTATATATTTGGAGATAAGCATAAGATTCATTAAATGATTGAATATAAATTATTTCAAGAGAGTTGGTATGATTAGTTTATTAAGGCTTGATATATATATTGAATGCAATTAATTGATGAATATTAAAATGCTATTGAGGATTTATATAGTTATGAAAATATAGAAGTGCTGTTGTTTTATGATGATTATTTTAAGATGTTGGGAGTTTGAAGTTTAATTGGGAGTGTTTTGTATTCACATGTTTGGCGAGCACAGTTTTTAAAGGGAAATTCTTACAGTATTTCTGTAGGATTTTTCCCAATCTATTTTTCAAAAAAAAAAAAAAAAAAAAAAAAAAAGAAGATGGTAAAAAAAAAAAAAAAAAAGAGATGAAATCGAAATGAAATGATTATCTAATAAAAAAAACATATTACTCGCTAAACTTTTGAATACTCAATTACTTCTAATTCATAATCTAATTTAATGATTTGTATGTTAAGTTAAGACGGTGTCTCCGACATCGAATGTGGCATCCGTCGTCGGGTCTCACGGGACTGGGCGGAGGATGTTACAGTATGAGTGGAAACTTGGCCTAGACCGGAGGAGAGTACCTCACGACATGCCTTATTATATGATATCCACTAGATCCATCCGGCTTGAGCAGGACATTGCGACTGCACGGAGAGGATAGGTTGCCATAGATCACTTGGCCGCTTTCATGCTTGGAGCTTATGCCATTTTTATGTGAACTCAGCTCTTGGTCCATGTCCCTCCACCGACCGAGTTTGATCCTTTTACCGAGGTGGAGGAGCTTGATGGAGGTCAATCTGATGCCCCAGCACAAGTGAGTTTTATCCCCTTTAATTTTGTTCCTGGTTTTGCCCCATTGTCTTTTCTTCTTATTCACTAACTGTGCCTTACTCTTGCAGCAGTAGCAGCGCAGCAAGCACATGAGGAAGGCTTCTGATTCTGAGGCCCCGGATATGGCTATTGTCATCGGCAAGCTAGAGCACGGACCAAGTGCCTCACTCTTTCATTTTGGAGTGCACGTGTAACACCCACCACCCTGTCTCGAGAGACCAGATGACGGATGCCACATTTGGTGCCCAAGGCACCATCCTAACTAACATATAAATCATGTTATTAAGATTATGAATTAGAAGTGATTGAGTATTCATAAGCTTAGCAAGTAAATTTTTTTTTGCTTAGCAAGTAAATTTTTTTTTTTTTTTTGAAAATGATTTAGGAAAATCCTACAGAAAAACTACAAGAGTTCTCCCTAAAAACTGAGCTCAACAAACATGTGAATAAAAATAATCCTAGTTTAAAACTTCGAACCCCCATCAAACTTCAATAATCAACACAACACAAACAACACTTCTATAACTTCATAACCATGTAATTCCTCATTAGCATCATAATGGTCATCAAACTAAATGCATACATTTACATATCAAGTCCTAATAATCCAACCAAGCCAAACTAACTTAGAAAATATTCTATATCCAATCATTAAACAAGTCCCATGCTTAACTCCAAATACATATACTAAAATAGTTTACAATAACATGCTTAAGTCATATAACTCGAATTACATAATATCCAAATAGATAATAATTATACATGCCATAATTATTAATTACATAAAACTAATTCTACATGACCAAAATAATCTCTTCTGCTCTGATGCTACTCCTCTAGCCTTCGTGTAGCAACCACGGTCTTCAACCTACGTGTGATAAAAATCAACGCGCTGAGTATGAAACTCAATGGTGCTCATAAATCACATACTTATCAATGTTGCAATGGCAATATACTTAAAACATAAATTTTAAAAGAATTTCATTTTATATTAAAAAAAAAAAAAACATTTGGATAAGAAAGCATGATTTCACATTTATAGCATTTAATTTCATGTTTTACATACAAATCATTAGCAACCATAATTATCATCATATCACATCATATATTCATTACCCTTGATGTATTTTTTCACCCTTAAGCATGCTTTTCATTTTAACGCCAAACCCATTAATATGCTTTAAAGATTTAATTTATAACATAGTCAAACATATTACAAAAACAAAGATCATATGATAAACTAATATCAAATATATAACATAATATTATTAATTAATTTAATTTCCTTGAAAATATTTTTCTTAAGGGGCTCTTATACACTTAGTAGAAGATGGAGCAGATAAGATTTTTCATAACTTATTCATAATGGCCTTATATACCAACATAATCATAAGGGCTTCAAGAGTCTGTCATAACATATGTGTGAATATTCAAATTTTGAGGTTCAAAAAGCTTGTTTTCCCGGACTGCAAATAGTTCGGCCAGACCGAAGGCCATTTTGGAAATTTACCGGAAATATGCCAATATGGTACTTAAAACGCATTTTGGAAATTTAGCCGAAATGATGCACATATGTGTACTTAAAAGACTGTAAACAGTCCGGCCGGACCGGAGGCTATTTGGAAAGTTCACCGAAAGTATGCCAATATGGTACTTGAAAAAGTTCACCGGAAGTATGCCAATATGGTACTTGAAACGTCTAGAAAATTACGAGGATCGCAGAACTGGTCTCGGAATATTTTTTTGGAGGTCAGAAACTCCCGAAAAAGCCTCCAAAACCAAAAATTAGCAAACCCGCAGCCCCGGTAGCTCAGGCCGCCCACACGGCGGTAGCTGCCGCCCTTCAGTCCGATTTTCGCTTATAAAAACAGCCCCGGGTCTTCATTTCAAGGCATTCAGTCTGTGTTGACGGACGCTCCTTCTCCCCTACGCTCCTTGTGATTCTTTCTTGCTTTTCTGCATTTTAATTTAGCTTTATTGCTTTCTTGCTTTGTTAATTGGTCACTAAAGTTGAATTAATAATATTCCCTTAACAAGGAGCTTAACCTGGGGCTAAGAAGTGGCCGACGACTGACTCAGGTACATAAACTAAACCCTGCTCATTTAAATTTAGCACTTCATGCATGCTTCTCTTCTAGTCCTAAACTCCTAATTCTACAACGCATAAATGCATTCACTCATCATTAGGCCAAATAAACTGCTCAATTAAATAATTTTAGCCTAAATGCCCGGTTATTAATAATCGGTGGTAATTAAAGTCTAAAATCCGACAATTGGCTAAAGTATCTAGTCAGTTAATGACTATGGTATAAATCGCCTTTATTTCGAACAGTCCGGCTTAAAGTCCAATTTAATCCAATAATTGTGGCTAATTGGCCTTAATTAAACACGTTTTTTGGCAATAAATTGCCTATATTGCAATTCAATTGATCACTTTTTTGGCAACAAATTGCCTATAAGTAATTAATCATTTTTTAGGCGACAAATCGCTCAAATCGAAGCTTTGGCAAAAATGCGCTGAATTAATCAATCTTTTGCTAAAAGCCTTAAAATCAAATCAATTTTGGCGAGCAATCGCCTAATCAACACCTTTTGGCAAACAAACCCTGCCTAAAAATCAACTCATTTTTTGGCTAAAAAAGCCTTCAAATTAATCAAATCTTTTTTGCTAAAAGCCTTAAATTCAAGCAATTTGCGACAAACGCCCAAATCAATCAATTTTCGGCACAAATTGCCTAAATCAAATCTTTTGCTAAAAAGCCTTCAAATCACACTTTTGGCAGAAAAAATGCCTAAGATCAAATCAATTTTCAAGCAAAAATGCCTACAAATGCACAATGCACAAAGCATACACATACTCATGCATTAAGCATACCCATTCAAAGCCCTTTTAAAAAGGCCTATCGAACTACGTTGACTTTGATCCTCCATTCAAACACGTAGGCACGTTGGGGATTTAACCCCGGGAGGCAAGTTGAAATCACATAAACATTTTCATTGGTCCAATTACATCATCTTCCTTGCAAAGCATTCATTCATAGGTTAGTTCATCAGCATGATGTGAATACTCAAACTTTGACTTTTCTACAGTGTCAATGCCGAACTGCAAACAGTCCGGCCGGACCGAAGGCCATTTTGGACATTTACTGGAAGTAATTGAAGTCACCTTAAGGGGGGTTTTTCCTAGTTTACCCGAAAATAATTAAACAAGGTGGCGACTCATACATTCACGTGCATTTCTGCCCTTAGTCACATGCATTCATATGCCTAATGTTTTCGGGGGAGGGATCCACAATATGGAGCTCGTCCGCTCTAACATAAGGCACCCACGTGCCTAGCATATGGTCATATCTTCATATCATAATGACATCAAATGTCGAGCATGCTTATCTTACATAATAAATCAAATCAAACATCAAATTCACACCAAGTATATTAGAGCCCAAGAACATAACTTTAATTCTTAATTCATAATGCTTCTCATAAAACTTATTTTTATTTAGTCTTCTTGAAATCATAATGTAAGTTTAGTTTAGAATTCAAGTAATTCATGAAAATTCCATACTTAAGCATAATTACTTAACATAATACTTAAGCATAATTACTTAACATAAAAAATTCTTATCATAAAAATCACTTATATCATTTAAAACATATATCAATCAAAAGATTCCATTTAAAGCATCCTTTAGATACATGTGAGCATATACATAGGTCAAACATGCATACTTTGATGCAAATTCTCAATATTTTCATAATTCAAGGCATATGAAATTTCTCATTCCTCAAGTATAACATGGCATTTCATCTATACTTCACACACATATTATTTACCATCACACAAAAGCATATTATCATTTTAAGGCATATCATATTCCCAAAAGATGGCTTTTTCTATATTATGGCATAAGTAGGAAAAGTACCATGCTTGGTCTAGTTGGGCAAATTAACTTCCTATCTAGCATAATACCATGTATTTATTCTTATTAACATACATATAGTACCAATTCAACTAATTAATCTCTATCATGGAAAAATCCTCAAACTTGTAATACTTTTGTCATAGAAAATCATGAAAGACTAAAGATTCAAGGTAGAAATTTCTACCACTTGCCAAATACCTATCTAGCATCATATAAAGAACTTAAGCAAGTAGGTTCAGCCACTCTTAGGAATATGAGGAGGAAATGTTTTCCTCTTCAATCAAACATATAATCATGCTTAAATAACACCCAAGAACACACTTTAGCATTCTATTCAATAACACCCAAGAACACACTTTAGCATTCTATTCACTCTCATTTAACCAATTTCAACATGAACTCCAAATTTCTCATAGTAGGCAAGAAATTCAAAATTCAAAAACAAAAGTAAAGAAGTGTGTTTATGAGAAGAAACCTCAAATTAAGCTTCTACAAGCTTAAACAAAAGTTCTCTAAGCCTTAGCTTTTCTCTTGACCTTGGTAGAGCGTTCACCCACCTCTACATAATGGAAAACCAAAAAATCACAACCAAGAAAACAAGTAGAAGAAAGATTGGACATGAATGAGCATGGAGATGCTTAAAGAGAAATCAAAACCCAAAAATTAGAAAGAAAATCATCAAAACACTAAACACTTACTTGACTAAGTAGAAAAATCTCCAATTTCCTTGAAAATAATCACCAAATATTAACTCCCAAGCTCTAATCTCCAAGATAAATCATTAGCTTAAGGTTTCATGGAGTGAAATTAGTGTCTTTAGTAAGTAGGAATTGAAGAAAAATAAAGAGAAGGAGAGGAAGAAGAAGTTGCCCAAGAGAGGATAAAAGAAGAAGAAAAAGTTGTTGCTCAAATGATAAACATTGACTTTTATAGTCAATAAGGGCATTTTAGTCATTTTCCACAACTTCCTTAAGAAGTTATAAATGGATGGTTAAGATTAAGTCAATGGTATTCTAATCCAGTGGCTAAAAATATTCTCCAATCAATTTCTCTCAAAATATTATTTACTTTTACATATTTCTTAAATTTACTCCATGAAAATAATTCCTCAAATTTTCTTAATTAATAAAATACCATAATTCACTATCACTAATTCACTAATCATCTAAAAAATTCATTACTTATTTTCTACCCATAAAAATCATGTATGCATGCTCCAAAAATATTAAATAAAATATAAAATATAAATAGTAATTTTTTCGAATCGAAATAATACCGATTCCTCGATCGGTGGTACTATTCACAAACCAGTAACTACTATTTCAGACACAAAAAAACTGTGCGTTACAACTCTTCCGCCTTAAAGAATTTATTCCTCAAAATTCACTTGAAGTCAACAACTGAGGATGTTGCTGTCTCATAATGTCTTCACTTTCCCAAGTAGCTTCCTTGGTCTTATGATTTGTCCAAAGGACCTTTACTAGAGGAATTCTTTTATTCCTTAGTTCCTTAATCTCTCTAGCAAGTATCCTCACTGGTTCTTCCTCATAAGTCAAATTCGACTCTATAGTCACAGACTCAACTGATATCACATGCAATGGGTCAGATCGATACCTCCTCAATAGAGACACATGGAAGACATTATGTATCCTATCCAGGTCTGGTGGTAAAGCTAGTCTATAGGCCAACGTTCCCTATCCAGGTCTGGTGGTAAAGCTAGTCTATAGGCCAACGTTCCCACATGCTCAATGATCTCGTATGGACCAATGAACCTAGGACTAAGCTTCCTCTTCTTCCACGGAGATACCTTAAGGAAAACCTTGTCACCTACTGCATAGTCTATATCTCTTCTCTTTAAGTTTGCATACGACTTCTGACAGTCTGAAGCCGCTTTTAGTCTATCTCTTATAATTCTGACTTTATCCTTTGTATCCTGAATCAAATCCGGACTTAGAATCTTGCCCTCACTCAACTCTGACCTACATAGCGGAGTCCTGCATCTCCTACCATACAGTGCTTCAAAGAGATCCACTTGGATGCTCGACTGGTAACTATTTTTTTAGGCAAATTCCACAAGTCGAATGTACTTCTCCCAACTACCCTCAAACTCAGTGACACAAACCCTCAACATATCCTCTAAAATCTAAATAACCCGCTTTGACTGACCATCAATTTGAGGATGAAAAGCTGTGCTGAAATTCAACTTAGTACCCAAGGCCTCATGTAACTTCTTCTAGAATGTAGAAGTGAATCTCGGATCTCTATCTGATATGATGGAAGAAGGAAACCCGTGCAATCTCACTATCTCATCAATATAGAGCTCTACATACTGCTCCATGGTAAAGTCAGTCCTAACAGGAAGAAAGTGCACTGACTTTGTCAATTTGTCAACTATCACCCATATGGTATCTTTCCTTTTAGGAGTCAGAGGCAATCCAATCACAAAATCCATAGTAATCTTATCCCATTTCCACTCTGGAATAGAAGTAGGGTGTACCAAACCAGAAGAAAATTGATGCTCTGCTTTAACTTGTTGACACGTGAAACACCTCGAGACATAATCTGTGATATCCCTCTTCAAAGCCTGCCACCAATACTATGATTTCAAATCTTGATACATCTTATTACCGCCAGATGCATAAAATAAGGACTACTATGAGCTTCATCTAAGGTACTCTTCCTCAACTCTGAAATCTTAGGCACACAAATCTGATCCTCAAAGTACAAGCAGTTGTTATCTCTAATCTCAAACCTCTTTTTCTCACCATCTCTAACTAGGCCTTTCCACAAGTTAATCATCTTGTCATCTCTCTATGCATCTTGAATCTGTTGAAGTAGGCTAGGTCTAACCATAAGCTCTGCCATCAGTGCACCATTACTAGCCACAGATAATTGAGTGTTCATAGCACGTATCCTTTATGCATGCATGAACCTACTGAGTGCAAAGGTTTTATCCATGGTTCTTTATCGATCTTTCCAAGAAAATCACTGAGAAAATTGCATTTGTTCTCCTGATCGATGTTTAAAAGAATTCATTACTCAGGCAGGACCAACAACCAGGACATTTTCAAAATAGATGAGCAAGTCTTGATCACATAAGCAGAGAGGAAGGTCTTGCATTCCTTAATCATATCCCCGAAACAAAAAGGAAGAGAAAGTTTGAAATTCCAGCTCTTTATTAATCTCACTTCTTTCAACATTACATAGAAGTAAAGAAAAACTATTTTAAGACAATGGTCATTCATTCTAACTACTCATTTACCTATTCTCCTTCTAGTCAAGTTGATGACATTGAGCAACCAGTCACAAATATGTCACGAACGCATGGCATATGTCACGAACGCATGGCATAGATTCGCATTTAGAACTAAAGTACCACTCGTTAATGAAAGTTTTTTTTTATTTTATATTTGTCTTTTTGGCCTAGCCGCCCTTTGGGGTATTTAACCTGGGTCTTTCTTGCCTAAGTCGCCCTTTTGGGTTTTCAACCTAGCTCTTTTTTTTTTTTTTTAATCGTACATTCTTTCAGACATGACCTTTCATTTGGTGTTAACAATCCGATGACAGGCTTCCCTTCCATGGTGATTATTCAAGCGGCAAATTTGACTAATAGCTTCTGATTCTGAATGGTCCTGCCAGTTGGGTTGAATTTCCACCAGGATGATTTGGGATTCATGGTCAACCAACCTGATCAATACTAAATCCCCATTTTCAAAAGCCCTTGGTTACCTGTTTATTTGTAGAAACGGCAAACTCTTCTCTTTCTCATCCTTGATCCCGGAATCGGGCGTTCAATCTTCTTCCATCAAAAGCGTCAGATCCTTACACTTTTCTTGACCCATTCTTCTTCGGTCCCGTTCACAGAACCCTGGATAAGACTTCTTTTCGAGCTCTACAGGTAAACACTGCCCTCTATCCCATATACAAGTTCGAAGGAGAAAGCCTCCAAATTTACTGACTTTGAATGTAGTGGATGCCCCCAGAGGCGCGAAGGGAAGTTTTCTCACCTAGCTTTCTATATTCTCGCACATCTTGGACAGGATTCTCTTAAATCCCTTATTCACAGCTTCTACTGCACATTAGCTGAGGTCGATAAAGGAAGAAGAATGGTGATGCTCAACCTTATATCTATATAGCAACTGAATCGACGTCTGCTTGAAAATGAGAACCATTGTTTGTAACTATGTTGATGGACCACCATAGTGACAGAAAATATTTTCTGTTCAATGAAATCTAGCCACTTTGTTGGGCGGTCAAAGGTTTTGTAGGAATGAGCTTCGATCCACCTAGAAAAGTAATCTACTGCAACCAAAATATACTGATGACCATTCGATGGCTGCTGGCGTGAATCTTGGCCGATGTTGCCGATGATGTCTATACCCCATGCTGAAAAAGGCCAAGAAGGAGCTGTTGGATGGAGTTCAGCAGCTGGCAAGTGGTTTTTGTTATCGTGGTACTGGTAGGCTTTACAATAGCGAACACAATTGACACAATCACCTTCCATCTGCACCAAAAAATAACCTTGGCTCATGATTTTTCTGGCCAAACTTATGCCACTCAAATGAGTACCGCAAACTCCTTCATGGATTTTTTTCATTATTTCTTCTCCTTCCTTTTTACCTACACATCTTAGCAGCATTCCATCCTAAGCCCTCCTATATAATTCACCATCGGCCAGGACATAATTCAAAGCCATTTTCCTTAGCACTGAACGGTCTTCCTTTGTTGCATCATCAGAAAAGGTTCCGTCTTTCATGTACCGCAGGATATCATTAAATCAGGGTTCTTCCTTTGACTCCACCTGATTCACAACATGTTCTTCATAGCATGAGATATTTGCCGCGGTAATGATAAATGGCTTCTTTGGGACTTTACTCAAATCCTACCAAGCTGACGCCAGGTTTGCCAAAGCATGTGGGATTCTGTTATGAATTCTTCCTATGTGATGTGGGATCCTGTATGAATTCTTCCTATGTGAGTGAAAGTGATCGGTCGAAGAGCCGCCGCCTTCTTTAACAAGTACTCAACATTAGGGCTTCACCTTCTTCCTCCAATTTCCAAATCTCTGGTAAGCATGTTCGTAACCAACAGTGAAATCTTCTACATCACCCTCGACTTCCCTTAGCACCTGATGCAAGAAGAGCCTCCATTCCCATGATACATGCTTCATATTCGGGCCAATATTGTTGGTGACTGGGAACAATAATCTTTTGCACATTGTTGTGATCTCCGCCATTGGGTCTTCTAATCACGATACCCAAGCTCCGGCTCCATTTCTGTTGGCCTGACCCGTTCGAAGTAACAATTTCCAAACCCCTGTTTCAACACACAACAAATGTTCATTCTGGAAATTCCATTCTCCAATGACTCATCATCCTACAATGGGAATTTCAGCTAGGAACTCTGCCCACAACCCGATCTTTGACCGTCTTCTTCGTGAAAACTCTGCATCCACACTGGACATCATGAATCAGCCATTTGGACCAGTCCCGTCCCTTCTAGGGTAGGTGTTCTCTAAGATCTTATAGGATCAATTTTAGAACGAAAGTGACCCGTGAAGGAATCAAGTAAAGACCTCAATTTCTTTATTGACCACACCACTGCCATACATGTTTTCTCTACCAAATTGAATACTTCTCCTCGATAGGCAGTAATTTCTTGCTGATGTAATAGATGGCCTTTTCCCTACTGCCCAGCAGCGTCCGATACTGTACCAACATAAGCTCCAAACTCCGCGCATCTCTATAGACAAATACAGGATCAGAGGCTCTCCCGGTCTAGGCGAACTCACACGTGGATTCATCAAGTAATTTCTTTTATATGATCAAGGGCTTTCTGGCAGTCTCGCCCATCTAACTGGTTTTGGGTTGATTCTTCTTAAGTAGCTTGAAGATCGGAGCGCATGTGATGGATAACCTAGAAATAAACCTGCTGATATACTGGATTTTTCCCAAGAAACTTCTCACCTGACGTTCTGTTCTTAGCAATTCCATATCCTGAATAGCTTTTATTTTGTTTGGGTCAACCTCAATCCCGTTAGGTCCTACAACAAAACCTAACAACTTCCCTTTCGTTACTCCGAATAAATACTTTTTGGGATTGAGTCTTAAGTTGTACTGTTTGACCCGTGCGAAGAACTTTTCCAACATCTCCGTGTGTTCTTCCTGTGTTCTTGTCATGATCACCCATGATCACCATATATCCACATGATTTACCTCCAATCCTTTAATGGGATCATGTCCATGTCATGAAATAATGTTGTAGCCATTCTCTGATATGTTGCCCCGGCGTTCTTCAATCCGAATGGCATCACCCTATAGCAGAAAGTCCCAAAGTCAATAGTGAAGGTAGTCTTATGCTTGTCAACTAAGGCCATCAAGATTTGGTTGTACCCGGAGAACCCGTCCATAATAAAATAACATCCCATTCCAGCAACGCTGTCGATCAAAACATCTATATGTGGAAGTGGGAAGTCATCTTTGGGCAAGGCTTTGTTTAGATCCCTGTAGTCAACATAAACTCTTATTCTCCCATCCTTTTTCAGTACAGGAACTATGTTGGCCAACCACTCAGGATAATGTACTACCTCTAAGAATCCTGCATCTAACTGCTTCTGGACCTCAGCCTTGATCTTGTCTTGCCACTCTGGTCTGACCCGCCTCATCTTTTTGCTTTAACTTAACTGGCTTAATAACTCGGGTCGGTAGAGGATGAAGTGGTTCTGCAAATTGATCTGTTGATTCTAGCATATCGGCATGCTCCAGGCGAATACCTCTGAAATCCCCTCTAAGACATTCTTGGTCCTGTCTAGTTCAGGCTTAAAGTCAGGGGGACGACCATTTCGAATTATTTTTGGGAATCTTTCGGTGGTGCTTCGTTAAATGCAAAATGATGCAAATGATTGAATGTCAAATATGCTCGTGGTATAATCAATTGGATAATCAATGCCATGAACGTGACAATCAGGAAAACAAGAAAACAAGTAGTCAAAATTCACTTCCATTAATTGAAATAATAAAGGGAATCCATCCAAATAGTTCTCAAAACAATAATCAGAAAAGCAAAAAATAGGATTAATAACTTATTCAATACATTCATCACAGCTGTCCTTTATAGCTTGAATCACTTCGTCAGCATCTGGAGCTTCCTTTGCTTCTGGGGCGGCTTTCTCTTTCGCCTTTTCATGCTCTGTCATCTTCATCACCTTCCTCTCTGCTTCTTCAGCATCTTCAGCTGCTAGTAGCGACTGGAGGATCCTTGCCTTAGACTTCTGCTCCTGCACCATTCTTGAAGCTTCGTCCCCAATCCCAAGGAAATCTTCAAATGCAGGTATCTTCTGTGACCATTCTGTGCCACTGCCTGTTTGAACCATATACCAACCATGAACTGTGTGCCTTCTACCAACTGTTTGAAGGAAGGCTCAGGAGATTTGATTAGCTGCTCATCAAAATCTGTCATGAAGATCTCCAGACCAGGATATGTCTTTCCTCTGCTCTGAAATTCCCCTGACCCCTGAAGCTTTGGGAATAAAGAAAATCTTATTCAGTCCTGGTCTTTTATATCGGAGACTGGACTTCATATTTCTCCTTATTTCTACTCTCTGAATCCCGCCGTCGACCTGCGTCCATGTGATGAAGGCACAGGTTCAAACCCTTCCCTGTAAATCCCTCGGCCAACCCCTTTATCTATTGCCCCGGCCCGGGTTTAATTCAGATGTCTAGTGTGGATTGCAGAGTTTATCACGAAGAAAATGGTCAAAGGATGAGTTGTGGCAGAATTCCTGGCAAAGAAAACCGTTGAATGACGAATCAATCGGAATTGGAGTTTCCAGATGAACCACTTGCCTGTGTGTTGAAACAGGGGCCTGGAAAATTGTACTTTGATGGATCAGCAACAGAAATATGGAGCGCGGAGCTGGTATGTATAAAGGCACCTAATGGGAGGTTCACCACAATGTTGGCAAAAGATTGTTGTTTCCAGTCCAACAATATGGCCGAATATGAGCATGCATCATGGGAATGGAAGCTCTTCTTGCATCCGGTGCTAGGGAAAGTCGAGGTAATAGGAGATTCATTATGTCGTAGGAAGGTAAACTGGGTACAGGGCCACAATCTCGGCTAGATCAATACCTAAGGGCCCGGGGGCAAGCAGAGTTTCATCTTGTTCGAGGGTGATGAATCATCACGGCACATCCATTTCCCTCATAAGGTCCCGAGAGTTACTTCAGAGTCTTCAAACCGGAAAATCATTATTTGGATTGAAGTACGTGACGAGCCAAGACAAGAAACTACGGTCGGGTTTTAGGTCTTTGAAATATTTCAGCCAGGTGAGTTGGTTCATAGGGGAATCTGCTATAGGTCGTCAGAAATGGATTGGACGAAGGATGAAACTTGGTTTCTGAAAGCCATGGAAAGGATTACCTAAGAAACAGATTTGTTTTGAGTGTTGGAAGTGAAGAAGACGTGGAGGGAAGCCTCCATTTGTAAAAGTGTAAAGGGTTTAGTGCAGGAAGCACCATCATTATTTGACCTGGTATTTACTGTCAATGGTGGTTGGACGAGCATTTATACATAGATCGCTCCGGTAGTTGGACATTTAAACCTGCGTTAATAAGAAGGACAGCTTGTACAATAAGGAGGTTGAGCCTTTATGATTGAGCCTTTATGATCGCATTAACCCGTCGCATTAACCGAGAAAGGATGGTTGAGCCATTACATCCGCATTAACCAAGTGGACCGCCCTGTCAGGTAAGTACTACGATCCACTTCTGTTTCTGGTTGATTTTTGCAATGTTTCATTTTAAGTTACTTTTTTTTATTATTATTTCATTTCATTTCATTTATTCATTTACAATAAATTAGTTCATTGATCACTGACAAGATGGACCACTCTTGTGAATAAGTGGGACACTGCTATTTTGTGATTTTTGTGTTTGTATTTTGTCTATGCAGGAATCAGATTCCACAAATTGAAAGAAATAAACATATGAATGATACTGTAATAAAAGCAAAATACTAAAAAGTGTAAATAATAGTATAAAATTAATAAAACTGTACATTAATCCTACAAACTACAAAATGTTCAAAAATTGGCTGAAACACAGAAGCAGGGCTATCGACGCCTCCAGCTCAGACCAGCAGCTGCCTGAGGGGGTGGAGATGGTGGTGCATCATCGAAAGAGGAGCCATCATCATCCTCCTCGGAGAAGTCCAGCAGAATCCCCTCCACCTCTAGCCTCGTCCGAAGCTGATCCACCTCCATTTGGAGTCGGGCCATAGGACTTCTGGAGAGATTTGCGGCACATCCCCTCCACCTCTAGCCTCGTCCGAAGCTGATCCACCTCCATTTGGAGTCGGGCCATAGCACCGGACTGGCGAGACTAGTGCCTCCGTAGTCTCCCAATCTCCAGATCCTATAAAAGTTGAAAAATGTAAGAGAGGTAAGCAGAAAAGAAGCAAAAAGTTTGCGAGACTCATACCCTCTCATGGCGGTCAGAATAGAGCCGGCCAATGAAAGACCGGGCGAATTCGAATAGCTGGCATAGCTCCTGGTATCTCTGAGCAGGCACTTGCAAACACAGGAGAACATTTAATAAAGAATTACCCAGGTAAAGTATTTCCCTACTTAGTGAATTCATTTTACTACTTACGTGTGTGGCATGCTCAGGATCCAGCTGCGATGGTGGAGGAGCCTGCCTGAGGTCAGCAGGAAGGATGATAGCCGACCCCAGGCCCAGACCAGGATCCAGTACCACCTCCATGCCAGGTGGGAATGGGACATCACCCAGTACAGCTCCTGCTGGTCCATCCTGCTGGTCCAGCCCGGAGCAGCTTCCCGCCTCTGCCTCAGCCCGCAGCCTCTGCTCTGTAGTGGGCCGCCGTCCTATGCTTCTTCCTCTCCTGCAACAAGTCACAGAGGAAAGAATTACCTTAGTCACTTGTTAAACAGTTGAAGAAAAAATGGGGTAAGATGGAAAACAAGAGAATCACTTGAGTGTACTTCCAGAACCTCAGGCAAATCGGCCTGCCAGATGGGGGAGAAGTAGGTAGCATAGTTGCCAGCCGACAAGAAAGCTATCAACAGAAGAGCCCTATACTCCTCCTCCCGGTCCTCGCAGTCATGCCCTCCAACAAGCACATATGGCGAGGAGGAGCATGAGGCACTCGCCGCTGTGCCGGGGCCACCTGGATATCATAGACTCTCTCCCCCAGAAAGTACCGGTCAAGCCAGTAACCCTGCAGCAGGAGTCTAGATCGAGTATATAGCTCTGCTACCTTGCGACCGGGATAGGTCCTCCAGGCCTCTCCCTCCTAGGGAGTTAGAAGTAGTTGCACAGCAGAAGAATCAGTAATTACACAGTGAGATAAAAAAGAAGAAAGCTATTTTGTTCAGAGGATTCTTATACTTACATCGGATAAGGCCCTGTCATTCAGGAAGCACCTCCAGTAATGGGGATCCTCAGTACTGGCAAACGTATGATAGCAGTGTGCCAGATACTGAGGGATCCGCCGGGAGTCAGCCGAAGTATCGCCGCTCGGACCGCCCGGATAGATGTGGTACTCGTAGGCCCACACCTGCAGTAAAGATCATAGTGAATTCAGTATACAGTTGAGCAGTAAAAAATAATAATAAAAGAAGGGGGCGAAGAGAATAAGAGTTTTACCTCCTATGGCCAGATGAACTGCCAGTTCGACTCACCGACTCACCACTACCACGAGTCCATACATCAAGACCGTGGTAGAGATGAGCCAAAGCAAGAGTGGCCCAGTCGTAGGAGCCGACCTGACTCAAATCCCTCAACCAACTAGCACCGCCGGGTCTCCCTTATTCTGGGAGGTGCATAGCAGCTGAGAGGAGATGATGTAGAAGAGAAAGGACCGGGCGGCCTGATCCCTCTCCTCCCGAGTGTAAGCCGGGCCAGCAGGCCGAGCACCAGCAGGAAGCTCTCTCCACACGGCCAGCCTCGTACGGGTCCTCTCGGCCTAGAAGCGGTAGACGACCTCATATGATACGCATCCCTGCGCAGTGTACCTAGTCTGGGTGGTCACACCGAGTAGAGAGCGGACTAGCTGAGCTCCAAGAGTAGCAGTTTAGTACCGAGCGTCTAGAGGAGCGATCGGACCATGAAACCGGAGATAGGTAATGGTAATAGCAGCGTAGTCGGCCGGTGTCAGAGTCATCTCCCCGAATCCGAATACGAAAGTGTGGGTGCAGTCGTTCCACCGCTCCATCAGCGCATAGCGTATAGCGGGTGGAAACCGAGGCTGTGTACGGCGGAGCCCTGCAGCGTAATCGCCGAAGCCAGCAGCGACGACCCGAGCGTGCATAGGAGGGTCCAGCAGATCCCGAAAAGCCAAAGCATTAATGAAAGATCCACCAGCGCGGGCCTTGCCCAGATCAACTTGTGTAAGAAAAAAATTTCAATTTTAATAAGAATTAAGCTAACAGTTATCTATTTTTGTTTCATGACAGGAAAAATAAAAATTCAAGTCTCAGGCCAAACCATAGCTGCGTCCCGCATCTACACAGCTGCGTCACACGTCTACACAACTGTGTCACGCAGCTTGCCCAAGTTGCGCATCTTGAAGAACAGATGCGCCACGCATCTCCACAGATGCGCCATGCATCTCAACAGCTGCACCACGCAACTGTTCAAAATCTTGAGTCCTAAGAACAGATGCGCCACGCATCTCAACAGCTGTGCCACGCAACTGTCCACAGCGTGGCCACGCAACTGTCCTTGCCTCGCTGATGAACAGTCGCGTCACGGAACTGTTCTTCCACAGAACAGTTGCGTGACGCAACTATCAAAGGTACACAGGAACTAAACCTATGTTCAATTTCTTTGTGTTTGTGTTATTCCTATGCATTTTTCAGGGCAAAATTATGTCTCCTGGAGATAGCATCAATTATTCATCAACAAATCAAGCATTTAACGCATGCAAAGGACGAATTCTCCTAAGTTCAGAAAAGCTAGGGTTCATTGACGCCTCGAACAGCTGCGTCACGCAACTGTTCACCTAGAACAGCTACATCACGCAATTGTTCACGCAGGAACAGTTGCGTCACGCAACTCTTACCTGCGTGGCGCAACTGTCGACACACATACAGACAACAACTTCAATAAAATTATTCACATTGCGAATCAAAAGCAAGAAATTTGAAGAAAAATTACTTACATCAGTCTGAAAGCCGCGCATCCGGCTGGTCTGGTAGCGAATCGGGAATTCGGTGGCCGGCAACGGAAGAAGCTGCAGTGGTCGCGTCCCGAAAGTCAGCGGATTTCGGCTGACCGGCATCGGCTCGCCCTCGAAGGTCGGGATATCCGGGATCGCTCCCAACGTGTTCATCTCCAGTGTGTAGGCGGAGGAAGGAATTTCGGGAAGTTGAGACAGGAATTTCGGGAAGTTGAGACATTGTTTTTGGTTGAAAGTTTAGAGACATTGTTTTTGGTTGAAAGTTCAGAGAGTTCTCAGATAGCTTAAGGTTTTAGATAAGTGAAAATGAAATGGTTAGAAGAAACTTACTTATAGTAAGCACTTGGCCCAAGCCCACCTCTCCAAGCCCAAAGGAGGGGCCCATCACACTCCTCAAGCCCACAAGGCCCACATGGCCCATTTAAAGCCCATGATGGCCCGCTTAAGCAATTTGACTACGATATGCGGCCTGTAAACTTCAGCAATTTTGTCTACTCACCACACAGGGGGCAGGAGCATCAAATTGCCTAGATTATCCTTAAGTAAGTTTTCTTTCAATCTCTACATCAGGAAAGGTATACCTGAAAATTCAGGCTCAAAATTTTTTCTGGCCTAAAATTTTTGCTAAATTTTTGCAAAATTATTAAACCAAAATTTGACAATAAACATTGAAGATATGCCTAAAAAGCTAATATTTTTGGTCCTAGGTCGAAATTCTGGACTGGGGGCAAAAATATAATCTTTTGCCCTGATGCAAATTTTTCAATTTATGATTAATGCATGGGGGCATGTGATGTCCCAACATTTTTCTAACAAAAGGCAAGGTCTGTTTGTACACAGATATTGCTCTTTTTTCTTTTGAACAATTTTTCAGGTCAACCGGTGATAGTTTCTCGACGCCGATAGGGCCCGCCAAATCCTCTAAAGCCGATCAAACTGAGCTTTGGAATCCTTAATCAAGTCAATGATGGTGTGTTTCGGAGTTGACTCAAATCTTGATTAGTGATGGTGTATTGCGAAGCTGATCAAGACAATTTCTATGCCAAATCCTCTAAAGCCGATCAAACTGAGCTGTGTACCAAGCAATGATGGTGTATTACGAAGCTGTTTGGACTCTATTCCCGGTCAATGATGGTGAATTGCGAAGTTGACCAGGGCAATTAAAATCCTTTGAGCCGATCAAATCGAGCCTCGAAGGTATCTTCATATCTAATCAGACCGAATTTTGGATGTTATTACTGATCCGACTGGAGCCGACGAAAGCCAACCAAACCGAGCTGAGTAGGTGGCCAGATGATCAAGTCAATCCAACATCTTTCAAACCGATCAAATCGAGCTTTGAGGATGATTGCCAGATTGAAGGTGCGTCAATGGACCACTTTAACATTAATCATTTACACAATTAATGATAAAGGGGGGGGCAAACTGTTGACGCGTGTTTTTTTATGCCCCCAGCCCTAACCCGATGAGCGAATATAAGGATATAAGGATGTGGAATAAGGAATCAGGGTCAACCAGAAGCATTTTTAACCAAGAATTGATTTGAACCGGTTCAAGGAGTCTGACCTGCACTAGGATTGCGTCACGCAGCTATAAGTTGCGTGACGGCACTAATAGTTGCGTCACGCAACTCCAACCAGGATGATGTCACCTTGAAAAGCCCGTGTAATTGTTTTTGCTTTTTATGTGGATACGCGGTAACTGTACGAAAAGTGAGCTGCGTCACGCAGCTCTCGGGTCCGTCACGCAACTGTTAGCTGCGTGACGTAGCTCTGTTCTGTTGCCCTACCCATATAAATACAACATTTTTATTCTTTAAATGGGACTTTTGCATTTTTGGACTTAGAGAAATTTTTAAGCCGCAGCTAGGGTTTTCTGCAAGAACTCCACTGAGTTGTCTTGAAGAAAATCAAGCCATTAGAGATTAAATAGATTGAAACATAAAACAAAAAGTCACCAAAAAAAAAAAAAAGAGAAAAAGAGAGAAAAAAAAAAAAAAAAAAAAGAGAAAAAGAGAGAAAAGAAAAGAAAAAAGAGTTTTTGCTTTTAAAACTTGGTAAAGAACGCTTCTGGGATCGTGAAATCCTATTCCTAAGTCATTCAAATCGCATGCAATCCTCTAATCTGAGGGTTAGGTAACCATCTAAAACCTCTCTTGTTATTTTAGTTGTTGATATAGTAAATATCCTATTTTATTAGTGTTTGGATAGTTTGGTATTGGTTAAATAGTATTCTGCCAGTTATTGGACATTTCTAAGTAACATTAAACAAGTTTTGATAAAAAAAAAACGTAAAAAAGATAGTTTCAAAGGTAGTTGCAGACCAGAGCAGTTGCGTCATGCAGCTACTACCTGCGTGACGGAACTGTTCATGTCCAAAAGAAGCTAACATTACCTTGACTAGCCGCGTGACGGAACTGTTCGTGTGCGTAATTTTTATTTCGTTTTTATGTTTTTATTTAATATTATGGTTTAAATAAGTGATTGAGGAATCTGAGAATTTTACCAAAGTCACGAACAGATGCGTCACGCGACTAGGAGTTCCGTCACGCAATTGTTCTTCATAAAACAGCTGCGTGACGCAACTATTCTAGGGTTCCAGAATAATTTCACTTTTTTATTTATTTATTTAATTCTGTGTAATCAAATGAAAGTTTAATTGTTAATTCAAGAAATAACCAATAATGGGTAGATTATGTTTTAATCAAATCAAACAGGTTAATTTATTATTATATATGATTTTGGGATTTTAAGATTTATTGAATTTATATTGTTTAGATTGTATTTTAAATCCGGTTTGTGGCCCGCCTTTAACCATAAGGCAAGAGCGGGTCTTTTGATTATTTTTGTTATGGTTTGGATGATTGATGTGGTTTGAATGGTCATGAATGCAATGAATGGATTTATTTGGGATGGATTTATTTGGGACAATTAATTAATTTTCCCCATAAGGAACTCCGGTTCGATTTATTCGGGGTTGGGTTTAATTAATAAATTGGCTTTTCTAAAATAAAATTAGAAATGTGGGTAGGGTTAAAAGAGGCCGGTTTTTTCCGGGCGTCGGCTTCCAACAGGCACGATGTTACCCATTCCACTTACATAGAATCGCACATGTGCCGCTGATCCGGGTTTTTTTCAAATAATTTGGCCTTAAATAAAATTTGGGTTAAATGAGTCACCTTTCATAAAAATAAAATTGGATAGCGGTCCATTGCTGAAATACAATGGGTGGCGACTCAAATTGTTTATAAGTACCGATTTATCGACATCGGGTGCAACTTCCTAAAAAGGTTTTATCACCATTTTCGCAAATAATAAATTCAAACAAAACAAAATGTAAAAGGCAAAAGTTTTCCGAGGTCCCTCCGGGGTTGGGTATCTCTAAAGGGCGAAAACAGTTAGGCTCACAGGGAACTGATCGGACCTCAGAGCACCGGGATGTCCAGGGAATCACCACCCAGAATATGCCATCTGGGTGTGTAAGCGGAAGCAGGGATCTCGGGAAGATGGGCCATATTAGCTGGTTCAGAGAGTTTTGGAAAGTTTGAAAGTGTAAAAGTGAAAAATGAAAAGTGAAAAGCTTATTTATAAAGGAAAAGGGGAAATGGGCCCAAGCCCACTAAGAACCCAACCAAGCCCAAATCAGCTTCTTTAAGCAATTTGGAGTCAGTGTGTGGGGCTCGTATACTTCAATCATTCCATCTACTTGCCACACAAGGGGCAAAATCATCAAAATCCCCAAATTACCCTCAGGTAAGTTTTCTTTCAACACCGTATCAGGAAGGATATACCTGAAAATTTAGGACTAGGGATAGGGAAATTTTTAACAAAATTTTTGCCTAAATTTTTGCTAAAATTTCAAACAAATTTTGCAATAAAAAATAATAAAAAAATAAAATTTTCAAGGTTTGCTTTGAAGATAATATTTTTGGTCCCAAGTCGGAATTCCAGACAGGGGGCAAAAGTAAAATCTTTTGCCCTGATGCAAAATTTCGAGTTTCACAATTCATGACTATTAATGCATGGGGGTCTTTTCAAACCCTTTGAAGCCGACTACACTGAGCTGAGGAGGTAAACAACAAAGCCGATTACACCGAGCTTTGGACACCATCAAACCCTCTAAAGCCGATTACATTGAGCTAAGGAAGTGAACAACAAAGCCGACTACACCGTGCTTTGGAGTCTTTTCAAACCCTCTGAAGCCGATTACACTGAGCTGCGGAGGTGAACAACAAAGCCGACTACACCGAGCTTTGGACTCTTTTCAAAACCTCTAAAGCCGATTACACTGAGCAGAGGAGGTGAACAACAAAGGTGACTACACCGAGCTTTGGACATCATCAAACCTTCTAAAGCCGATTACACTGAGCTTTGGACGTGACCATGTTCAACTAAAGATTGAAGGCGCGTCAGTAGGCCACTTTAACATTAATTTCTTACATAATTAATGATAAAGTGGGGGGGGCAAACTGTTGACGCATGTCTTTATGCCCTCATCTAACCCAATGAGGATACGAGGATGCGGAATGAAGAGTTATTGCTATCTAGAAGTATTTTAATCCAAAGATTTAAATTAAACTAATTTAAATGTGTCTGGATGGCATAAGAGTTGCATCACGCAGCTATCAGGTGCGTGACGGCACTGTCGGTTATGTAACGCAACTCCAATCAAGATGACGTCACCATGAATGCCGACATAACGGTTTTTCATACACGATTAATGATAAATGTCTTTATGCCCCCGCCTGATCCAATGATGATACGAGGATGTGGAATGAAAGGTTAATGCTATCTAGAAGTCTTTTAATCCGAGGATTTAAATTAAATTGATTTTGAGTGTCTGTTGTGTCAGAGCTGCGTGACGGCACCGTGAGCTACGCCACGCAGCTCCGATTTGTGTGACGTCACAATATGACGACATGCCACACATGGCTGTGGTTCGAAAGACAGCTGCGTCACGCAGCTATCGGGTCTGTCACGCAGCCGCGAGTTGCGTGACACAGTTATGCTCTGTGACCTACTTCTATAAATAGATCTTTTTATCACATTTGAGACAACTTTTGAGAGCGGCTTAAAAACCCTAAAAACATATTTTGCGGCGACATTCTCCTTCAGAAGCTCTTTTGAGTTCGTTTGAAGGAGAATTGCCATTAGATATCAATTTTAGGTGAATCAAACCAAAAAAAAGAGAGAAAATCAAGAGAAAGAAACAAAAGAACGAACATTAATCCTTGGTGCCGAAGCTTCTGGATCACCTAACCATCGTTCGTTAAGGCCGTTAAAGCCGTAATCACAATCCTGCAATTTGGAGGATTAGGTTAATCCTTTACACCTTTTGTGTGTTTTTGTTTATTGATTATTTATTTTTAGCATCGTTTCAGTAGTTTAATTTAAATGTGAATTGCATCCCTGTTCGTTTTTGGTCATTCGAGAGTTGTCCTAAAATATATTTAAATAAAAGAACGATTAAATAAGTTGTTTGAACCAAGCGAGCACGGACCAGAGCAATTGCGTCACGCAGCCAGTGGGATCGTACGGAGCTGGCCAGTTGCGTGATGGAACTGTTCATAATCAAAATTTCGTATTCTTTACCCCCAGAAACGAGCTGCGTCACGCAGCTGTCGGGTCCCGTCCCGCAAACTATTCTTCCACCCAGCACAGCTGGCGTTGACCGCGACTGTTTCTAGGGTTCAGAACAATTTTTTTACAAAAATAAACTTTTATTTTTCCCACATAAAATCCGAAGATGACCACTATGAACAGATTGGGCAACATTTAAATGAATTTTAGGATATTAAAACTGTAATTTATGCATGATTTTTGGGGTTTCGGTTTTTGGGTTCAAACCTTTTTACTTCGGTAGAAATGTATTTTTAAGGTTCAGTTTTGTGGCCCCGCCTTTAAACCATAAGGCAAGAGCGGGTCTTTTACTTATTGTGATTTAACTTGCTTTGATTTGGATGATTTGGAATGATTAATGGATGCAAATGGCTGAATTTTGATTGGGGATGAAGTTAATTTAATTTTTCCATGTAAAGAACTCGGTTCGATTCATTCGGGTTAGGTTTTAAATAAATAAATAATCTGGCTTTCTAACTAAAATAAATTAGAAACGTAGGTTAAAAGAGGCGATTTTTTTCCGGGCGTCGGCTTCCCAACGGGTCGGCGTACCCAATTCCCTTACCCAGAATCGCATTGTTGCGCCTAACCAGTCTTTAATAATTTGGCCCTTAAATAGAATTGGGTTTCAAAATGGATGGAGTCATTTTTATGAAATAAAATTGGAAACGGTCCCATTGCCGAAAAAATGGGTGGCGACACAAAATGTTTTATAAGACCGATTTATCGGCATCGTATCCAAAATGCTTTGTCACCACTGATTCAAAATAAGATCATTTTCCATCAAAAATAAAAAGTGAACGATTTTCGGGTCGCTTGAGGGCGGTCGACAAAAACAATGAAGGAAAGTTATTATGTTTTTGAACTACCTCATAAAGTTTAGACAAATATTAAAGAGTATGTGAGAGACAGTAAAGACTGTGTGAGAGACAGTTATCGAAATTTGAACTGCTTCACAAAGTTTTGATCAAGTTTAGAAAACTGATTAGAAACCCAAGAAGTGAAATATACTATAAATAGAAGAACCGTTTAGAACTTGGTATATTCACTGAGTAGAAGTCCAGAGTTCTAATGTTCAGCAAAGATAGGATTTATTTTAGATTAGAACATAAAAACATTAACAACTTTAGCATTTCTAAAAATATAAATAGAAATGTGAGTAAAATATTATCAATGAAAATAAAAAGATCAACACAGTGATTTCTAGTGGTTCGGCACTAACTCGCCCACATCCACTCCCCACGACTCATCTTGAGATCCTCAACTATGTTATCTCTTTTCAAGGGTAAGAGACAGACCAACAGTGCAAGGCAATAGATCAACACCTAATCTACCTTTGTCCCCAACTAAATTTTTTCCCCCCCCAAAAAAAGGTTTTTTTTTTTTTTTCCCCCCCCCTTTTAAAGTTCCCCCCAACCCTTTTAAAAAAAAAAAAAAACCCTTGGGGAAATTAAAGGGGTTTTTTTTTTTTTTGGGTTTTTTTTCCCCCCCCCCCCCATTTTTACAGGTATTTTTAGTATAGTTTTATTAGAAATTTTAGTAAATTTTTATCACTTTAATTTAATTTTTTACCTTCGTTTTAATTATGATTTTTGGTTTCAAAGCTTCCTTGAATCATAATTCCACTTGATCTTGAAAGAAATTTGCAAGGGTTTTGGCACAAAAAAGAGCATTACAAAGCAAAATACTCAGGCTCGAGCAACGGCCTAGCCGTGCAGCCAATAGCACGCACTAGCCCGTGCAACCATAGCACGCCTGTTGCTAAAACTAAGAGAAATCAAGTGGAGAGTCAGGCTAGCATGGCTAAGCCGTGCTATATATGGCAACGCCCGTGCCCAAAAGATCTCAGAGGCGTGTTTTGCCCTAGCACGCCCTAGTGGATGAAAATTCTATCTTGGAAGGTAAGAAGCTTAGCAAAACGCCCTAGCCGTGCTAGGGCGCACGCCCGTCGCCACAACCACCCAACTCCTCTGAGCCGTTGTTGCATAGCACGGCTCGTGCTAAATCATTCCATAAGAGAAAAAATCCCCAGAAAAAAAACTCTAGCACGCCCCAGGCCATGCCAGATGGTTGGCGCCCGTAGCTACGAAGGCAGAGGTGATTGGAACTAAAAAATGCAAGCCAATCTTTCTCAACATAGGCCCGCTTCAGATATTTTCCTAAATGTGCTGGTGAACCGCCTCCCCCCAAAACATCAATGCAATTATGGGATGCAATGTAATGAATGCATGTGACTAAGGAAGAAATGCACGTGATGTGTGACTCGCCACCTTGTTTAATTATTTTAGGGTAAACTAGGAAAAACCTTAAGTTGACCCCAATTTTAATTAACCTAATTACTAGATTAATTACCCCAATGTTAAAGCATGGTCTACAAACTCGAGATGGATCCCGAGACTATGTCATGCTGAAGAACTAACCTAAACAAATGAATGCTTTGCAGGGTAAATGATGCAATAATTGGATCAATGAAAAATGTTTATGTGATTTCGACTTGTCGCTCGGGGTTAGATCCCAAACGCTTTGTTCCGTTTGAATGGAAGATCAAAGTCGACGTAGTTTCGATAGGCCTTCTTTGAAGGGCTTGAATAGGTATGCTTAATGCATGAGTGTGTGTATGCCTTTGTGCATTTTGTTTGGCATGTTTGCTGAAAATTGATTGTTTTAGCATTTTGATGCCAAAATGTTGATTTTACTGGCTTTTAGCCAAAAAGATTTACTTTAGGTAATTGTTTGCCAAAAAAAGGTGATTTAAGGCTTTTAAGCCCAAAAAAAGAGTGATTTAAGGCAATTTGATTGCCAAACTGATTGATTTTAGGCGATTGGTCACCAAACTGATTGATTTAAGGCTTTTAAGCCAAAAGATTGATTAATTTAACAGGCATTTTTGCCAAAGCTTTTGATTTAAGCGATTCGTCGCTAAAAAAGTGGTTAATCTAATTTATTGGCAATTTGGTTTAAACCAAAATTGATTAACTGAATTGTAAAATGTAGGCCATTGCTTGCCAAGAAAAATATGTGTGGTAATGAAGGCTAATTTGGCCACAATTATTGATTAATTGGACTTAAGCCGGAATTTGTTCGAATCCCAAAAGGCAATTTCACCATAGTTATTGGTTAACTAGGCTTTTTGGCCAATATTGTCGATTTAAAACTTAACAAACGCCAACGATTATTGATTAACCCGGGCGTTTAGCCCTAAACTTATTTACTTTGAGGTAGTTTTATTCTGCCTAAGATTGACGTGAATGCTTTTATGCAATTTGTAGAAATTATTCGGAGTAGAAAAGAGCATGCATGAAGTGCTACAAATTAAATAGGCCAGAGTTTAACTTAACGTACCTGATTTAATCGTCGACCGCTTCTTTAACTCCAGGTTAAGCTCCTCGTTAAGAGGAATTTTAATTAATTTAATTTTAGTGACCACTTAACAAAGTAAAGAAAGTGAATAAAACTAAATAAACATGCAAGAAAGCAGTAAAGAATCGCAAAAGAGCGTAGCGGGAGAAAGAGCGTCCCGTCAACACAGACTGAGTGTCGAAAACAGAAAAGGCCTGGGGCCACTATTTTAATATCCAAAAAAACGTTCGACGTCCCGGGCCGCCGGGGCTCGGCGCTGAGCAGCCCGTGGCTTCGCGGCTCGGACCGCCGGACTCAGGCGGCCGGACCGCCGGTCTCAGGCGGTTGGGCCGCCGTGGCTCGGCGGCCTTGGCCAGCCGGGACTCACGGTTGGGCCGCTATGATCGGCGGCTTCGGGCGGCCGGGTGGCTGGCGGTTGGCGCCGGGGCTCGGCGGCCGGCCTCAGTCGGCTGGGCCGCGCTGGGATCGGCGGCTCCGGCCGCCGCACTCAGGCGGCCGGGCCGCCGGTTGGCTCGGCGGCTTTGGCCGCGATAGCCGGCGGTTGGGCCGCCGGGGCTCGGCGGCTCGGGCCCGCTGGCGTCCGGCGGCTGGGGCGCTGGTGGCCGGCGGCTGGAACAACGCCGGGGCCCTAGGCGGTTCGGACCGCCAGTAGCCGGCGGCTGGGCGGCCGGTGCTCGGCAATTTCCGGGCCACCGGAAGCCAGCGGCTGGACCGCCGTAGCCTGGTGGTGTTTGCTAGCTTTACACTCCGGGAGCTTTTTCGGGAGTTCTGATCCTCCAAAAAATATTCGGGACCACCGTTCTGTGATCCCCATATTTTCCGGACATTTCAAGTACCACTATTGGCATATTTTCGGTGAAGCTTATCTTTTCCGATGGCTTCCCCGGTCCGGCGGACTGTTTTTGCAGTCCGGGAAAACTGGCTTCTTTGAGCTCCAAAATTTGGGTATTCACAGTTGCCTCACCCAACCAGGCGACCATAAGAACAATGAATTTATGGGAGTCGGTGGGTTGTCCCCGAACCCCAAATTTTTGGAGCGAAAATTTGACGCCCGTCCAGAAGACCCGCCTTTTTGGCATTTGCTTATAAATAGCTTAAAAATCACTCATTTTTACTCATTCTAAACTTCACCCACATACCAAAACTCTTCAATCCTCTCAACTCTCAAAAGCTACAAGGGCCCACCTTCTTCCATGCTCTTACCCTAAGCTATAGCAGCGAATGAGGACTTCCTCGAGTCTCTATGGATTTACCCTTGAACGAGGTCGACCTCATGCAGACGCAGATACTTCACACCTCAGGGACCGGAGGACCGGAATCTACGCCCAGGTGAGTTCCCTTTCATTCTTATGCGTGCAAATTATCTATTATTTGGGCCTTAGGCCAAAATTGTGGTTTCTGGGCCTTAAGCCAAAATTGAAAACATTTCCTGTGCTTAATTATTATGCATGCTAGGATAGAACTAAGATGTTTCCCCTTAGTAAGGAACTGAGAGGTAACTCTTAGGTTGATTTCACCTTTTAGGATTGCCGCATCAAATTGGATGTGGGTGAGAGTTCTGTGGCTGGGATTCCACTCGAACTATTCGATCCCAACTGTCTGTCCGGTTGGCGCGATCATCCGACCATCTTACTTGGGCTATCTGAGACACTTCGACATGGCACGGAGTAACTACAAGGAGTTATTGTGTGCCTTGGCCAAAAGGTGGTGGGATACCACTAATACTTTCCATTTCTCTTGGGGCGAGCTGACAATGACCCCTGCAGACTTTTCTGTGATATTCGGGATCCCTTTCGGGACTCGGCCGATCGAGCTATATGATGATTGGAGGATTGATATCTCCTCTGACCGAATGGTGGAGTTGATTGGGATAGACCTGCCTCGGCTGGTCGAACCAGGTTCTGCTACCCCTGCACCCCTGCTTTGAGCGTTTCCAGACGCTGGTTATCCCTCCAGGCCCCTAGCATCTATGCCAGCTACGGGCGGGGAGAGCTGACGGCTACCCAGGTGGCTAGGTTCACCTTGTTATTATTGTTTGCTTCGACCTTTTGGTCCAACAGGAAGGAGAAGTTTAATCCCTCTATCTTGAAGAGCTTGGAAAATTTTGGCTCTTTTAAAGGAGTATGACTGGGCCGGTGCTATCCTGAGTTGCATGTATGATGGCCGGTGCTATCCTGAGTCGCATGTATGATGATATGTGTGACCTGAGCCGAGGCCATGGCAAGCTTAGCAGGACTTTCTATTTCTGGGAGGTAATGTAAAGAATATTCTCCATTTCTGTATTTTTCTGTTTAGCTTGCTTCTCCTATCTCACTGGTTCTTCTTCTCTTTTTTTCTTTCAGACTTGGGCATTCGAGTACTTTCCTTACACTCACCCAGAGTTACTTCAGACTAACCCTAGACCAGAGCTGGCGCCCTCGGCTTGGAGATGGTACAAATCGAACCTTCATCCTGTCCGGCGCAATAAGTCGCTGAAGGAGCTGAGAGCCTTTTTCGATACTTGCGCTCCGGGGCAGGTACATGCTTAGTATTTTTGGATATGTTAAAAAAAGTAACCATGCTTAGTATTTTTGGATATGTTAAAAAAAAAGATTTTATTAACATATTTACTCTTTATTATCGGCGCGATGTTGGGGGCTTGATGCCTGCCCGTATTTACAAAGCTGGATTCAAGGCTAATCCGCCTTCAACAGTCAGATGCCTGTCCTCAAGCGGAGAGTGGTCTTGTGTCACACCCCATCATACGGCGATATTATTTGGGTGAGAGAGTGGATGTTCAGCTAAGAGGCTGTCGCTCTGTCCCTTTCCCCCCCTGAGGATATGCAGGCGGGCAAACAAATGAAGCTCACTGCTGCTCATACTGAAGGTATTTCTCATTTGGAGTTCATCATAGAAGGAGATTATGATGAGTTCTGCGCAATTTAATTTCTCTGATGCCGCCTATTGGATCTCGGCTGGATAATATCCCGAGGTCGGCTCCTTCTCAGCCACTCGGTACCCGTTCCTCCCAGGCTTCGGGTCCCGGGCTTCGGGTCCCTCGACTAGGACTCCAAGGAGGAGGCCTATGACCGATCCCACTTCTTCCACTCCGGTTGAGGGTCCGTCTCAGGCCGGACTTAGTTGCTCGGCAGGTCCTTCCAGGGCTCCCCGGGCTATTTCGGAGGCTACCGGGCCGCTTCACCCAGGCCTTCTTCCATATAGCATTTCCTACTTTGTCCCTAACAGTCCTCCAGTTTTTCGAGAGGTATCCCTGGAGGGTGTGGATTATACAGTTCTTCCTTCCGAGGACATCACCGAGGTAAATCCTAACACATTTCTCAAAAGAAAATGATTCCTAGAAGATATTAACTTGTATATAGATTCCTAGGAGATATTGACTTGTATTTTTCTTTGTATGATTTCCAGGTTCCTGTCGGGCTAGTCAACCAGATGATGGAGCTGTTTCTCGGGATGTAGCAGGAACTAGCTGCGGCCTGGACCCAGATAGCCTTCGAAGATCAGAGGGGGAGGAGGCCTCGTCGTTGATAGATTTTCTTGCTTTCCTTTGTTTTCCTTTTGCTGCATTTTCTGCACCGAATCTTGGCTGTATCTGTTGTGCTGAACTTTATTTGTACCTGCACTTGATTAGTACAAGAAAATATGCATGCATGGAAAAAATTTGCTTTACTCAAAAAAAACAACAAAAACATTTCTCTTCTCTCCTATATATATATATATACTTTAATATATATATATATATATACATATATATACCCCCCTTTTTTTTTTTTCGCCGGCTCGGGCGGTTGGCGACCGGTTTCGCGGCCCTGGCCGCCGGACTCGGGCGGCTGGGATCCGCCGAACTGAGCCCCGGCTGCCGGCGGGCCGGGCCGCCGGACTCGGGCGCAGGGCCGCCGATCCGGGCCGCCGGACTCGGCTGCTGGGGCCGCCTGCGGGCGCCCTTCCTCTATTTAAAGCGTTTTTCTCTTTTTTTTTTCACTCCTATTTTTCAAGCCATCCAGAATCAGGTTAGTCTTTTTTCTTCCTCTTCTTTTCTTCTTTTTTTTTTTCTTTTGTTTTTTATTATTACAGTATTTTTTATTTTATTTTATTTTTCCCTTTTTTTTAGAACACAATAAATAATAACAAGAAATAAAAAAGAATAACTAAAAGGACAATGAATCCCTTCTACAACCATAGCATTGTGAACCCCTTTCCCCGGATGCACATGCATGTGATGCATATGACAAAAGAAAGAAATGCACGTGAGTGTGTGAGACGCCACCTTGTTTAACTTGTTTAATTATTTTAGGGTAAACTAGGAAAAAACCCTGAATGACTTCAATTTTAATTAACCTAGTTACTAGATTAATTATCCCAATGTGTAAAGCATGGTATGCAAACCCGAGATGGATCCCGAGACTATGTCATGCTGATAAACTAACCGATGAATGAATGTTTTGCAAGGTAAATGAGGGA